>JAODTK010002888.1:0-458639 GCA_026419785.1 Sclerodactyla briareus | reverse complement strand
AATTACACACTTCTTTATTATCGTGTGCTGGCCATTGGCAGGAATGATTCAAAATTTGAATATATAGGGGAAAAGTTTTCACTGGCAAAAAAGGAACAAAGACCAATTCGGAGAGCAGAAACGTTTACAACGCATATGGAGGGTATGAGGGAGATGTCGTTGGTGATAACTGGCGGAAACAAGCAAACGGGCCGGCTCTGCATGACCGTCACGACAGAAAACCGCATCAGTGCAATCCATTATCAATAAGGTAATCTCAGTAATATGTCAACACAATATTTCCAAAATACCATCGAGCGATTTTTTGCGTAATATCATGCAAACGTTAGCGTCCGTTATTTGCTGGTGGTTGCGACACGATTGCCTGTTTAAATGTGAATTACACGAGAAAAGGATGAGACTCTAAATGTTGGGTTTAGGGTTATAGGATCTTAGTGTTCTTTGTGGGTTTGATTTTACACATATAGTACATTTTGACGCCATCTGCTGCCCTATAGTGTTATGGAATTTCACAGGCAAAACGGGCACCGTCCATTAATCACTGTGATGTGGAATATAATGCATCTTCAAATTGGGTGAAAGTTGAATAATAAAATATCCAATTTTTCGTGAAAGTTGTTAAAATTGGGAATTTTTTTTGTCGGCAGCATTTTCGGGAGATTCGAATAGCCTCTTGGTGGCTTCGGAACTGTGTAAGGAAAAAAAGTCACGGAATATAGATTTTTCTGGAATGTAATGTAGAATAAATAGGGATTCTGGAATTTGGAGGGAGGCACCATGCCCGGACCAAGGATGTTACTTACGTAGCGTGATACTTTAGGGAAGATTGGCGTTGAAAATGCGGAACTATATGGGGGTTTGCCCCTTGTAGGCTTACACAACTCCTAAACTTTCACGGGGAAAACGGGGCAATGATGTTGGTTATTGGTCAAAATAGGTTCTCCACGAACGCAAAGACGTGGTTTTGGGGGGATTGATTCATTGCTATCCAAACAATTATCGAACGTTGTGCGTCGTCAATTTTGAATGTCATTGGAGGTCATCCCCTCATTTTTGCAAATTATACACGCGAAGGGATTTTCAGCGCATTACGTGTTCACAAGCTTCTTTGTAATTTGATATTATTTCGACCTTACATGATCTCACCAAACTGCCTCCAAACTGGCACATGCACTTTCAAAACCCAAACCGTGACATTGCCTATTGAACCATTGTTTTGCTCGGCGATAGGCTCTCTCAAGAAGGAAATTTTATCGGAATTTTACCTCTATTGCTCCAATGCATCTCTATCTGAACTTGCTGATTATTTATTAACAGTTTGCATTCCTAGATACGCACGCACTGACTAACAAACTGTCCTAGACCTTGGCTCCAGTACACCGAATAGCCGTGAACTGGCGCCCCTGATGGGGCGTCCTCCCATTCCGAAATCGACCATTCCGGAATTGAACGTTCCATTCAAGATATCGTTCTCACACCCTTTCACAGCATGCCTAAACTATAAAAGTTGATTGACGTTCTATCACCTGATATGGGCTCACGACCAGGTTTTGGCCCCCTATGGAACTTCTAGGTCATTGAAATGGTTATGATAATTCCTCGCCATATTTTGCAGTTTACCGCCTATTTGAACTTGCTTAATGATTGCAATCTCAAGATATTCGTGATCACAAGGAGCGTCACACCTATCCGCCAGTGTGAAATGCGTAGATCTGTTAACCTCCAGCAAAATATAAGAGTGGTTTTAGGCCTACACTAAACGACGTGATCCCATTGTTTTTTTTCACTTATCGAGACAAATACATAATAGAATCATTTTGACGTCACTAGGTGGACCCAGAGCTGAGCCCCGTACAAAGTCAATAGAAGAGTAGTCTTTCTTGACATAGAGTGTCAAACTTTCAGAAAGTTCCCTGTACAGTTGTTCTTCAAGTTAGCGTGGGTTGGTAGCTGGAATAGTTTTTCATCAATTTTGTTTGCCTAATGCAACACTTAGGGATGAGAGTGATTCATGAATCACGAAACCTAGGGATTCCCACACGAAACGACATTCATCGTTAATACCTATAGCCTATGTAATATTCAAGGATTAATATGCACCTTCAACAAGGTGTTTCCAGAGTGTGCTAATCGTATTGCAAAAAATACGGGTCCACAGGTAGAATCGAACCACCGTATTGTAAATTCTGATTCGCAGGGCACTTTGTATTGTAGGACCTAAGCAGCATTCAACTTTTCAGTTTCAACGGTTCCGCTGTTAGAATAGCCTAATTTTGATTAGGCTAGTCCGCATAGTCGTCTTGTACGATTAGGCTGGACCCAGCAAGAGAAAATCAACATTATGACACTAGTAGTAGTAGTAGTTGAGTCTCGTCTATCTGACAGGCTCAGTGATCAACCTCCGCCACGTATCATATCTTGCGCAAGGTTTAGTGCTTCCTCAAAATTGTTAATGTTTATGGTCCCTGAATGCGATTGATTTTTCCGAGCAGGTAGTCACGGGTATCCCAACTGGCTTCTAGTAGTATGTTCATGCTTCTCTCAGAGCGATCTTCATTGGAGCTCTTCTTGGAGTCTCGCGAGTGACACAAAAAGATATCAATCTCTTATGTGCTACTACGGATGACCAAGGGGATTTTGGTTGGGCACCTATAGAGTTAGCTTGTGTTTCCCAATGACACTAGGCCTACGAAAAACATATATGTATTCGAAACCAGAGCTTCGATATAATCTCCGAAAGTCGAATTGAGACACGCTTTACCTTCACATACTCCACAAGGTTATTCCTCCAAGAAAATTCAGTTTGGTGGAAAAATAGATCGCAAATTGTTGAGAGAGTTTGGAAGACAACGTGACAGAATAGCGATAGTACAGGTTTGTTGTAGAACCAAAAAATATGAGTATCCCGATCGAGGCGGTGTATTTTGAATTGCCTACGGAATAGATAAAGCTATAAGAACCAACGCGCCAAAAACTACGTGTTAGTATAGCGTAACCGCTCGGTATGTCGGAATTATACGCACACGTGACATTCACGTCATAATGAGGGCTGAATTTGTCGTCTGTTGTGGTAACTTTAATGTCTAATGTAATGTAATGTAAATATATTCTTATAAAACGAATTACATGCCATGGCCAAGAATCTCCCCCCCCCCCCCCCATGGTCTCACATGATAAGACACAGTACAGAACTGTTTAAAATTAGCATAAAATCAACAAAAACGTCAAAAAAAGAGCAAAATCCGAAAAGCGCTGATATAAAAAGTTAACTCAAGAGCAGAAGTACTCTCTAAAACGGTAGTTTAAGCTTAGATTTAAGACGATACATTTGCATATCCTAAGTTCCCTAGCCTGCCGTTCCACAGCCTGGGAGCACATATCGAGAAAGCAAGCCCCCATAGAAATTGTATAACTGACGAGAGGTGTGAGAAATATATTTCCCCTGGTGATTGTTTGTTCGAGTGAACGGTAGCCACACGACAATCAAAGATCACAGAGATAATAAGGTGCTACCCCATAGAGGACCTTATAAGTTAGACATAGAATTTTTGATTTAGTACGTTCTGAACAGGACGCATGGAGTTCTTCAGTATCAGGGTTATGCGATCATATTTCCTGTTTGAAGTTATGAAGCGTGGGCAGCAGAATCTAATAAGTTGTAAACTTTCTAATTACCTGCACAGGAACCCAAAATGTAGACTGGTTACGTAATCTCAACGGGATTGATGAAGCATGGTACCATTTCTCTGTTGCACTACGATCGAGAAGATTCCTCCTTATTTTATTGATGTTCCAGAGAGCAAAAGAAGCGGTCCTACACAAGTTCGACACGTGATCAGACTGGTCCCAGCTGAGTCATAATTACACCGAGTTTACGACTGTTTAGAAGGAGCAATGCCCTGAGCCACCAATATCCAGATTGTAATCATGGCTAGGCTGGCCCCTGACAGAAACTTAGAGGAGAAAGGACAATTTCTGTTTTGTCGTGTCATTCAGCACCAACAATTTATCTCTCATTCAAAGACGGAGCTCCTCGATGCAGGCCCAACACAAAGTCATCCCCTCATACTATCGCGGGCCAGGAAACTTTATCTGTGGTTAAAAGTTCAAAGCAGTGTAAATAATTCAAGGAGTGTACTAAGCTCCCTACTACTACGATATCTACGACGGGAATCATCTACACTCTTCACGTTGTCCCTCTACCTGACTACAAGGGCACATCATGGCTTGATTCATTTTCTGATGCTCGTCGTCAATCGTTGTGCTATTGTCGCTGTTTGTCGAAACGCACATTAACGAATTGCTCTCCAAATGGAATCTTCCGATGCTGTGTGAGATCTTGGTTGACCCCACTGCATCCAAGTTGGTATTGCGCTCAAGCTAAACTATTGTAGATACTAAAAGTCCACGTTGCGCCAAGTTCGTCACTTGTACACGCGCGTACGGCTCATTCATGTTGAAATCTTGATAACAAAATTGACACTTTTCAAGAAGACTACTTCGCATGTTCTCAGCATCAGATGGACCAATAACATTGGATACCAAACATGAACTCCATCATGTTGACCAACCGAATTACTTGGTCATGTAGCACATATGAACTGTGATGTTTCAGTCACGTGCAAACTCCACGACGACATCCCACTAATCCTATAAGATTTCAATTTCCCCACAGCCAAAAATTGTGGCACATGTCAAAAGCCCTCAGCAAAATCGAGGAACCGCATCAACTCGCCCTCTTTAATCAATATACTCGACTTAATAGTAACCGGGGTCCAGCACTGCGTATATTGTTGATCCTCCGTTATAGCAGCAGACTGCTCGAACACCCGCCCTCAGTTTTTCAAGCAAGCAAGACTTCATTGGGATTCGTTGGAGCGTTGCCCTGAGTAACGCCATGACTACGGCGTGGTCAGTCTGTGCCGAGAAATGCTAGAAACTTCCTCTGTGTTTGTTGGCTGGACGTGCCACTCGTTTCCGCCTCCCCTTCATCACCCTCCCCGCCCCCCTCCCGCTCCCTCATATGTCGCCATGGGACGTGTTATGGTCGCTCTCGGCGGCTCCTCTGTCCATTGTTAATTGGAGAGCGTCGATCAGATGTAAATTTTCGTTTCGCCCCGATGTCGTTTTTGAAATCATGAATTGTTGACCCTCTGCACCAGTTTGTTTTGGCCTTTCGTTTCCTCTTGCCTCTTCTCTGAAGCGGACTTTGGTACTCTCCCTCTGGAATAAGGTGGATCTTGTTGCATTTTCTCCGGAAAATGCCAACTAAATGCCCACAACTCCGTAGCCAACAGAAGATCTTTCTGGTCCACTTCCCACCGTTTAATAGAAAGTACAATCTTTTTGGGGAACGTATCATCAATCCCCATCTCCCTACCCGTATAGGAGAATTGTTTCTAAGAAATCGAACATTAAAGATGGATTGTCCGTCCCAATTAAAATACCTCTTGTCACAATATACTGCACCCATAAATTTAGATAAATAAACCAAATGTATATTTCACGCATTTTTTTACCATCCAAATAAAATTTGATTACTAATATTGAAAGTATGTGTTCCGATATCCGGAGTTGTGCGGCACTATGTCGTGACGTCATGCAAATTCGCCGTCGCTTGTTTCGCTGGCGCTGCAGACGACAATCCATCTTTAAAACCAAAAGTTTACCTATTCTCGCAGTGCTTAACAGAAATACGGGACATCAAGTTGTTGGAGTTTCTCACTACAAATCTTGGAGTCCCGTCCCACAAGTAATTGCTGAAGTCCCGTACTATTCATCTCTGTACCCCATCAAGGCATAGAAGGAGGCCCTGGGGACCAAAAAAATACTCAGTACCCAAAGCACGATACGGAGACACCATTCCATTAATCATCGCTGACCACATCCCATTCGAAACACGCTACGCTAGACCACTTGATCCATGCACGGATTAGTCCCTCTGAATCGTTCTGCGCAAAAAAGGACCCTGCAGCTGAAGATCATCGACATCGGTATCCGATAGTAATGTCCATAATTAATTCCATTCACTGGTGATTATAGTGTGCTATATTTCAACTCTAACTAAATCCAGGAACCCGTAGAACCCAAATGTTACGAGTAGAATTGAAAAACAGCCTGAAGCGTGTATTGTCCTTCCTGTAGCCGGCGAATGCTGCAGAATCATTGTGATGTATTGACCGGGCGGTGATCCTTACAAACAATCTGGCAGCTTTAACAGCGAACCATTACCAGTTCCCCGGGATTTCCAATGCTTGCTTTGTACACTCACACACCGTTCGAGGGCTCTATCCCGACAAGGACGAACCAGGACTTATATTCTTTTGTTTTGTTAATAGTCATGAAGATGTCTACGCAGGGGCGTCAATAGGGGGGTGTGGGGTGTGACACCCCTGAGAAATTGAAAATTTCGGTCCCCGTAGCGGCAAAAGGTCGATTTTTAAGGAACCTCGAATAGACCGCCGAAGATGGATGTTCGTGGAACGAAGAATGCCATAAAAACTGTAACTAATGGACTGTTTACGGAAGCTACCTACGGAAAGAATGGCCCCCCCCCCCCCCCTCCCCCCTCCCCCCCCCCCCACACCCCCTTAGTTGTGTATTTACGCCCCTTCAGTCTATGATCAGTCTGTTGATACTCTTGTCATTTTTAGAGAGTGGTTCAACTGAGATTCGTCACTGTAACACGCAAACGATTGGAATAACTTGAAGCATCTGAATGACCTGCTGCTTAGATACTTGGTGTTATGAATTATGTTCCATATGGCAGGACAAAGTTTTCCCCAATAAGCTACTTAAACATCGCTACTCCACCTATGCCCTGGAGATCGGTCTTTCTGAACCACATATTTCGTTTCCTGTTAGAAGACTAGGCATTGATTAGAGAAAAACAAACATGAAAAGTATCTGATATGTTTAATTCGAACATTTTTTTGTAGGCCACTAGAGACTAATATAAGTGTTTAAACGGTTCATTTTGACCAATATTTGACCGAAATCCTATTATGGGTAGAAAATCCAAACTTATTGCTCCCTAAATGAACAGTCATTATTTTCGCACCCTACTTTTTTATACTGTAATGTTGGTCTAATCGTTTTGCAAAAAAAAAACACTTTTTCGGGTCTACAGAACTCAGCAAACCCATTTATGAGGTTAATTTTGTGTGCGCGATATGTATTTGATGTTGCTAAGGTTTTAATATCACCCCAGTACCCAGAAACCACAATGTTCACCACCAGTGCCTTCGACATTCCGGTCCGTTTTTCGATTGAGAAATAGACTCCTGTGGGTTGTATTTTACGAGTTCTGGTCGGGCGCGCTCGACTTGGCTAGCACAGTTTCATTTGACCTGGATCTTAGCACCAAGTTGGGTAAGCCTTAAAAATACCCATACAGCAAGTTATCGTAGATGTTTTGATTATCGTTATTGGGTTTTACGGTGTAACTACCTCCAACTTAGTAGTCTCTCACAGTTCACAGTAGCTAGGCTCTAAAAACCAGAAAATGACTCTGGTAAAACAATAATTGGTCATAAGATTATAGGCCTAATTCGAATTCCCACTGGAACACGAAATAATTCCCCAGTCCAAATTTTACTGATGAACCTAGACATCTTCGACAGTTGGACCTGGATTTAATGGGTCAACACCAAACTTTCCCATGTATCTCGTCACAGATTTAGTTAAGCTCCTACTACCATGTGCTGGAATTGATACGGCTAAAATAATAACTGTCAAAGGCCAATCAGTCATCGGCCGAATTCAATTCCACTGAAGAAAGAATTAGTTTTTCCCAGCAAAAAGTGTTATTCACAGATGAATCAATCCTCTCCGACTCATGGATCCCGGGTGTCTGCAACCCAACGTTTCAGTAGTTCCTTTTGCTTGTCTGATCCTTGTCTCGTTTTGTTTGTACTTTGTATATATTTTGATGGATCAAATGATAATAACATGAATTATTAAAATACGAAATCTCTCAGTATTTCCCCATATGTTGAGTAAGCATACCGAAGCCCCCGTCACTTAACTGAACAACAAGTATTGTAGTTGGAACTGTCACATAAGGTAGCGGACGCCCTTAGCGAATTCCTACGCGGAGATTTCTGCTAACCTTAACTAGACACCAATGGTGCTTAGCTCAAACCGCACAAAATGGTAACAAGACGAATGTGTTAATGTTCAAGTCTGAGGCCTAAAGGCTCACACTTGGTCTCAGTCCAAATTCCTGAGAACCCTAACTGCTATTGGCCGTCATTTAAGGAACGAACATCAGCAAACCGTGCCATCAAATTTGTAGAAGCATTTTGATTTACAAGGTGATTTTTACATAATGGTGGTCCGCCCCAGGGCACACATTGGGGCTTGAGCCGAAGTTCGCAAACACCCGGACGGCCACTAACCAGAGCTTACCTGTAAAACTTGTAGGAAAATCAATTAAGTAACTTGGGGAGAGATGCATTTCACGTACCATTGGTGATAATTCCATGGAAGGTCATAAAAAGTGGGACCTCGGATCAGAAATTCCTGAACACCCCGGAGGTACAGCTGTTAGACTCTCATTATGACCGAGTCAGCACTGTGCACCAAACGTGTAAGAGGAGAACATATTTGCATAATTTGATATGATGGGCCTTCGGCCCACAACTGGGCACCCTGGAAGGTATGCTAAAAAGACCATCATTATGACTGAACTCACCAGCATGGTGCACTAAATTGTAGAGATCACACCATGTTCAGATTTCACATACTGGGCCAGAGCCCACAATAGGCCTTGGGCCCAAAATTTCTAAAAACTCAATGGCCCTCTACCCCGGACTATTAGAGGTAACTTTGAAGAAAAATCAATTGAAGCTTGTGGAGAGAGAGTCCAGGCACCATTGTGTGAAATACATAAAATGGCCCCTCCGGCACAAGTTGGACCTTGGACCAAAAATCCTGAAGACCCAAAGGTATGGCATTAGAATATCAATGACTGAACATCAGCACAGTTCAACAAACCAAATCTGTAGAGAACCAGATTTTTGTGGTATTTCACATAATGGCCCCTATGGCCCAACCTGGGCCCTGAATTCCTGAACAACCCCCAATGGCACACTACCCAAGGACTCTCACTGTAACTTTGAAGAAATCAATTGAAGCTTGTGGAGGAGATGCATTTCAGGTACCATTGTGTTGAAATTTCATAAAATGGGCCCTCGGCCCAAGTGGGACCTGGACAAAAATTCCTGAACTCCCGAAGGTACGGGCTGATAGAACCATCATTATGACCAACATCAGCACCGTGCACGCAAAATTTATGTAGAGAACATTTTGAAATTCTACACATGATGGCCTATATTGCCCCTCTAATAACCTTTGACCTTGACCTTCACAAGGTCAAACATGTCGCATGGTTCAAGGAACATTGGTCCCAAGTTTGGGTCGCATCCATCACAGAAGACTGTTTGAGAGGCAAAAAGGCATTGTTAACGACAACACTGGATGCTGGCTGGATGGATGGAGGGATGGCTGGATGGGATGGATAGATAGATAGTTAATTAGATAGATAGATAGATAGATATATAGATAGATAGATAATAATAGATGATAATAGATATATAGATAGATAATAATGATAGATATACTGATAATGATCTCTGATGGTTTGTGTTTGCCTGCAAGTGGAAGAGGGCAACATTTGAGAGTACAAAGGGTGTGAATTTGGTGGGACTTCAGGTATATTTTGGAATAACCGTTTGACCTTCACAGAGATTGGACCAAAACTGGTGTTCGGACAGAATTACGGGTCGAGTGAAAGTCCCTCCGCCAACTTCAAGCTCCTCTAGCTGAAAAAGTAACGGGTCAACGTATGTTTAGTTGAAGTGCCCATTGATGATACACTTCTCTGCTTTCGAATGAATGTCGGCATGGGCCTCAAGTAGGGCATACAAGGATCCCGAGACCGATAAACGGGGGCATTAAGTAAAAGTCAATGGAGAGTGTAATGGCGGGCCGCTACCATACTACGATAGCAAACGATTCGATGGCTATTTTATTTCTGGTGATTGGAGCACCAATAGCGACGGCTATTTTTATTTCTGGGTGAGTTGCGCACACGATATCGACGGCTATTTTCATTTCTGGGTGTGTTGAGCACACGATATCGAGGCTATTTTTATTTCTGGTGAGTTGCGAGCCAAGTTAAACATCTCGGATTGGTCGACGTTATATCGTTTAGATCGGATAGAAATATCGCTCACGAATCGATTCACTCTACTCTATCCTTCAACTGTGACTGTCGTATCAGTTCGTGTGTGACAGGGTCTTTGCAGGGGGGCGCACCCACGGAGAGGGGGGGGGGGGGGTTGAAGGGGGGGGGGGTTGAAGGGGGGGGGGTTTTGAAAGAAGGGGGGGGGGTTGGTGGTACGACCACTCCCCTTCAAATGAACCAAGTGATCCCTAATTTTCATTCAACACAAAAACTTTTTTTTTTTGCGGTTCAGTAGAGGTTTGCAGCAGCATGTGTCTAGGGGCCCATAAGTTTACTTTTTTTGTCAATAGGGGATGAGGATATTAATGAGGCGCCACTTCTCTTTGGTTCCGACTCACTCAAAATTCCCACCCCCCCCCTTCTTCCCCACCATGACAATCTCTCGGTACGCGCCTGGGTCTTTGAGATAATAATGATGATCGGTGGTAAACAGCAATCATAAAGGGCCAAGGGAACATATCATGACAATTGTAGAAAGCTCTCTAATGAATAAATCCACATTAGTCATACATATCATTAAGGTACTTTCGTCACATGGTAATATTTATTGGGTTTGGTTTTCGTATATATGTCAATTTGTTCATGTACAAATAATTTCAAATATGCTATAACAAAAGTCAAAATATTGAAAATATAATATTTTCGTGAAAATCACAAATCACATTCACCATTTGTATATCAAACATTAAGTCATTAAATCATTAAGCAGAGGGTCATTAAATCTGACTGGCTAAATTATTCAGACCTGTATGTAAAGCATTTTGGACTTTCATTAAGTGCTCGTACAAATATAGAGTATATTATACATATTCTGTATACTCAAATTCATTAATAATAATACTAAAACATGACAATATTCCTCAAGACTATCGTCATATTTAACGGAACGTCCTTAGTCTTGAAAATAAAATTCAGGCTTAAAATGCTCGTACAGAAAGCAGGCAAACTTCGGACAGAGATAGGCAAAGGTGCAAAATAAAAGTGTTTTCTACTAAGAGCCCACAAATGTGGCCAATGGCATTAATGCAACTTCTTGGAGATTTGTGCAAAAAACAAGTGTTTTGACCCCCTAAAAAATTAGTACCCTGTAGGACTACATTCCTATATGTAGCTTTTGGAGAAACCAGTATGACAACCAATTACACAATGTCCTGTTTGAGATTCCGGGTATATTTTGTTACTCTTTTGTACTGGTTTGGAATTTGATACGTTTTATCAGATTTGAGTACGGAAATTAAAATTCATTTGCAGGGCAAAATTACCATTTGTGACTTGCGCATCATCACACAAAAAACTTTAACCCATTTTCAGAATTTGAATGTAAATTATTCCCCATAACTTTACAGCACTGACTGAATTTGAATGTACATCTAATTCTTTATATTCATGTAGACCTTCCCACCTACTGAACCTATATTATATAATAATATTCCATATTTATGAAGCACCTTCTACCTATTGAGCATATAATATTTATATAATATCTTATATCATATAGTAAGAGTACTCGCTTATTATCGGAGCTGCTTCAGTGGCGGAAGAAATAGATCTAGCATGCGTGCACGGTACGCATGATTGAATGAAACAATGTATCAATATCCTCAAATCAAGTCATTCCTTTGGAAATTAATCTACCCTATCACTCGAGAACGCAAATTCACAATTTTACTTACCCAATCAGACTGGATCGACTGGTTGACACACCTTTTCCAAATAGCACCAATTAACAAAATACAGGAGTATTCCTCTGAATTTTCTCTTTAATTCACATGATTACATGCCGAAAAAACAATTTTTGAAAAAAAAAAAAAAAAAAAAAAGGGGGGATTGTCAACTTTTGTTCATGTTTAGCAGCAAATTGCACAACTCCCCACAGTGACGACTTGTGATAATCTTTATTCTTCCGAGTGTGCTGAGCTGTAAAATAGTACAGATTCAGGCATTCCATTCTCATATTATTCCATGGAACCATTTATCCAGCCTTTTCCACTAATGGCTTCAAAGCACTTACAGCCATTTCCCCTAATCAATTTTCCATGGCAATGCCGGAGTGTAGTTGGTTCCCATTCAGTACAGGCTGGTACTCCTTCGATTGTACGGGTTCCCTCAGTCCCCAATAATCCCTGGTGGGGTGGAGCATGAAGACAAAGTGCCTTGCCTGAAGGGCCCCCTGGAAAAGCTATCATTCTCAACAGGATTCTGATATGTCCACTGCACATGAAATGTTAAAATCACTGGGTGGGATTGGCAATGAAGACAGTGCCTTGCTGGAGGGCACCTGGAAAGCTGATCATTCCTCACAGGTAAGCCCTGTACTAACCAATGCACAGAAATGTGAAAAATCACTGGTGGGATGGAGTATGGAAGACAAATTGCTTGCTGAAGGGCACTCTGAAAGCTGATGTGTTTTCCGACAGATTCTCCCTTCCAAATAAATACTAGTCAACAAGGAAATCGCTCTCTGGAGCTTTGCCAACTGAGCTAATCCTATCTTCATTATCCTCATTTTGAACACTGTTTTCGTGAATCAATTATGTTTGTGTAGCAACAAACAATGTTCACCCAAAACATCTGTGTTCTAGTAATTGTCCCATGCACATGAATGTGAATCACTGATGTGTTGCTTTGTGCCCTCGGTTTTCGGAATATTTGTCAGGCTGAAAATGCATTTGCACACAGTGTTTTGCACCGAACATAAAAAACCAAAAAGACACTTTAAATGTAAATCACAGTGTTGTATATGAACTGCCTTTCAAGAGATGCCCAATATGGCCTTGAACTTCATTACACAGGGTGAATCTGCTGTTCCAGGGGAACTCAGAACTGCAGACGGAGCTAAACCATAAATAATATTCTAACACAAAATTAAAGACTATTATAGTATGGCAACTTATGAACAGAAATAGCACATTATAACAGTGGGTTCTTCTACACCCCTCAGTCTTGCCTGTTAATTTTGCGACCCATACCGTCATTTCTTTTTGAAGGACAACTCAGGATGAATTCTAAAGAGTCTAATATATTTGGTGAAGGAAACTGAATGCTTGTCCAACCTGAAGTTCCTAACCTAATCCCCTTAAAAAAACAAAAACATACAAGTTCCGCCCCCTTGAAGTGTGGCATGTGTATTGCATCAGATCGAAAGCATTCCATCATGCCACAATAAATGATGTCATACTTGCATCAACCCCGCAAACTTCTTTGTTTTCATTAAAATTCACACAAATTTCAACCTCGAAAACACTCCAGTCTATGTGGGAGGATTGCTTGCGTTGGTTGGTAGGTGTTGATGGTTACTTTTAGTGAGAGAAAAGCCAACATAACCTCTGCACATGTTAGTCCCTTATTCAACAAGTGAAACGATGAACACACAAAACATAATTCCTGTGTTGTCCCAGTGTGACCAAATTTGAAGGCCATTACCCCCACATAGGAACACATCCCAAATGAAATGGGGTTTGGACCTAAGATACATTTTTCCATTCTCCTAAATATGACATCTAATGTATCCGAGCTGCAGTTTGTCCTTTAAGGTAATTTCCTATTTGATAGCTCGTATCAACTATTCCGATCTCAGAGAGAGGTACAAGAGAGACTGATTTGTATCAGATAATTACAGCAGATCTGAGACAACTGAGGTGGTCACATTACGTGTACAGGTCCAGCACCACCCTCCCGACGCAGGGGCAATAACACTCACATTTGACAGCTCAGTGCCCACAAACTGATCAACAATGACTGTTGGCAAGGCCCGAGTCAATGGGTGCGTTCTACAGTGTCGCTGTTAGTGATAGATAATTTGCACGGCGACTCAACACAATATGATCAGTAATCAGCTGTGTTTCAAGGAAGTTATAATTTTGTGTAAACACCATTGCTGGTCCGTGGCCTGGCCAAACTATTGGTCTCCCGGACTGTTAGCTCTGTTAGCATGATTCAATGGTGTCACATGACTCTTCCGTCAATCGGGTACCTCTTCTGGAGGCGCATTCCTTAATTATCTAACACGACAGACACTGACAGCAGGCATGGATGGGGTTTTGCCTGAGCATGTGCTAATACCGATTCTTTGTTACACGTGAGAAGGCTGCGCTCAGTGTTACACACGCTGCAACCTCACAAGGTCAGCTTGATAAATTCATATCGAGGGACTCCGGCTAATTATGGTCGCTCGCCAAAAGCTGGTCATCATGGACACCCGGAAAATCTGCGTCCTCGGGTGAAAGCATTTGCATTTCCCCAGACTTGTTTACGTAATGTATAGGGTGCCAGCTTCTGTTGGTTCACGAAACGACACTGAATCACACTAGTTGGGATAACTCTAAGGAAAACTATAACAGCACTAACCAGCGGCTTACATGTCCCACTTCAAACTAAGTGGACCAGACGCTGATAACGTCGCCCAAGTGTTGTGAAAATGCCGGGGGGGGGGGGGACTTTGAATGAAATTTGCATACTTATGCAAATTAGGAACATAATTTGACCTCCAGTGATCCCTTCTCTAACCTTGAATATCTCAGGACCACAGATAAACCACATCTACACAGTTCACTGATATTCAACCAATTTGCCAATCGCAAGAAAAAAACTGGCAAATTAGACACATCA
The DNA here is from genome assembly GCA_026419785.1 of Sclerodactyla briareus. NCBI lineage: Eukaryota > Metazoa > Echinodermata > Holothuroidea > Dendrochirotida > Sclerodactylidae > Sclerodactyla > Sclerodactyla briareus. The sequence continues at coordinate 443,782 of JAODTK010002888.1, read as the reverse complement.
CATGACCTCGATTCACACCAATTAAATATTGAGGACCAATGGCAGACCACATCATCCACAGTACGTAGGAATCCGAGAAACATCCAAAATTTACATGGATGAATTGAAGACATGAAAGGACCTCGAGTGACCTGAATTCATGTTCGATTTCTCAGGACTATTCACAGACTTTTGTCAAATTTTGCATGAATTATGCAAAGTTTCAATAAGCAATTTCATGCGGAATATATAATCAATTCATCTACCCCATACCTTTATCTATGTGCTAAACCACATTACCATGGCTCTTGCTATGAAATAAAAGGAATGGGCTAATCACCCTACCCAAATATTTGGTGACTACCATGCATAAGATCTAAAATGCCCTCAAAATCAGTGTTACGGTCCATGAGAGAATCCGCGTAACGGAAAATTGTGACACACCCATACACTACACACCCCAAAGTTATTGCGCTAGGTCTTTTCCTGAACTCTATCCAGGCAAGACTGAAGGACAAAAGTATATTGAGCTTAAAGAGGCATTCTTCCGGTAGTAACTCGCAAACGAGCGACAACCTCGTTCGCATGGGTTGCAATGAAAAACCTCCAAAGTACAATACATACAATTATCAATCTGGGTATATAATGAAAGGTCAAGCAAAAAAGTATATCGCATAAAAGTATATGTAGGACATTTTTTTCTGCTGCAATGTCATGCAAGAGGAACACAGACCCATTTTGGCGGGGGGGGGGGGCGGGGGGGCGGGGGGGCGGGGGGGGCAGGCTCGAATTAACCGACGGCACCGACGGCAATCGCCGTCGGTGCCCTGCCGATTTGCCATGATGCCCTCACATTTCAAGCTTCACCGACGGCAGTGACTGCCGTGCCCTACTTGCTCATTGCCGTCGGTCCCCTTCCCCTCTCAAAACTTGCGATAATACCCTACAGCAACTTCTGAAAGTTTCCATTGAGTCATCAGGCCCATTACATTAAAAGTGTCATGAATTCCACATTTCATTTTTACTCAATTCGGCATTGGATTAGTCCTTTCATTCGTTGTATTGTTTGTGCACCAAACATCCGTATATCCGTGTACGTCCAATGGTTACCATACTAGTGCGTAGTGAAGTAAAAACTTGACTGACGTACCCAACCAATGGAGCTATTATATTAACCGCAACCGTACTGTACAATTCATCGCGTAGGCCTATCGAATCTTGCTCCGCATCGCACATTAATCGGATTATCCTTCAGAACCATCATGTACACATTTCTGTGGTAGGATTGGTACGTGGATCAATAGATAAAGTGCATAATTACGTTAACCCAGGCCTGGCCGGCCACGCTGCCAACACATTACATAATAATTAAAACGGCAGTACAATGCACCGCTACGGCCTACGTAAGTCACATAATTGTACATTCACTTCTGAGCTGATTACTGCTAGCTATATGCTTGCCGTGCTGCGCACGTGGTTGTTGAACTGGTTCGAACCGGTTGCGGCAGCATGCAGGACAGCGCTAGCGATTGTCGTCGGGTCGTAAATGTGGGTGTGGGATTTGAGGTGATACGGTTATGATTTTAGTTGCTTGCGAGTTACTTCGCAGCGACAAAACTTTTCACATCACATTATAAATTGCAAATATCAGTAGTCCTACATGATACGCGTGAAGAATTTATATTGGCCAGAAAAGGCTACACATTTGTTTTTTCATGGAAATATAAAAACGATCTCATTTGAGTAGCTGGAGTAAAGTAATACGAGTTGAAAAATCATTGTCAAATCAGCGGTTGACCGACCGATAAGAATACACTGGAGCTCGCTTATAACGTTCGTAGTATGATGAGGAGTACACGTCCACAATACAACATTGTACGGTAATTTCAAATTGCTTTTGCCCTTGCTTTTTTCAGATTGCCTTGTGCCTTAAAAATTGTTCAAATTGCCTTGTGCCCTTGCCATTTTGAATGTAACCGACGGTAAATGGTGAATTTCTGTGAATAAATGCATGCATTTCATGCATATATTGCACAATCTAGCACTAGGATAAATTCCAACTCAAAATACAAATTATAGACATCGAGGGAAAAATTAAAATAAATTATATCTTAGTGTTAACATACAGCCCTCACAGCTACATAGCAGATCATAGGAACTGCCTCACTCCGGCCATCTCAGAGAGCAATTAGCAGCTGAGAAAGAAATTGTGTACCGAGTCAGGTACCCAAATTGGTACCCTGGTAGAGTGGAGGTGAAGTGCTTGCTCGAGGGCACATCAAAATGTGTCCGGGCCTCAATCGAACTTGAGCTTCAAACGAGCAATCGACCAGTGAGTGCAGCCAGGGGGGAAGGGGATGAAAAAAAATATTGCTTGAAAATGCATTTGACGACCATTAGTTGTGGGGGGTGTAAATATAGAGAAAAATGCTTAGCTAATTATCAACTCCAGATTGCTTCTGAGGACGTTTCAACATAACATTTTCCGAAAGAAAGGGGCACCCCCTTAAACCACCTCCCAATATAGTCACCAATTAAAGATCACCACCTCTCGCGGCTCAAGCTCCAAAACAAATCAATCTCAAGTATCTCCACCTAGCTTAACTGACTTAGCTGAGAGAATCTTCTAACCAGACAGGGGCCTCTGGGTGGAACACTGTCACTCGATCCAGTCAAAAATGTGTTTAGCATGAGAAGTAATAGACTATACCAATAGACTATACCTGGTATATGACAAATGATTATTGCAATGAATTTGTGAGCTCTTCGGTGGGCTTTGGAAGATTTACCCACACTCCCACATATATTGCCACAATAAAGCACCTTAAATCTTGCGACATCCAAATGGCTGATATCCAAAGCTATCTTCTCTCACAGTTAAAGGTTCAACGAGGCTGTCCCGGTGGGGCGAGGTCCTCGACTTCACAGGAATTCTCAGGAGGCAGCTGCTTGAAGAAACTTTGCCTGGCTCGTCTTTTTCTCCTTGTACCTGAGACATCGTAGCACCACCAGTGAATATACCCAGAGCAGTGACGTTGACGTCCCCAAACAGCACCGGGATGATCTGGATCTTCTTTTCAGCCAATGTCGGGGATGCGGCGTTGATCTGGAGATCCAAGTGCTGGCCCTTCTCAAAGAAGAAGCTTCGGAGACCACAAGAATGCAGCGGAGGAGATGTTGTTGATAGCGTCGATGATATCCTCTGCACGGACTGTTAGAGAAGAATAGGGAATGATAAAATACATGAACCTGACAAAGCACACTCTCAACTAAACTTATCAACTGCATTTTACAGGAAAGCTCCGAAACGATTATTCAAGTATAGACACTGCAGTGAGTGCTGCAATCACAAACTTTCATTACTGCATTCAAATCACTAGCTCTATTCTGCTAGATATTCAGGTGTTGCCCACCATACAATAGGGAGCTTCAGATTTCACCAACCGACGACGGAACGTATGACGGCACTGTTATTAAACCTACGGCGCATGCGAAAACCTCACAACTGCCGTATACGTGATCCACCCCCCCCCCCCCCGAGGCGTCACTCACTTTTAACGTTGGACCTACAATGTGAACCATGACACCTGCGAGGTGGCCATCATTCAACAGGCTTGGAACATGCATTCAGGAATTTGACGGTCAATACTTGGGGCGCATTCGTAAAACGTGCGCATTTACATCACGCAAATGGCACATTGACCACGTTGTAGGAACCTAAAGCGCCCTTACTGCAGGACGGCGACGTGGTCTACAAGGTGAAAAACATTATGAAATCTCAAGTCTATGGATGGGATCGGAACGCATAGGGTGATTGAAAGCCATCGGGAAAGCATATGGAGCTCGGCTAGAAAATGGTGGAAGCCATGACACATTGGGCATGACTGATAGGCACCTAATGGAGCGAGGTGGCTCAATGGTTAAGGCGTCGAGCGTGCAACCCAGAAGTTGTTGGTTTAAGTCCGCGCTGTACTCTTGAGCAAGGTACTTTACCCCGCTTGCTTCTCTTAACCCAGGTGTACATATGGGACTGTGAGGCATCAGAAAACAACTGGCATTGATTATAGCTGCCGCGATATACTCTCGGGATTGTCGGAGTGCGTGACTGGTTCCCATGATCGGGGTAATGTCTGTAAAGCGCCTTGAGCACTTCGGTGGTGAAGCGCTGTCTAATGGAAGTTGGTCATTATTATTCTTATTTTTGCCCTCTCAGCTGCATGAGGCACACCCAAAGACCCATGCGGGGTCAGTCAGTTGTGGGTCATTGTCACATCCAGAGTGACTCACCTGTATGTCATTGTCCCTAAGTGTTAAGTCACAAAGCTGACTCTAGGGTGTGTCATTTGACTCACCCGATATGTAGAAGAGCACTAAGGGAGCTGGCCTACTAGTGGGTCATTTTCAAAGATTTGTAAGCTATCCAAGTGACTGAGGGGTGTGTTAATGAACAAGATGTGACTTTCCCCCTGTCAGGGTAATATCATATGCGTACGTCATACATTCGAAACTACAGAACCAAGGGAGCTGGCCAAATAGTGGGTCATTTTCAAAGATTTGTAAGCTATCCAAGTGACTGAGGGGTGTGTCCAATGTTCAATAATTGTATGACCCACCTTTTACAATGACTCACCCTGTCAGGGGTATATATAGGGAGTACGTCATACATTCGACGACTAGTGCAGTCCGAGTCGATAGTTGTTTGGAAAGGAATATCTGCTACGAGAACAGAGATGATTGGAGATCAGTCATCTGCTGTATAGTAAAGCAGTATTGTGCAAGGCTCCTGAAACAGCATCCCCGTGGTAGAACCAAGAAAGACCTTGGGCCCCCGTTCCCAAAGTCGAACCCCACGCACATCATTACATCTAGCGTAAGTCTCTCCTGTGGAATGGTTCTAAGTTTCGATATTCGACTTCCGGCCTGTAGGGCGACTTACGCATGATGAATCAAACTTAAGATCGTGCGTAACTCTTTTGGAACGGGGCTCTGGACTAGTACGCTTTGAAAAGAACCCAAGGACGGTGGAATGCGGATCCTGCAGCTAACGGGAACCGAACCAATTAAGTGGAAGAATTCTGTAAAGCGGCCAGATGATGATTGCAAGATTTAATGAACTGCACGAGGATGTTGGAAAGGTCATGGTGTTGCCCTTTAGGTCCTCTGTGAGCGGGAAATTGTGGGGAGTTTTATGTGTATTAATATGAATCCCTCAGGCCCGGGCGTTCACCAGATTGGTATTAGGGGGAAGCACAAGTAGGACAAAATGGACAGTGAGGGGGTTTTCTATGAGCCATGCAGATGGCCCTTGCCAAGGGCATCAAGTAACTCCACACTCCCTGGTCCCCAACTGGGGTGCCTGAGAAAACATGAGCATCTTCAACAAGTCCGAGTGAACAAGAGCGACAATTTTTTTTATATATATATATTTTTTATGGTATACATGCCGAGCAGGAGATCAATGCTATCCAAACCCACAAGGGGTGCACCAAAGTGTCACTGCGAATTCTTCACAGGTACACGGAATAAGGCAATGCCTCTTTGGCGGTACCTTACTGTGGGTGTGGGGGTAATCACACGCAGATGGCAATTTGCGAATTGCCTACCCCTCGTTTGTCCCTGCTCCAATCTCTTGTGCTGAGCGTCCCCAAGACGGCAACAGGTTCCATTTTCAAAGTCTTTTGTATGACCCCAGGTCTCCCCAGGGTCTCCAGGTGGAAGCCGACGCTCTACTACCAATTGTGCCAACCACTCGGTTGATGGACAGACTGCTCCCATAATTAGGGATTAACCGGCTGGGGAAAGAGAAAAAGGTAACCAACCTGCATGCTTGGATGAAAAAAAAATCAGAGGTTGTTGTCAAATTCGAAACATGGGACTTACAGCCCCAGGGATTCATGGCGAGGTCCTTCACAAAAATTGGTAGTTATTCGCGATGAGCCTCGCGCGAATAACTTCTGTGACGAATAGGGTTACCTCTTCCGAAGAGCTATTGTACACTATATACGCATCATACTCACTGTCCCATGGTCGAAAAGAAAAGATAGAAGATAATCGTCAATTTTTCATGAGGGTATAAACAAGTAACCAATGTTGATGTCTTAAACAGTATACCATATTAGTTCTAAAGAAATCATGCACATCTACCTGATCCCACATGATATTATAAGTACTGACAGAGTTGGTATAATCTCAACAGTGGATTTCCATATTGTGCAATCGTCATCGCCGTCCTTCGCACTGTTCCATTAATTGCAGTTTTGTCGTTCAAAATGGGGTAGAACACTCTTGTGTGAAATTATGTACTCTTCAAAGTAATCAGGGAGTCAAAAGTACCATGATCCATCATCAACTTGTGCACATAGCACTCTAACTGCAGTTTTTTTTCTCCATGACTGAGATCCAAATAATCAGAATACAACCATTTGAATCCCTTTCTCGCTCACTTCAAAATGATGCATGAATGGGTCATAACAGGTGGAATTTCGGAGACTGTGGGAAGAACAACTAAATCAGTTGGAACTATTTGAACCCGACCTTTAATTCGCAAATTTGCAGGTCCGCCTGCCACTACAAGTCAGGCAATCTTCAGGAAGTGATATATTAGCGGTAGGAGGAGAATGTTGACCGTTAAAAAAAGTATGATGAAAATGGTTACGAAGACCAGAAAACAATTGACGATTTTCGGGTTGAGTAGGCTACCAGCTAGGCTACAATCTAGTGTTGCTAGGTATAAGACAGCGCTGTGCGAATTGAAAAGGCGTGGATGATTGATACTGCTCCCCAACTCCTGGAGTAATACAGAATCCTGATGACATTGCCTCTCATTCATTGTTATAGTACAACAGCAGGCTTGGGTACATGAGGTTATTATAGCGTTTACAAGGGAAAAGACTGGATATCTATAGTTCAAAACCGTTTCAATAAGTGTCCTATGTGAAGTATTGGCCCCAAAGCTTGGTCCATATGCAGAGAAATAAATTGGTGAGAATCCCATTTGCGCAGTAATGATGGACGTCAACATGGACAACCCAGGGAAGTTATGTCAGGTATTCATGTTTCATTTTGTCGAATGGTCAATCATTAGCAGAAGTATGTTGTATGTCTCTCACCAAAGTAACCTTCAAAACCTACCAACAAACAACAGCAATCTCTCCCATGACTAAATGCTTTTTTGAAGAGGAATTAAGGTTTGAGTGTCAATAGAAAACAAAAAAACTTTTGCAAGGGGTTTGTTACCGTATGACATCATTTTCTTATTGCATGATGGGATTTGCATTTTCATCTGCACAATTCACATGCACAAATTTCAAGGGACTGTAAATCGTAACGGAAAGTGGTACGAACGGCGGGTTTGGACTGACGCATTCAGTGTCCCCCAGCTGATATATTAGCCTATTTATAATTCATCTTGCAAGAGTGTCCTTCAAAACTATAGATACGGGGGGGGGCTCCATTGTGAGCCCACAAATGACCAAATGTCATCTAGGTGGCCAATTTCAGCATTTTAGCAGATTGCCTAGGGAGTCCCAAGATGCCAACATCTCTTAATAGAGAGGATGATCTCTACTCACCCCCTTTCTACAACATTGCTGGAACCGGTCCATGAAACATCAGCTTCATGTCAGGTTTAAAGTGAACCACAGCAAGGCAGCAATTGATGCACAACACGATGAGGCCGGCCAGGGCACCGAGGACAGCTGCTGTCTTATCCCCAAAATCGTTACACCTCGTGAATGAAACAAAAAGAATAGAGATTAATGGTTTTGAAATAAGGGAAAATATTGAAATACCGGTTTGTGATTACCCATAATGCAGCAGGAGCGGACTAATAGTAAGAGGTTATCAGTGTCGCGTTGCAGGAACAGGTCCCGGGGGGGTTAGATTTCCAAGCCCCGACTAGCACAGGGCGTTTTTCAGAAGTGGACTTGGTTGTGCTACTTGCAGTGACGGGCATATACTGGTCTGAGGTTCCTGGTCCTGCTTGTTGAGCAGTGGGTCGAGTATTTCGGGGGGGGGGCAGATTGCAATAGGTCTCGTGGTCGGCTGTGAGCGTGGCGCTCGAAAATCCTTCCGCCTCATCCAGGTTTTCTGAGGAAATGGTCAGGTCTGGAAGTCCGATCGGCCTTGGATGGGATGTTGTAAAATTGCGTCCTGGAGAAGCAGGGGAGGAGTGGTTGTCACTCCTGCCTCGTTATCATCGGAGCATCGAGAAGAGAAGGCGAGTTATCGTGCCAGTGCTCATCCACGAACAAAAATTTGGCTAGGGTTCCTTGATGAGTCAAAATTGGACTTCCTGAACCCATAGCAATCAAATTAAATCAGCAAATCTGAGGTCTTTCAAGAGTAGTCTGGAGACCCTTTTTTTTTGCTTTGCTCCCGATTTCAGACATTTTTTTGTGTTTCACCAATGATCCCCATGTTTCATAGCCTAGTCTCTGAGAAGGGCCCTGCAAAAAAATACAATAGGGGAAAATTGGAGTTCAGGGGAAGGACCCCATTCTATGACTAGCGCTACAAAGTTTCACATTGCTACAACAAATGTGCTATCACCAGTGACCAAAATTACAGTATGAGCACTGCGCATTTGTATATCGGGGGACTCGGGTACTCATTATGATATTGGGGACTCTGGTATCATTGCTGCCAGCCAAACCTGCGACTGCACTTCTGCCAATAAATCAAGATGCTACATCATTATTTGTCTGTTTTTGAAGGGTTTTGTGTGTGTATGGGTCATGTGTCCGTGAATTTTGAGATATTGTAGGGAGGTAGGTAGGGAATGTTACGACCACACAACTGAACATTGCTGACAAAGGAAGGGGTTAGGTATGTACTAGTTACCGACACCAACTATGTCATGGCTGACTAGAAGGGGTAGGTAGATAGGTAAGGTCACCGACACACCACTGCATGGCTGACAAAGGAGGGTAGGTAGAGTAGGTACTGTTTACCGAACACACTGACATTGCTGACAAGAAGAGGTAGGTAGGTATTGTTACTATTACTTGACACACACTGTCATGACTGACATGGAAGGGGAGGTAGGTAGGTCAGAGTAGTACTGAACACACTGTTTCACTGACATAAAAAGGGGTTAGGTAGGTACTGTTACCGAACACACAGTCAGTGGACATAGATGGGGTGTAGGTACAGTTCTACATGAGCACAACGACAGTGCTAACATAGAAGGGGGGTAGGAAAAGTAGGTCGGTAATGGTCACCGACACACACTGTCATCTGCGACAGAGAAGGGGTAGGGTAATTTACTGTTACCGACAACAACAAGACATCGACATAGAAGGAGGTAGGTAGGTAGAGTAAAGGTCACCACGCACAATGACATTGCCTCACAAGAAAGGGTGGTAGGGTAGGTAGGTACAGTTCACCGAACATGACATTGCTGACATAGAAGGGGAGGCAGTTAGGTACAGTTCACCGACACACAATGAACATTGCTACATAGAAGGGGTAGGGTAGGAGGTAGGTAGGTACAGTTTCCAGACACACGATGACATTGCTGACACGACGGGGTAGGTAGGTAGGTACAGATTTACCGACACATACGGATAGATATTGCTAACGTAGAAGGGCTAGGTAGATTACAGTAAGGTACAGTGGACATTTTAGGAGACATGCCTAACTCCAAGGCTCCTAAGGGTTTCAAACTTGCAATGAATTGCTTTGCTGCCCGGATCTCTACCAATGTGCTAGTCCCACCTCCCATTCCACCAGGCGGTAACAGGGCCAATTGCCGGCCCCTCATTTTGAGCAATTGAGATAGAATACCTTGCTCAGAGATACAATGTGGACTCAAACTCACAACCTCTGAGTTAAGGGCTCAATTCCTCACCCAATAAGGCCACCATGCTCCAATTTTCAATTGAATGTGTGCCAGGTAGAGGGTGCTTCCCTCCCCCTTCTGCCTAGCCTGTTGAAACAGGCATTGACTTTGTTCACAGCCACATTCACTCATATGTGTAGGATGACCCTTTAACCAATCGTTGATTTGCCTAAACAAACGCCTCTGCGACTACGTTCCGCTCACTTCAAGCGGATCATAGGCGGGACTTTACTTTCCTTTAACTGAATTACGGGAAATAGCCATGTCTGCTGGGAAAATACTCTATTGATCTGATTGGAATTGTGTTTAGGACAAACGTTAGATGGATATTCTTTTCTAATTCCCCCTTTGAAGGATTCATATTTTTTCGAACTCATGCGGCGATACCGAACAAGCGCAATTAACTCCTCCGCAGAGTAAACAATTGCTTCGGTTCATTTTAGGCTTCAAATGCATAATTCTTCGATAAATTCTCATTTTCCGTTCGTGTAAAGTCATTGAAATCTCCTGTGAATATTTATAACCAAAATATTGGGCGATCTGTCCCGGAATCTATTCCGGGTTGCTCCCATCCATATCAACGCCCATGTGCTTCTGAGACTGACATCTAAGTCACCTGAATCGTGATGAGCAGAATCCAAATTTTTTAGGATTTATCAAACTAACGTCCTCAGACGATATGTCGGTAATATTTGACTGTGGTATACACTAAAGAGTTATAGCCCCCTCTATTTAGGAACGGCTTCTTATGTCGTCTGCTTAGCAGGCTATACCTTCTGCCCAAAGAATCCTGGAACTCAAAGGAGACTCAATCAGAAGGAAATCACTCAGGTTGCAAATAGGTTAAGGTAAGGTTTCAAATATCATATTCTGCAAATGTCCAGGGCAATTCTACTGCCTAAGACTGACAAGAAAATACTGAAGACACACAGTAATACTCACGTTTTAGTAAGTTCAACAGGTTCAGTCTCGGAAACGGTCTTGGTCGATTCCAGGCTGTGCACAGTTGTACTGGCGCTAGAGCCTCGCTATTCCACCACCCGTATGTTCAGGTAGGAGCGTACGCTGTCAGGGTTCTGAGTATCACATCGAGGGCTGCGGAGAAGATAATACGACACGGGTTTGTACCGACCTATCATCTAAAGCAGGCCGCCTCAACCAGAGGCATACAACAATCCTGATGGCTACATGAAGAAAAGAAAATTGTAAACGTGAATTTTCAACTGAGATTGAATGTCCAAAACCCCCTGTTATGGCAATTTACAAGCGATGCACTAACCTTTCACCATCTACGATATGCAGTATGCTAGCCGGCCGGCCTACTGGAACTGGCATAAATTCCTAGCCCAGAGGTGGTCACTGCGTCATTCCGTTTATGCCAGCTGATACACTTGTGTCGCTGCTGTAATTGGCAGTTAAAATTGACTATTTACAACTTTCTGAGTCTTTAAGACATTCATCCTTCTTACTATTTTGATAATCAAGAACAAGTTCTTGTGTTGTGTGAGCTTTGATAACATTTAGGATTACTGCATATCGCATATCGCACTGCATACGTAGATGGTAAGAGATAAGGGGTTGCACTGAGCGCAATAAATTGAAACAATTAGCAGAAGCACAAAATCCTCATGAAAGACCCCCGAAGCCACAACCCAAAAGGCGACGAATAACCCAGATGCCAAGAAAATTTGCTCACAAAATTTGAAAAAGAAATCGAGACTGTTCTTGAATGCATTCACACTCTACGACAGAATCTTTTCAGGAGCGGCTATTCCACTCATAATTAACTCTCTGCGAGAAGAAATATTTACGAAGTCAAGTCTACAGCGTTTGCCATGAAGCTTGAGGCAATTACCCCTATTGGTGGTAACTTTGGAAAGCTCAACGAATTATGGAAAGGGAAAAAGACCTCAATCCAGGCAACAATTTTGAAACCTGAATCGAATCATCACAAATTCATCTCAGGTTCTCTGACCCTTTTTCACTGAACTAACTACACTACTCAGATAGAATTATCTGACTATAAATACACAAGTTTGTACTGGCCTAATGCCTCAAGAATCACAACTTTCATACTCAGATAGGACTGCATCACACAAGTTTGTACTGTCCTAATGAGTATAGAGTATAGAGACCTTATAACTCGCTAGGATTTCAGACTGACCATTTTGACTCCACATGACCTCTGATCAGTGGCGTAGGAACGAAATTTCGAGTGGGGGGGCTGAAGTTGGATGGCGGATCTGGGGGAGGGGGTGTCCCCCTCCCCTTTGGCAAATTTTTGCATTTTCCATGGCCTTAGATGCAATTTTGTGCTATAGCATTCCAAAAACAATCACTTCCTTCCAGAAATATTTTTTTGCAATTTCACATGTTCTTAGTAGATGCTATTTAATAATCGAGCCTGTGATTTTTTTTGCCAAATCAAGAGCAGTGAGTTGCCTTCTTTCTGAGATTCGTCAAATCAGGACTTTTAGGCGACTGCTGATTCCCCCTATCCCATCTTAGAAAATTTTGCCTTTTCAGGTGACTCAGATGCAATTTGTGCAGTATAGGACTCCGAATTCTTCAGAAAATAAGTGTGCATTTTCACATGTCGTTTGATGCTGTTTGCTGCTTTAAATCTTGTGATGTTTGCTACCAAATCGAGGTTCCCTTTGGGAGTTGGTCTAATCCTCACCTTTCAGGGGACTGCCAAATTCCCCCTTCCCCACTTTAGGAAATTTTTGACATTTTCAGTTTGCCTTGTGTAATTTTGTGCAATACAGTACTATATATAGTACTATATATAGAAACACACTTCTTTTCATAATTAATTGTGCATTTTGACATGTCTTTAGATGCGATTGGCTGATCTAAATTTGTGATATTTGCTGCCAAATCGCTAAATGCGAAAAAAAAAAATCATTTTCAGGTGGCCTTAGATGCAATTTGGGTCAATATAGGAAATTATTGTATTTTCCCATGTTTAGAAAGCGATTTGCTGCCCTGCATCTGTGATTTTTTTTGCCATATCGAGGGCAGTGAGTTCCCTTCTTTGGGAGTTGATCTAAATCTCACCTTTAAGTGGATCGCCGATGTCCCCCTACCCCACTTTGGGAAATTTTTGCATTTCCAGGCAGCCTCAGATGCAATCTGGTGCACAATAGCACACCAGAATACTCACTTCGTTCGAAATAATTGTGCATTTTCACATGTTAGAAGCGATTTGCTGCCCTGAATCTTGCGATTTTTGCCATATCGAGGGCAGTGAGTTCCCTTCTTTGGGAGTTGATCTAAATCTCACCTTTCAAGGGACCTCCAAATCCCCCCTTTCCTCACTTTGGATTTTTTTACATTTCCAAGTGGCCTTAGATGCAATTTGGTGCATTATGACACCCTAGACACTAACTTCGTTCCAGAAATGATTTTTGCATTTTTACGTCGTAGACTAATGCGATTTGCCAATTTGCTACTCTGTCTCTTATGATCTTTTTCTGCCAAATTGAACCGATTACCTGGGGCTGTAAGTTCAATTTATCGAGAGTTTGCCTAAATCGGACCTATTAGGGGACGGACAAATCCCCCCTTTCCCACTTGGAAAATTTTTGCATTTCCAGGCAGCCTCAGATGCAATTTGATGCATTTTAACACTCCTTATAAACACTCCACTAGTTCGAGTTTTCCACAGTCATGTCGTAGATGCGATTTGCTGCTCTGAATCTTGTGTTTTTCCTGCCCAAATGTGCTGAGCAACAAGCACAGTAAGTGCCTTCCTGTGGAAGCTGGTCGAAATCTCACTTTTCAGGAACTCCAGTTTGTGCATTCTAGATGATCCAGGTTATAGATTTCCTTTGCCACGTTCCGGGTTCGTCGTCGCAAATCTCTAACAAAAATTGCCCGAAAATTATGAAGGCGCTCGAAGTTTAGGGGTGACGGATACGTAAAATACACTTCACGCACCAGAATCTTTGAATATTTTAGTGATATTCCATTTTAAAATTACGTTTGCCTCATCTTTGCGGGAATTTTGAATTTTGGTCCAAATTTTGATCGATTTCTGCTTAAACTGTCTCTTTTTTTTTTTGTCTGTTTTTTTTCATATGTATTTCGGCTCTCTCATTCGGACCATGGTAATCTGCTTTGGTCCAAGTTGGAGAACTGGGAAGGAGGCGGGCGCTTCTTTCTCCTGCGTCCACGCCTTCAGCTGACTATCCAGGACACTATTAGTAAAATATGCAGTCACTACACCAGCCCAAGAAAAACTAGCTCGAATAATCGTACTTTAACAAATACGAGCAACGAAATAAGAATCTCCATTGCGCGCGAAGCGCGCGAAATCTTTGCACATTTTGTGGATATTGATAGAAAATTGGACACTCTCAGAGGAAATTTCTAGCAATCTGACCGAAAATGATTAAGGTGGGAAAAGCATGAATGATAAATGCTATTTTGAAAATCAAAAAGGGGGTTTCTGACCTGACGAGTGGGGGGCGGAAGGGCCCTTCCGCCCCTCCACATTTTTCACTGGGGGGGCTGGCGCCCCCTCCCACCCCCGGTTTCCTACGACCTTAGCTCCTGATAACCACTGATTATGGTCAATCTACTACAAAGTGTGGACCCTCCTAGCGAATCTGACGTCTTCCTGTTGAACAATTATTGTGTTCATATAACAACTCCTCCTTCTCAACCAGACGTACCAACACAATAACAAATGTGGATACCATGACTAAGACCTACATAACCCCAAAACAATGGGGATCATCTGTGCCTTATGGCCAACCCACATAACAAGTACTTATCCCGATAATCTTCATGTTGACCGTTTATTATGTGAGTAGACCACATTTATAAACTTGTCTGCTTCGTTCAAGTTACAACCGGTGACACTCCTCTCAATGACCCTACCCATGCCATTGTTCGCACAGTCAATGGCATACTGTTGTCAATGAGTTGCACCCATATCCCCTGACAACCACTAACATGGATTAAAGCTGACAATATATTGTTCTCTATTGTTGGATGTCACCGATTGTATGGTCTAAACATGTTCAAGTACACACACACACAGATATACACCTGTGCACACCAGTGTAATCCCATTACCTCCTTCTGGAGTCACAAATTCGCACAGCTCGTGAAAACAATTACACGGAGCAAAGATAGATAAAGCTGAGATTCTTACTCGACATCCAGCCCCTCCCCCCAATCTCCGCAGTTCCCGACCAGTTCCGTGCGATTCGCTGTGTAAGTTGTCCCCAATATATTCAGCTGGTCGACTGGAACCCAGACGGATTTATCATCGTCGCAGGGGTCGCTGACTATTTCATCCCAATCAGGGAGGTCCTCATTATACTTGGACCTCGTGCAGAACTCGCAGAAGATCAGCGCATCCTCCCCGAGCTCCACTTCCTGGTCTACACAAGCGCCCTCTACCTGATGAGCCTCAGGTACGAAGTTCTCGTCATCGACATCCCTGAAAATCAAAGAATCTTTTAAAGGAGTTTACAGTCTGAAGTAAAAAGTAAAACAGTGCAAGAGGGCTGCAGCAGCAATTGCAACAATTATGCAATTAGCCTTTTTGCAAATAGTTTCTCGCAATGCATTGTGGTCTAGTTCAGGGGGCAACGTAGGATTCTATGGAAGGCCAAATTAGGGTTTTAGCAGATAAAATTGATTTTCTCTGGCGAAAAATAACACATTTTTGTCAGATTTGTCACGATAAAGATGTAAAAAAATTATCGGGACAACATACAGATTTAGGAGACTATGCACGAGGGAGCAAAATGAGAAGAATAATTGAAATTCACAAGTTTTTTTAAAACATGCTAACAAAAAACTGCCCCTGAAGTATCCCAGCATGCATACAAACTATCCAACAGTGCACCGCGACATGCTATTTGTGAAAAGGTCCATTGAGAAGATGGAGAACATGCAAGGGAATGGATTGGGGGAAGGAGGCAGTAAGAACAAAGAAAGTGTTGGATAAATGTAGATTGTAACTAAGTGGCTGGTAAGAGGGGGAAGAGTACTTCGGGAAGTAGCAAGACAAATTTTGAAATTTGTTTCAAGGAATCACTAAAACAGGGTCCTGTGCTAGCTTCTGTGATGTCAATTGAACCAGCTGACAGACGCCTGGAAATAGGTGCCTGCATAACACCACAGATGTATTGTATCAGAATGACTAAAGCTAAGTTCACTCGTCCACCTTCCAAACACCAAATTCCGTTTTCTCGAATCTCCCAATTTATCGAATCTAGTAATTTCCATTTTCTCAATTCTGTGTACGTAGCTGGAATATGTGCATGAAGCATGCGAGAACAGGAGGAGAGGCAGGTTGTTGAGGAACCAGAGAAGCTGTAAGGACTTGTGATTCCTTGGACACTATATGACAGAATGTCAACCTAAGCAACCCAGGTGAAGTCAATGCTAGTGATTTCAAAAGTACTGAAGAATCCATTTTCCCAAGAATTAATTGACCCCCTTTGTACTGACACTATGAATATTAGCACTCCATGTACTTGACATGGAGAACATACCTACCAAGTATGAATTTGATATGGGCACGTTCGACTTAAACTCATTGCAAGGTGAGAGCAAACAGAATACAAAAAAATGATACAAAAAACAAACAAAAAACAAGAGTGCCAAGGGCACGGTAGCTATTTCTGCCAATATATCAGTATGCTATTATGCGATTACAAGTCAATGTGTGTTTTAGATTGGTTCATTCAATGGCATCAGAATGAATCTGCAATGACATGTCATTCTTCTCTTGAATCATTATAGTTGAACAACTCCAATAGATGTTCTTAGTTCCCACACGTTGTTATGATTTATTTGGGAAGAAAAATTGTCACATCCACGCCTTTTTGACACAAAAATTACCGGTAGATGACCGTCGACCTCAAATCCTGAAAACTCCATATGTACCATTGGTAAGTCATATGACTGACCAAACCAAGTTTAATGGACATCCAATTTGAAACGTAGGAGAAGCACTTGCATTTTTTTGCAATATGGCCGGATTGATCCCTAGATGTACTTTGATTTCAATACCTTCACACCATGTATGTACACACGTAATTGATAATAATGGACCAACTATTATGGTCATCCGATTCAATCTGTGAGAGAAGAAGTGTTTTTACTAGTTGACCCAACAATGACCTTCGGGCCAAAATGACTCATAATGACCTTGACCTCTAATTACTGAACACCCCATATTACCTTGAGTCCCCCGATAATACTGACCAAGTGCATGACCATCCAATTTTAAAGTAGGAGGAGCATTTTGGCGTTTTTGCAAACTGGCCACAATTGACCCCTAGATTACCTTTGAGCTCAAATTCTGAAAATCCCAGATGCACACTACTGAGTGATCATTCTGCCAAGTTCATCATGACATGTGTGACAGACAGATGATGACCCATAATCAATAAACAGTGTTACCCAAGTCTGTAGGTAGGTGGAAATGGTGGGTGGGTGGGTGGGTGCAGGGATAGATAAATGGAGGATGGATAGATAGATAGACATGGGCGTCACAATACTCACCAGCATAGCTGGTTGAGCTAAAAACAAGTTTTAATTCTGGTCAAAAATTTACCTCCTACTGACAATTTAATGAATAGCCTTCATGTCCTCCTGACCATGGGGAAAATACCCACAAGTTTGCGCAAGCAATAGCTGAATAAGCTCCACTCCTTACGGATGCTCTTGTAGGTCTGAGAACTACATTTTGGTCATCCTCGTCAATTTTCATCAGGCAGCTTTCTGCCCCTCCCTCATATGAAGTTTGAAACCCCATTCAGGCGGCTTTCTACCCTACCGCACCTCACATGCCTCTATTATGAATGGTTGAACCCCAATCAGGCAGCTTTCTCAACTACCTCACTGCCTCTATGGAATTGTGAACCCCATCAGGCGGCTTTTCACCCTACCTAACATGCATATTATGACTGGTGACCCCAATCAG
This sequence comes from Sclerodactyla briareus, assembly GCA_026419785.1. Lineage (NCBI taxonomy): Eukaryota > Metazoa > Echinodermata > Holothuroidea > Dendrochirotida > Sclerodactylidae > Sclerodactyla > Sclerodactyla briareus. The sequence continues at coordinate 426,008 of JAODTK010002888.1, read as the reverse complement.
GCAGCTTCTGCCCCTACATCATAGCCTCATAGAATTCGTGAAAACCCCATCAGGCGGTTTCTACCCACCTCCTGCCTCTCATGAATGCGTGACCCCAATCAGGCAGCTTATGCCCCTTTACCTCATGTGTCTCATGAATGGTGACCCCCCATTAGGCGGTTTTCTGCCCCTACCAATATGCCACAAAGAATGGTGGACCCCAAGCAGGCAAGCTTTCTGCCCCTACCTCACATGCCTCATATGAATAATGACCCCCATCAGGCAGCTTTCTGCCCCAACCTCATATACCTCATATGGATGTGACCCCCCATCAGGTGAATTCAGACACAACCTCATATACCTCATATGAATGGTGACCCCATCAGGGGCTTTCAGCCCCAACCTCATATACCTCATATGAATGTGACCCCATCAGGAGGCTTCAGCCCCTACTTCCATTGCCTCAATGATGGTACCCATCAGGCAGTTCAGCCCTACCTCATTTGCCTCATATGAATGCGTGATACCCATCGGGTGGCTTCTTACCCATACCTACATGCCTCTTATGTGGTGACCCAAATCAAGGCAGCTTTCTGCCCCTACTCTTTGTCCCTATGAATGGCGACCCCCCATTGGGGCGGCTTTTCTGCACCCCTACCACATATGCCTCATATGAATGGTGACCCCAATCAGCCAGCTTCTGCCATACTCACATGCCTCTATGAATAATGACCCCCTAGGCAGCTTTCTGCCCCAACCTCATATACCTCATATGGATGGTGACCCCCATAAGGGGGCTTTCAGCCCTAACCTCATATACCTCATATGAATGGGGACCCCCCCATCAGGAGGCTTTTATGCCCCTACCTCATATGCCTCATATGAATTGTGACCCCCCATTAGGCGGCTTTTTGCCCATACCTCATGTGCCTCCAAAGAATGGTGGCCCCCATTAGGCGGATTTCTGCCCCTACCTCAGATGCCCTTCATATGAATGGTGACCCCATCAGGTGGCTGCTTTATGCCCCAACATCATTTACTCATATGAATGGTGACCCCATCAGGTTGCTTCCTGCCCCTACCTCATATGCCTCATATGAATGGTGACCCCATCAGGTGGCATTCTGCCCCAACCTCATATGCCTCATATGAATGGTGCATCCCCATCGAGTGGCTTCCTGCCCTACCTCACTTGCCTCATTATGAATTGGTAACCCCAGACCCCAGGTTAGTTGCACCTGGACATACCATAGGTACATGAGAGAGTCAACTACTACAGCCAGTGGACAGGTAGAAGGTCCTAGAGAAGGGGGGGGAAAAAAAAGATGTTGTCTGGGGTCCCATGGGAAAGGAGTGCACGAGGAGTAATTCCCCTCAGAGGACGCTTGAATTGACGAGCAGCAACGGTTATCGCCCGTCCCTATTCTGTACAGGGCATAGCGTCCTCCCGGCCGAAGGGTAGGGCATGTTTCGTGCTTTCGCCCACAAGGAGGAACAGTAGTATCTAGCAGCACAGACGAAACAAACATGAGGCGAGATGAGTGCGTGACCAGTAGGGTCGCTGGTTCTGCACTCAAAAATCTGGTGTTGGTAATCAATGAAGCGCCCCAGGTTCATGGAATTGTATATGCATATATTAACAGGATGACAGAACGAGTGGATGTAAGTGAGTGAGCAATTATAAACGAAATTGTTATGAAGTTGAACCAAGACCATACGAGAGTGCCAATCGCACAGTAGCTTACCCAGCATAGCGGTGATTTGAGCTAAAAATTACCTCCATTGACCACAATATCTTTGTTGAAAAGTTTGGGACTGGCGTAGACCATATTCACAAGTTTCATGGAAATCGAACAAACCTTTGCATATATGAGACCCATCAGATACTTAATTTTTGTTCATATGTAATTTGCTGATGAGCCTAAACAATAAATTACAAAAAATAGGGAATTACCGACCAAATCGTGACTTCTCATGCCAAAATCTAATCAGATCGTGTTCACCAACCCCGATACGACATACAAATTTCATCAAAATCTACCTTTTGGAGAAAGAAGAAATCTGCTAACGAGGACGTTGAGGACACACACACAAACACACACACAAACACCACACACACACGGACAAAGTGATGCTCAAGGTCTCTTACTTTGTTCAGGGGCGACCAAGTCATTTAAAAAATAGGCTGGTACCCAATTTTTACTTCAAAACACAAATTGTAGGACTGCCCCTTATTTCAGAACCCTCACCATAGAATTCCTTTAAAGGAACTGACGGCAGGATGGATGATTGGGGCACAATATAAATAGACGGATAGAAACTGAATGCGCCAGTCCAAAGGAAGGATCATAGGACTTTCCGTTACTGTAGTTATATTTCCTTGTTATAAGTTTGTGTACTGTGAGATGTGTATTTGCACAAGAGCAAAAGGAATCCCAGCATGCAATAATATAATGAGTCATACTTACACAGCCCTCGAGCCTTCTTGGTTCCTATTGAAATTCAAACTTAATTTCACTTCAAAAGCATTCAGTCTATGGAGAGGATTGCTTAGTTGGCCGTTGGTAGGTGTGGGATGCGTTGATGGGGTGAGAGAAAAGACAACAGAACTTCTGCTCTAAAATGTTTGACTTATTCAACAAATGAGACAAATGAATACATAAATAAAGTTTCTGTGATGTCCATGTGTGACATCATGCGTATTGCACAATTGGGATTCTCCCGATTCTCGGCTAAGGGCCCAAACCTCGAAGGCCAATACTGTTTTAACTTCACATAGGAAAACATTGTATTGAAATGGGGGTGGTTTGGACTACTGTTATAGATGGAGTTTTCCATTTCCCGAAATAACCTAGCGTTGTATCCAAGCCTGCAGTTGGTCCTTTGATATGTGTTTGTAATATGGTCCATACGGCTGATTCAAACATGATGGATATCAAATTGGATATTGGGAGAAGAAACAACTCAATTCCAAAAAGTGCAACTTTTCACAATTATGCATTGCCCTTCCATAACAAACCAACACTGATGAAGCGGACCAAGTACGATTATCAGAGAAGAATTGAACTTATCCCAGACCTGGATGACTTTTCCAATGGTCAAAATGATCAGAAGAGACCTTCAGCCCTTGAAAATCTTTGAAACAACCATGTGTCATTAGTCAGCAATATTAGGACCCAATTTTGGTGAAACAAAATGTGGAGGGAGAGGTAAATTTGGTGTTAATGTCCTATAAGTTTCTTTGAGGTTTGGCCGAAATTTCCAAACCTGAAAAGCTAACAATTATCCAAAGCAAATTATTATCACTGTGTAACAAGTAAGAAGGAATTCATACATTTTGCAGTATTTGACAGAGCCCGGGCCAGCAAGGCCTCAGCCATGGCCCACCATCACAATCAATCAAGTCAATTGAATCTTGGGGGGGGATGCATTTCAAGAACATTGTGGAATTACATGATGAAATTGCCCCTTAGAGTCCAGTGGGAACTTAAAGTACAATGGTCCACGAAAAAAACAACTTTCATAAGCTTGTTGGGAATGTTATCGAAAGATTACACTGGTAATTTAAATTGCCAAAATATGACTTAAAATTGTAAAATTGGATTTGTACATTCAGTGGGTCACTCGTGATGTCATGGGGACCTTTTTGCTAGGTTGGGCCACAAAATTCACAAAACTGCCTGGTTTGTGAATGTGAGCTCGAATACTTACCCCTATGCACTTTGACACACCACCCCACGGCATTGAACATCTGGCAAGCTTTACGGAAGTCCGGGGGCTGGCAACCCATCGACCTTCTTATTGTTCCAGGCCCGAGCGTCCAAGGATATGGGGGCTAAGGCCCGTGGTTCGACGAATGAGGACGCCCCGTGATGGCCCGGAGGAGGAAGTGGGGAGGTTGGGCGGGAACGTGCAGTATGGGGTAAGATTCGTAGCTCACAGATTCCACCAAACCAGGGAGTTTTGTGAAATCTATTTCACTTACTCAAACTTAACACACCCATGTATACTTGGACTTTAACGAGACTAGCACAGGGCCACAGGACGCGGGCCGTGGCGTCACGATTGGTGTTGAATAGGCGTAGACAAAGTCGGTGGTAACACAGCTGGCGAAGGAGGAACTATCGGCAGAGACTGTATTGGTGCGGTAACGGGAGACAGAAAGTCGTGGGAGTTTCCTGCTGCCGCCAGCATGATGTCCTCTAACGGGAACCGTGAAAACCGGCTCGCGAAAAAGTAGCAAGGGACTGCGACATCAGAGCCGAGAACCTCCTGGCCGCGAGATATGTGGCCTTATGAGGCAATCTGGTATGCCTCGTCGCCCCCATACGGAGGGTAGGCATCGGTGGTAATTAGTTGTCTTGGTCGGTTGGTCCCGGAAGGCTGTATTGTGTCGCTAGTCCACCCAAAATAGGTAGGTTGGCTTTCATCGCGTTAACGGAATAAGCGTGAAGTTGCTTGTCCCGGGACGGGCTTGTAGTGTTCCAGTAAGAGGCGCTGCGAACCCGCGGACGCATCCTGAGTCTGAGAGATCCAGGACATCACCACACCACCCAGCACGCCACCAAACTGGCCGCTAGGCCCAGAAACCGCAGCCACGACTTGCTGGAGAAAGTCGATGGCCAAAAGCAGCTCGGCTGACGGACGGTGTGTCGACCGTTCCGGGGTAGGAAAGACGCGACCTGCGGCCAGGTCAAAGGTCGCGCGAGGTAAGTGATCGACTGAGAAGGGATTTTAAGAGGGACAACTTCTCTCGTTGATAAGCACCCGAGAGGGCGTGGTCGTAGTAGGGCGATTGACCCTCTGTGTGGTCGGATGTCGCATTTGCTGTTGCATCTCTGCTACGATCAGCCAGGCGTCTAGTAAGCAACACTGAGATGCCCCTGACGTACGTAGGTGGGCCAAGATGGGCCTGTGATCCTGGGGAAACCCGAGGCGCACGTGAAAGGCCAAAGGGTAGGCAGCGATGAAACTGATCAATGATAGTTCTTCCGCGATAGCGGAAAGTAGGAAGCGGCCACAGTCGTAGGATGATACCAGTGAAGTAAGCTCCTTGAGGTTACGGACGGTCGAACCGACACCCACCCTGCTGGTAGGCTGGTTGGGTATAATCCGGCTAGGGTCCCTCCGGAAGTGCTTGGGTCGGATTTAAGCCGCTGTTTAGGGACAGTAGGTTTAAGGAATCGGTCGCCAACGGGTTTCCTTTCTTGGAGCCAGGAAAACTTGACATCGGAACAGACGGGCCACGGTCTTAGGTCAGTGGCAGGGGCCTCCACAGCCCGCTGCGCTAATGAGGGCATACAGCTCGGCCACCAGAACTTCCCGCTTGTCTGGGAAGGAGGGCACTGATGTCTCCTTGAGAAGGTCGTTACCGCGGCGGAGTGGTGAGGTGAACTCCACTCGGTAGCTCTCCGCTACGGACGTCCAGCCCCACTGACCCGGCTGGGATTATCGTCCCCCACTCGCTTGCGGACATTAGTAATCTCCCCCACACCGGCGGGGACACTCACCGGTGGGGTGGGCACCCCTATGGTGACTTTTCCGGACCTGCGAGAACTTCTGCGAGACCCGCTGGAAGCCCTTGGGAAGTGGTCTGCCTGGGAGGGGCGACGGTCCCTGTAGGATGACCGCTGAGAATCCCTCGCATGATCGGCCGGTCCCTGTCTTGCAAGTAGAAGAATCTCAGACATGTCGAGATCTGAGGCCTTGGAAGGCGGGCGGAACGCTGTCGTCAGGGCGGCTTCCTTAAAGGATTTCAACTTAGCTGCATCGCTTGCAAAGTCTCGTCGAACTACCCTGCAAAGAGGTCCGGGCCTAGAGAGGGAGCTTACTTAAAGCTCCTTCATAGATGGGCCGGCACTTGGCTGCGTCCAGAACAATGTTCCTACGCACCGATGGGCCCGGGTGCACTGAAGCCTAGCGACTTTGGTCGAATGGTGAGGCGGGCTGATAGGACCAACGATGGCGATGACATTCCCGGTTTCCTGTCGAGAGACTCCCAAAGACCCCCGCTTCTATGAATGCTTGGGACCAAGATCCTCAGCAATATGAAGCGACGGGTGACGCGTAGCGGAAGGACATGACGGAGTGAGCGCGAGGTCCGAAAGAACACTTAAAAGTTTCTGCTGCTGCGAGTCCTTAAAGATCCCTTTAGCTGGAGCGCTTCCATCGGCAACTAGTCCTCGCCGGGAGCTCTGACGGGGAGGGCTAGGTGGAACCGGAAAAGCTCTGCCCACTCCGAATATCGACTCTGACGAAGTTTAGCATAGATTCGTCGGAGCGGAGACCACGTCTGTTGGCGACTTGCTCGAAACGGGTAAACGGCCTCGCCGTACACTGGCATCGTACATGGTCGCTCCGCTGGGACCGCGTTCAGTATAACGAGATTCCCTCTGCTGCGGATGCTCAGGCGGGGGTGGTTCCTCGAAAGCCCAGAACCCCGCGGATAGTCTGCACTGTTTCAACGACTCCTGGGTTGATTCTCTGTGACAAGGAGCGCCTCGGTACCCTCCTCCTGGTCCGAAATCGAAGAAACACGAATGCTTGAGGATCTCGACTGTCCAGTTTTTCTGGCCTGACGTAACCGCCGGAGAGGCCGCCCGGCCCGTGGCCGATACTGGAAGGTCTACCGCTGCGATGGGCCCTGGCAATATGGGTGGCCAACACAACTCATCTAAACTGACTGAAGGACTGGCGAAACTGTTCCGCGAAGCCACCATGTAAATCCTGGGACGATGGCCCTTACTTCTCTTCCCGGAGGGGAATCGCTACCGAATAAGAAGCAGAGAAATCTGGACGACGAGGACCCCCCGCTTACGGAGATTACGGATGTACTTGAGACGTTGCTTGATGTTCCGCGAAGAATGGAAAACGGACGCCTATGTCCGGATCCGAAGACGAGACATGTGGGTTTACTTGTGGAACGACTGGGCTAACTTGGAGTTCCCTAGATGCTTCCAGTTCACTGAGATCCTCGTGCGAGGGGAAGCTGGAAATGCGGGCCGTGTCTGAGGAGGCCAGAACTCGACCCCTGGGCCGCTGTGTAACGGCACGGTAGTCCCTGCGTGCTGGCCGAGCCCTGGGCTGTACAGGCCCGGTTTGTCCCAGATCGTAGGTACGGGGCTCAGAGGCCAGGCCGGGCGTCCCGGCCCGACGCGGGCCCCGTCCCGTAACGGGAAATGGGCCATGGGCAATGCGCCAAGAGGAGCATTCGGCTCGGCCCGCCCCGCCCAGCCTGGGTCCCCCCAGTCACGACCTCACCGTAGGGAAAGCCGTGACCGTCCTGAGGTGTACGACACAAGTTAGGGTCCGGCGCCAAGGGAAGACGGCAGAAGCGGCCAGTCCTCGGTCGTTGCGAGAAAACCGGGGGCTGCCTCGCTGGGCTTTAGGGGGCGTCCTACCAGGCTCTACGAGCGGGACGACCCAGAGGTTAGTGCCTGTGGGATAGCGGAGCAAACGTGCCCACGTCCACCACGGCGCCGGACGGGGCCAAGCTAACGCCTGTCTTCCCTCGGGCGTCGATCTTCTTCTGGGCCCTCTTCCCCTTGAGGCTTCTTGTCACGGTGGACGAGACGAGACCCCTTGGAGAGACGTTCCCCTGCTTTTTTCGACTACCAACCGGCGATCTCCGAAAGAAGAAAAGATACTCGGGCCACGGTGCGCAAACCTCACACCTGCCACTTTGCTGGAGCATGGTCGCAGCGGGGGGCACATTAGATGGCTGTCCCACGTTGAGAACGATCGGAAGATCCGGCAGCTGGCGCACCTTTCCATATTTGAAGGAAAAGGGCCGCTGAGGAAGTATCGTTCTGGAGCCAACCATGGCCCGGACAATAAACATATAGGTGTATAAAGACGTAAACAATATCACAGATAGGAGACTCAAGGGACATGCAATACGATAATGTGCGCGACATGCGAAACATTATGCATCGAGAAACTACAACCACAAACAACATAAGGTGAGATCGAGAGCCACATCACATATGGATAGAGTCCGCATAAACATGCAACATGATCTGATATTTTATCACATACAAAATATACATTAAAAGGACGTTCGCCAATCTAAGACGGGAAGCTAACTTAAAACCAGGTTAAGTTAACAAACCCAAAAACCCCCGGTCTCCCGCTTTCACCAGTTTGCATAACGATCCCTAGCGCCGCGCTCGGGGAGCACCCACCGGGAAGGAAGGGAGGGGAGGGAGGGAAAGGGGAACCCCAGGGAAAGGACGGGAGGGGAGGGTAGGAGGCTACGCTAGGGAAAGCACCCGGACAAACAGTCCAGCTGACCGAACTAACACAATAGGAGCCCACACACCCGCGTGTGTTAGAGCTACGGGGGGAACACACACTCCGACTGTGTGTAGGGAGACAGCCTAGGCCTAAACGACGTACGCAGAACGGGATCCAGCGAAAGCAAAATTTAATCCAAAAATCACTCAACCCGCTAAGGATCTTCTTTTCTGACAAACGAGATCGTGAGAAAAAACGCGCCCCTGCGGTTGCAACGAAGTTGACATGCAGAATTACGATTCAGCGATGAAAAACGGTGAAATAAATGGAGCCAAGATGCTCACGAAACTTCCGAGTTCGGCTGGCCAAAAAAGTGGACGATGGGGTTGCCAGCCCGGCTTCCGTTAAGATTGCCGATGTTCAATGGCGCGGGGTGGGGTGCAAAGTGCAACATGGGGTAAGTATTGAGTAAGTTAAATGATTGTACGTATCCAACAGCCAAAGATTGTTGAACATAGCACGCCCAAAATCAAGCAATGCGCGAAAGGTCCGCTGTCCAATTTTGGGCGCACATCTAAATTAGCTACAGAGAATGTCAGAAACAATGCACACTTGCACGGGTCTGTTTCTCTGACGCAGGTTTTGATGGCACATTGTTAGCACGTGGAATGTAAGAACAACGCGTTGCCTGTCCGTTGATGCCCTTGTCTGAAATAGGCATATGCATTATCTAAAACACTACTTGGCCAATAAAACCACATTACCACACCATAAATCAATTTTTTTATTTTGTTGCCAATGCATCGATGTAACGTATAGAAATAATCAATTAATTTTAAAGAAAAATCATTTCGTGACCATGTACTTTAACCCTTATGTACCAGTTGTTGTGGTGTGCAGTTGTACTATGGTGTATTGTATTTGTTAAACTTTCAATTTTTGCTCATTAGGGGTAATTTGTTAATATAACCCCATATCTATGGAAAGAATATAAGAGACGAACACAAAAATATAAACAAAACTGGCTACCGGATCAACATATCGTTGACATATTCATGATCCGAGATCCGCACAAAACAACGTAGTCACAATAGCCAAATTCACGCACAGACGGCCACCAGGACGTCAGTGGGTGTAAATCTTGTACAAACTCAATGGGACTTACTCGTTTTTCGAACTTTTTCAACACACTTATTATCAGTTCCTTCCAGGTCACATAAACAGTGAAATGTTTCATCAATATTTTGTAACGGTGATAAATTTGGCAACACGCGCAGTACAAAAAGTGAGTAAGCCGACATAAAAAGTTTAGGCTAAGCCCTTCCAGTGTGAACAAAATAAGTTAGCCATCCAGTGCGTACACGCGCTGGACGTAACGCCGAATCCCTGAATCCCAAAGGAAATATGCAAAATATAAATCATGTGGACATTTCACCAAATTAGAATTTGGTGCAATTTTTAAGATAATTTGTTTACAATGGATAGCCATCGCAAATCATTCTTGAAATAGTGTCTCCATGTATTCTTTGGACATGATTGGGATAATTACCTGCAGCTGGCAATGTACGCTAGCTACACTACGTAACGCATGGAAACATAAAGCCTAGGGCCTAAACAGGCTAGATTAGAAGCCTTGGTGTTAGCACGGTCTTCCAACACCTCGACCCACCTCATCCAGTTATTGGAATCACTGATATTCGAGGAGAGATGTGGGCCTGCGCCCCTCTCCTCCTGTTCCACAATCTCCCATAGGCAGCAGCGCTTCTTGCTGACAGTTCGCGATGCCTTGGATAGTGTGGGACCGATTTGCGCGGAAATGTGACCTTTTTTCTTCAGCCGAGTTCAGCGCGTTTTCAGCCGATAATTCCAGAACAGTGGCACTATATCAAATATCAGCCCTATAAACCTGTAAGTATGTGCACTGCACAATTGACGGGCCCGTTGGAGTTACGGTGGAATGTTGACAAAATAAAAGGGACCCCCTAAAAATTGATGTTTTTGAGGCCGAAAACGTGGATTTTTGTCTCTCTTTGATGTAGCTTAGTAACAATAAGAATATAGGACGAGTGCTCCTGGAATGGCGTCATTATTCGGTATAGGTTTGAAAAGGTAGGACACACTTGGGTGTTTTCTTTTTCTATTCTGTTCATTTTTCGAAAGTAGGTCTCCAGGGGTCAATTTCGACATACTTTTGATGTAAACAAACATTTCGATGATTTTTTTTTTTTAATTTGCCACATAGACCCTCATGTTTTATGCTTATTCGGAAGCTCTATCGTTCTCTTTAAAATTAAGGGTATTTTGAGGGATTTGAAGGATTGGGAAGTTTTTATTTATTTTTGAAGTGAGGAGTAAATGTGCAGTGTACACCGCACTTGTAATAGAGGGCTAAAGCAAAAATTTCTGAACACATGAAAGATACAGCTATTGGAGCATCATCGTGATCAAACTCAGCCGTGCACTGAAACTTGTGGGGGAACCAATTGACTTCACATGATGGGCCCAAGGGCTCACACCAGGCATGGGACCTGAAATTCCAGACACCCTGAAGGAGCTGTCTCCCAAGCATAGTTTGACCTACCAACAAAACTGTGAAACATATTTGTAGAAGGGGATATATTTCTCATTATTTCATCTCAAGGGCCCAGAGACAAACCGGGCCTAGCGATGAAATTCCCAAACAAACCTCATTGCCCTCTAACAAGACTATTACCTGTCACCTTGAGGATGGAAAAAAAGTTCCTTTCGGTCTTTTTATGGCTATAGATCATCATCCATGACAGAACATCAGCACGGTGCAACCAACATTCATCAAACACAGTATGAGGAGGAGACAAGTGAAACAATGTAACAGACAGAAAGCGGATTGACGGGGGGGGGGCAGACAGATGGAGGAACGGACAGACGGGTCTGTCGGACAGACAGATGGACATGGACTCCATTTACTGTCACATAACATGAGAGGTGGTCCACATTATCGGGAGAGGATCTTCGCAATGAGGAAAAAGAACAGGTAAACCCACAACAGCCAACATCTTGGCAGAACTGTATGGTAGCTCCATCTAACTGAAACTGGTACTTCAATGTTAAAGAGAAAATAATCAAGAGAATAAATATCAGCGACACAATTTGGCACAAATAGATTCATAATCTGTAACATTCAACCAGGGGAGGGTACTGAAACAGGGAGGATCCAGTTAGGATGTGCTAGATGGTAGATTAGGATTGGGTCTATAGTCTTCTAGCGAGGCATCGCCCCATAGCGAACTAGTGGACTAGAACAATCTGGAGTGCCAGTTATTTTGTTCGTGATGGACAGTGAACAAGCTGCAAAGCACAGATTGTAGTAAGTTATTGGGGAAGCTAGGGAAAAAGTGACCAGGTAGATTCAGCTCAAATTTGCAGAGTGCGGGGGATGCCTAAGTGCAGGCACCAACACCTGGTGCCGCCTGGAGTGCGCCACATCTCTGGAACCAGAAAGCGCAAAAGGGCTTGATTAACAAGGTATTCAGGCTCTGTTGCAGCTCTCTCTGTAGTGTGTTGGCGGGTTCAGCAAGAACCAGGTAGCACTGTAGTGTAGATCAGTGTTACATCAATTTATGGTCTGGCAGTGAGGATGGTTTACATACAGGGGGTGGCTGTGACTGTGGCCAAAGACCTTCCTATGTAACCCGATCAATGATGAAAAATATTCGGACTGCGGATTACCCACACTGATGGTGTTTCATTATGATCCACTAAGCTTTCTAGAGAGTGTTCGGTTGCATGGCACTGAAGCACTGCGATGTGACGTGAGGCAGACGCCAGTGGTCTATGTGAGGGACCGGGAGAGGGCACTGGCACGCAAATTGGCCTCTGGGCTCGACGCCAGCTTCGACAGCAGGTGGCAGTAGGATCTTGATCGAGGAATCGGATGTTAGTGCCCGTTGGGCTGGTTATTTTGAGGATTTGTACAAGACTGAACACCCAACCTTTGAAATTCTGATGGATGGCAGCGCTCGCAACTCGGGTGGAGAAACACCGCTGACTGTGTGGCCATATCAAGGAACCTTGAGAGGCATTGGAGCAGTTGGGGGCAGGAAAGCTCATGGGGTCTGTGGGAAACATCCAGAGATGCTATAGGCAGGCCAGGCTGCTCTTTAGTTTTTGCATGGTCTATAATTGCTCTTTAGAGCACTACTCTAATCTGACTCATTGTTCCAGTCTGGAAAAAGGGGGTGATTTACCTTTGTGGGATTGCAAAAAACTTCTCTCAGACCTGGCAAAGTATTTGCTAGGATCCAGTGTGGCAATCTGTATCAATGTTGGGGGGACATCTGAGGTAGCACCATAAGGGGAGCGCCACCATTGGTTGTCGTGCACATGGGAAGACAATTCTGCGTTTTACAGACTCAAGATTGCACCCGGAAACGGCACTTCCCGGACCGTATAGAAGTAAGCAACGTCTCTAAAATTGGCAATACAATCAGAAATTTTTATTTCAAGAAACTTTCTTGAAGGAACTGATCGAAGTGTATCCATTACAATTCAGGCCAGCCGCCACATTCAGTTGGACGCCTAAAGTACCAGATATGGAAATTCTCGTTTATGGACGCCCCTCCCCATCCCCAGGATGTAGGAAACGGCACTTCCGGGGACCATATGCAGTTAGCCAAAATCCCTAAAATTGGCAAAGAATTTCAGAAATCGTTTTATTTCAAGAACATTCTTGAAGGAATGGATCAAGTTTATTCCATACAATTCGGCCATCATCGCTCCGCGTAGGGTGCAAGAAAAAAAAAAATGTTTTACAGACTCCAGATTGCAAGGAAACAGCACTGCCCAGCCATATATGGCAGTAATCCCTAAAATTGGCAATAAATTCTGAATTCGAATTTCAAGAAAGTTCTGAGGGAAATGTGGATGTTACTTCCTTACAATTTGGCCACCACTCAGTTGACGCGTAATTACAAAGATTTTTTAGCAATATCACCGAAATTGACATGAATTTCCAAAAACTTTGTTTTACAGACTCCCCCCCAGATGGCAGAAAACAGAATAAAATTTCAGAAATTTATATTCCGAGAAACGTTCTTGAAGGAACTGATCGCTGTCTATAAGTACATTGAACCCCGTGCCACCATCAGTAGACGCGTAGGGTACAGGGAACTTTATTGTTGTATAACCCCCCCCCCCAGACCGATAGCACGTCCTAAAATTGGGCAAAAATGCAAAGAATATTTCAAGAACGCTCTTGAAGGAAATGATCGATGTTTATTTCTACCTTTTAAGGCTACCACGTGGATGAGTAGGGTACAAGGCAATTTTGTGCCTTACAATCCCCAGAGTGCCAGGAAGGTACTTCCCGGGTTTTATGAATAACACTAGTCCTAAATTTAATTGGGCCAACAAACTTCTGTAATGTATATCTCATGAAACGCATCGATGGAACTCTCTATGTTTATCCATTACCATCGCGACCACAATAGTTGACGAATACCCCCCCCCCCCTGTAGAATGCAGGAGCAGCACTTCTCGTGCCTTATGCAGTAAGGCCATCACTACTGGGACAAATGAATTTCTCCCAGTTCACATAACCATCTGAAATTTTTTTCACATCAATATTTGTAGCTGTTCATAAGTTTTGCAACCCGCGCAGTGCAGCGCAGTACAAAAAGTGATGACTTCGAGAGACGAAGTTTAGTATACAGCCCTTCAGTGTGTACAAGAATACCAGTAGGCTACCGGGCACCCCTCTTGTATGGAGCAAACTTGTTCTTGCTCTAGCATAACGACGAGTGACGTCACTTTTTCAAGAGGTCCAGCAGGTCACACCTCCGCGATCCCGGGAGAACGTATGGCGAAATTCCATGAATAGTTTGACAATATGGTTGAGTAGTTGTGAATTGCAGGTAACAGCGTTTGAAATGTTTTGCATGCCGTGTGAGTATGAATTTTTTGCATGAGATTGACTCACAATATCGTAAAGCTGATGCTTGTTCATGCTGCCACGGCTATTTTTTGAACCTCCTTAACCCTTCGCGTCGGAACGATTTATTCTATTGAGACAAAAAAATATAATGGAAGGAGACGACAGACAAGGAATACTCTTGTAATTTTATTCCTTTCGCGATTTGTTTTCTCCGCTTTTGGTTATAATATGTCCTTATGTGACACTCATGATTGTAGTAGTATAATATATATCGTAAATTTTCCTGGCCTTGCTTCACATTGACTGCTAACAAAACTGACAAGCGCCCTAGAAATGAGTTTTGCACATTGCCGACTATAGTATAGTGTCTAGCCTATACCTTATTAATACAATCATACTCCAAACGCTATTTGTACTGTGAGTGTGATGTGCTGAGCTTCAAAGATGACATAGGCCACATAATTTGTTGACGTAGGATAGTAAATACATGTAATCAATTCACGGTTACTACGACTCCGGAAAACACACCTAATTATATGGTGCAGAAGTTTCGCGTAATAGTCCATCATATAGGTGTCATACTGTGGTACATTCCCGTGTCAAAATATACATGTGATTTACTGACGCTGTTTCCAGCCATAGGATTCTCCAACAGAGTAGTACCTAATTCTACGCATCCAAGGGCTCTCCTCAACTAAATCATAACGAAAGGTGCATCGTTTCGGGAAAGAGGCGTATGAACAGAGAAAACCCGAAACAAAAGAAAACGACGTAAAAGCAAAAAGACAAGGCGATGAGGGTGGCAATGTAATAGGCTAACGTCCAGTATAGTCAACAACCATCACCGTACAGTCTGGGTCTTCGCAGGTCGTAGACGTCCTGTGTTGAATCCCTGGTTCCAACAATAGCAGTACATAGACACATCACCGTACAGTCTTGGGTCTTCCCATGATCATAAGAACATCCTGTTTGATGCACTGGTTTCCAACACTAAGGCCCCCCCGGTACATGTAGACCCCTTTTACACGTCTTATCAGCAATTTAACGAATGTTCTCGTTTTGTAATATTTTTTGTTCTGATTTATATCTATATATATTATTTATAACAAGAGAGAGGCAAAAACTGTTAAAACACATGCTACGGTAAATGATAGGCTGGAATTTCGAATTAGATGCGAAATAGCGATTGAGCAGAAAAATTTGAGTAAAACAGCCTATATGTTTTGGATCAGAGCTTTCGGACAATACTAGTCGTCCTTCGGTCAGTGCAGTGATCCCAGAAGTGATAACTCGAAAGACCGTAAGGAGACAAGGCCAGATCGAGTGCCCAAAGGGCCCCTCCGGCTGCTTGGCAGAGTGTAGTGTTCAGTTTCAACAGGAAAAGGGGGAAGAAGACCACGGAAGAGGAAGGGGGAAGGAATGGAGGGGGGCAACGGAAAAAGAGACCCGGCAGTAAGCAACGAGGGAGGCCGGAGGAGTAACAGAAGGGACCAGTAGCAAGGGGATAAGTGAAAAAAAAAATGGACGAGGCAAGATAAATTGCGAAATAGATGGCAAGAAGATATTAGGGAAAATTAGTGATGATGAGATTAAATTGTTAACTAATTTAAAATGAGGGAGGAGGAAAGGAATGAAGGATAGAAACTGGTGGCCCACCCCATGAAGAGGGTCTGTGGCGGGGCCGCTGCCGTACTGTTTACCGCAGCGTATTTACTCACACGCACGCCGACCAGCTAACCCCCGCCACAAATCCCCAGCCCGCCCAAACAGGGGATAACCTAAGGAATAAAAACGACACCCCTTGTACAACCCCCGCGTGTACGGGGTGGGGCCTCACCGGCCACGGGGGAGAGGACAATAAAACCAACACAATGAAAAAAAACTATTAATGGCTGGCCGCGTCGGCAAGAAACCTAATAAGGGCCCAGAGGAAGGCTGGAGGCGGGGGCGAAAAAAAAAAAAAAAAAAAAAAAAAAGGGCGACTAGAGAGCCTAGTCCCCCTCACCCCCCTGCCAGTTCAGTAGCGAAGTTTTGCTGATGCCTGAAATAATTACATCTAAAGAGGATTTCTTTAACGTTTTTGGCTGCGGTAAGAGGAACTTTTAAGGCCATATTCCCCATGCCGGCTGTCCAATGGAAGAAGTTTTGATGACTAGGGCTTTTTTGTTTAGAAGGAGGTACCTTTCCCAGGGGGAAGGGGACGCTGCCGCACGAATAATCTGCTATAGGGGCGTAAGCTTGGGGGGCCTTCTTGCGGCTCTAATGCCTTCTTTATGAATCCTTTCCCATTTAGCTCTATTAAAGGAGAAATGTTAGCAGGGGCGATACTGGCCATATTCCAGAATTGGAGACTGATATAGGAATTAAATATAGAGACCGTTATCAGAACTGAGGTGTTTGGTATTACAAAGGGTCCTGAGGGAGATAACACGGCCCCAAGCTCACGCAGAGATCCTGTTGAATGAACTTAAGGAAAGGTGGGTATCAAATCACCCCCCAAAAAAAGTTCACGGAGGGACTTAAGCAATGGTGAGTTAAAAGGGAGATAAAAGGAGTGCGTTTTAGTAGTGGTTGATTCTTGGTTAACGGTGACCCTAATACACTTGGATGTTTGAGGGTTGATCTTGATCCTCCAGAGGTTGCAAGCACCCAATTTTCCATGAGCACCGGAGCATCATTGCAGAATCCTAATGGTAACCTCTCTCACTGGAGAAGGTATCCAGAGTGCAATGTCCTCAGCGAACTGGGAGATACGGATATTAGCGAGCGGTTGGAGTTAGGTAAGTCATTTATCAAGATAATAGAAGCAGGGGGCTGAGCACTCGACCCCTGGTGGAGTACCGCAACTGCAGAGTAAAAGAGGGTCGCCGCATGTTGTTGTGGTACATTGTAAATTTTCCTATTATAAGGAAGGAGGCAAAGCAGATTGGTTACAGCTGAAATGGATGTTAAGATTGTAAAGTTTATTTAATGCCGTTATGCCAGGATGGTCAAAAGCTTTTCTCGCATCGAATAAAGAAAGCATGGGTCTGGAGATTCCTTTTAAAACCTATTTGATGCTCTCGGTGAGACTGAAAAGAGGGCCAGTAAGTTCCCTTGCCTGTCCCGGAAAACCATATTGGATTCGAAGAATCCCTCATGTTCCAGGAACTCTCGAAGCCTCCCCCCCATGTCCTCTCAAGATTTTGGCCAACATCAAGAAGTCAAGCTAATAGGGCGGTATTAGAGGGGTACAGGGGGATTTATTGGCCTTAGGAATGAGGATAGTTTTTGGCAGTTTTCCAGGGGCACGTGACATACCAGCATTGAGGACCATGGTGAAGAAGCTTACTAGGGTGAGCAGAGCGACTCTGGAAGATGCTTAAGAGACATAAGTATCCCATCAGGGCCGAAGGATAAGAAGACGGTTAGTGTTTTGCTTTAGAGAATTCCTAATTTCATCAAGAGTAATAGGGTTGGTAAGGTTATGGGCATTAGGGACAAAGTTTATGGGGTTAATCCTTGATAGGAAGATTTTCTTAATGATTTGTCCAGTCCGATTTAATGATCGGAGTCAAAATTGGGGTCATTAGTAGGCAAAAATTCCTTTGAATGTAGAGGCTAAAAGATTACTCGATCCATGTGTGTCCGAGTGTGGGAAGTGCCGGTGGGCACAATCAATGAGTTAGTATGGATATATTTTTGTCTTGGGGTTAAGGTTTGACTTTTTCCAGAAGCTTTGGGATCATATTCTTTATTAAGGTTGTTGGCAAGAAACTGTTCCAGGCATAGTTTTCTGAATTTTAATTTCTTTCTTATCTTAGAAGTAAGGACATTTATCGCCCTTTTGGTGGCAGGGTTGCGATTTGTTCATCATATATGTCTTGTCTTAGTTTTTAGTTTCCCTGGCCTTGATAAGTTTAGAATGGGCTGCTGATTTTCCCAAGGCTTTGTCCCTCCCTAGAAGAGGGGGCAACTAGCTTCAAAGGAGGAGTGGATGGAGGAGTTAATCCTTTGGGCAATGTAATCCAATATTATGAGAGATTATATCAGGTTGTTCCTGATCCTGTTTACTTTCAGGAAGGTGGTGGAAATGGTGCCTCCTCAAAAAGGGCCCAGTTGGTTTTCCTAGGGTCCCTATAGGGGGGGATATGGTAATAGAGAGCGGACTTAAAGGTAGTAAAAACTAGGTAGTGGTCACTAAGATCGGGAGCCTCGTGAATAAGAGTGTTGATATGTTTTGTTTTTTTGTAGCAAGATCAGGGGAGGCAATGACAAGGTCAAGGAGCTCTTCTTTAAGGGTCCAATGGGTCCCGTCTAGTCCACAGTATGGCATTGAAACAGCAAGCCCATTCCATGTTCGAGAATATTTAAAGAGATCTACCGGAGGAGTAGTTTTTCTAACGCACCCAAGTCTTTGTGAGGGCATTGGAGGTCACCAGAGTTATGATGAGACTTTGATTTAAGCAAGCATTAATCAAAGATAGAATCGTTTACTTTTGACCGGTGGGGTTATAGTAACCGGTGGCCTCAATGCATGCTTGTGATTTAGTGGGAGGTACTTTTTTTAATGTATTTGAGTCCAGTTAGAATGAAGTGTTTAAGGTAGCGAAAGCCCCTTCTTCACTCCCATGAAACCCGATGTTTTATTGCTGAGTCATTTGTGGTAGAATAGCGAGTAGTTCGGGATATGAATGGAATTCCCAGGCGAGTTTTGTTTCATTTAGAAGAAGGATAATCAGGATTACGGCATATTTAAGTATTAAGGAAGAGGTGTACTTAGCTTGACAAGTTAATATTAAGATGAAAAGGGAGAGTGTGGCCCAGTGGTGGGGGGGGAAACCGGCCATCGGATGAAGAGGGATAGGTGCTAGGGAGGGGAGTTGGTGCCGAAGGAGCTGGGGTTTGGGGTACCAGGATGGCTGATGGCTTCCCAGAGGTACTTGGCCGTCGATGGGCGGTATTAAGGTGAAGAAGGCAATTGCTGCATATTTAGTTATTCGCTGGTGTAACTCTACCATTTCTAATTTGCGTAGACCAGCTTTTGCCTAGGTCGGCGGTGTAGTGATCAGTTTTTTTTTGATTCACTTTATCGATTGTGTTTGTCATACTGACACCAACGCTTGAGCATAGGACGGGGCGGAGGAAACAGAGGGGGGCACAGATTTGGCCTTTTCCCTTCTGGCCTTGATAGGGCAGGGCAAGCCTTTATGGAGGGCGATGTGGTCCCCCCCCCCCCCACATTTGGCACTTTCTTGTCGCGTTTGAGGTTGGGGGGCAGTCTTTGTGCTTGTGTTCCTCCCCCCCCACATCTTAGGCATTTAGTTTCTCGTTACAACTGTTAACGGTTGTCCGAAGCTTGGCATTTGTAACATATTATGAATCTGGGGTAGCTTCTCTATAGTCTTCAATCCTGTGCCTGGTATATCCTAGTATAACGTTATTACTCAAAAGTTCTTGTTTCTTTCTTCTCGTCCTCCCTCCCCCCAGCCCTACTTTACTCTCCAAGTTGGTTCTCCAGTCTAGCTTAGATTTGAGGCGGGCAACGTAGATTATAGAGTATCCCATGTCTTCGAGTTCGGTTTTTTATCTCTCTAGTTTTCAGTGTTCGGATCGACGGCCACAAATCACCTACGAGGGAAGGATGGGCGGTTCTGTTTTGAAGGGAATTCTGGGGGTTGGGGTTTCCGAGGGCGGAGTTTTGGTTCCAGGGTTGTGAGCAAGGATACTATAAGAATGGTGGTCCTCGGGGTATATATAGATTTTGGGGTGCTGTCCGATGGTTTGATTATTGATGTGGGCTTGAGGTTTTTCTTTCTGAGTTCCTTAGCTAGTTTGAGGGATTGATGGGCAGTTCGGCGGGTTTTTTATCCACTTACGAAACAGGGTCGATCTATTTTGGGGGTTCTGTTAGGGTTGTTGCTTAGAGTTAACTCTACGTCTTTTTCTGACTTTAACTTCGTAATTCACGGGGATCGTCCGGGTGTCCACATGTCATTATCGAGGTCGGAGGTGGGATCGGTGGGAGAGGGGGGGGGTTTAATGACCCCCCGCAAGGAGGCATGGACGGGGAGAGGGAACTGAAACTGTAACAAAACACTTACCAGAATACGGGACGAAACACAAAATGGCGGGAAGCACAATACAATAACAACCACAGCCTAACAGAACAAATAGACACGGCACGCAAAGAAACGAAAAGGTACAGAAAGCAATGGAGGCATTGTACCGGAAAACGATCGTAACGACACGGGACCTAGCGTGAGAGATAAATCCACCGTGTTCTCGAAGAGAAGACGGCTGAGACTTTATCGGCCTAGGAACATGGTGGGGTGAGCTAATTAGTTTTTCGCTGATTGACATGGGATAATCCCTGTGGGGATTATCCCGGGAGAGTCCAAGTTGCGCCTCAGTGATTGACAGGAGATAATCCTCAATAAATTATACTAATGAAGGCCAATTTTGCGCCTTGGTGATTGATAAAAGGCAAAATAGGGAGGGGTGCCGAGTGTTTACATTAATCTCTTTTTGTGATGGTAGGTCGTTGCGAATGTTCAGAACAAATGGTGTATCGTTTTCAGTTCAATTCCCCGTAATTTTTTTTCGCTGGTCGGGATTTAGTGGACCATTTGGGTCTGGTCGATGGCCAATCAATATATATATTATTATATATAAGAGAGCGGAGGCAAAACCTGTAAAACAACAATTGCTACTTAAATATAGGCTGATCTCGAATGAGATGCGAAATAGCGATTGAGCTAGGAAAAATGTATATAATATATATATATATATATTATATATATATATATATATATCTATATATATATATATATATATATATATATATATATATATATATAATAGATAAGACCAGAGGCACAAACTGTACAACAACAATGCTACGTAATGAGAGGCTGGTCTCGAATAGATGCGATGCGATGTGTAGCTAGGAAAAATGTATATATAGATATATATATATATATTAATATATATATATATATATATATATATATAGACAAGAGGCAAAAACTGTAAACAACATGCTACGTAATGATAGGCTGATCTCGAATGAGATGCGAAATAGCGATTGCGCTAGGAAAAATGTATATATAAAAAAATTAAAAAAATTAAAAAAATTAAAAAAATTAAATAGAGATATATATATATCTATTCGACAAGAGGCAAAAACTGTAAAACAACAAGCTCCGTAAATGATAGGCTGGATCTGGATCTCGATGAGATGCGATAGCGATTGAGCGTAAGAGAGAATACAGCCAATATGTTTTGGATGCAGAGCTTCGGACAATACTAGTCCTTCGTCATTGCAGTGACCACAGAATGATAACTCGAAGAGCAGACGGCTGAGACTTTTGTAGGCCTAGGAACAATGGTGGGGTGAGGTTGATTAGTGTTACGCTGATTGACAGGGATAATCCCTTTTGGGATTATCCCCGGGGAGGCCATTTGCGCCACCGTATTGACAGAGATAATCCTCAACAGGATTATACTAATGAAGGCCAATTTTCGCGCCTTGGTGATTGACAAGAGGCAAAATAGGGAGGGGGTGCAGAGTGGTTACCATTATCTCTTTAGTGATGGTAGGTCGTTCCGAATGCTCAGACCAAATGGGTAGTCGTTTTCAGGTTCAATCACAGTAATTTTCTTTCGCTTTGCGATTAGTGGACCCATTGGGTCATGGTCGATGCCAATCACTCCAGGTTTTCAATGGAGTGAATGATTCATGTTGAAATGCTTAGGCAAACGGCTGCTCAATTTTTGTGGTTCTTGATGGCCTGAACCGGTGTGTTGGGTCATTGCTCCCTCGGGTGTTTTGGTTTCCCCGATGCTACTGAACTCCGCAGAGGTTACAGTAAATAGGAGACCAGGTCTTGAGACGCAATCCAATATCCTGTGAATGGGAAATATGGGGGATGTCTGGAAACTTTTGAAACAAGTTGTGCGATCGAAAAGTTCGCACGTTTTGCATTGGATGGGCAGGGGCGGCTTGCCGAGGTCTTTCTTTGAGGCTCGGCTTGACTCCGAAAATTGGCATTGACTAGAATGTCACGCAGATACGAGGGTACTGAATGTAGGCAAAAATATATATATTATTATATATATTATATATATATATATATATATATATATATAATATAGATATATATGATATATCCAGATATTATAATATAATATAATAGATATATATATTATTGTCGTTTGTTCATCTGTTTATTGTAATTGACTTGTCAAAGGGCGTCAGTTAGATTGCTTTGAGCCCGAGTTTACCCTTGAAGGTTTAAATAAAATATAAAAACGTCACCGCGGGTGACCCGAAAAACTCGTAATAGAAACCGCACACCGGGAACAGTACCCTTATCCCCCCCCCCCCCCCCTCTTCCACACGACAGCTCTCCGCGCACAAGTTTGAGCTGAGTTGGGCTTAAACAGTCGGCTAGATGAAAACCTATCTAAAGGCCTCAGTGAAAATTAGCATTTCAGATGTCTCCAAAACCTTTTCCGTTAAAAAAGAACACGATTAATATTCAACATAAGTAGAAAAGAGAACATTTATCTGGGCTCATGACGAAGGACCCATTATTAACCGTGCCCTGATCGAAAACAATACGGTTGTCATCGTTGGAACCTCTAAACAGACCAATACTGGCAGAAACGGCATACCGAAACTTTCGAATCCTCTGCTTGTTGCCTTACCCCCCCCCCCCCCACCCAATATTATTTGGGGTTTCCACCTCTCCTTCCCACTGTCCTGCTCTTCCTTTTCCGGCCCAACTATGGCCGATTCTGTTGTTCAACATCTCTCAATGTAAACTTCAAAATGCGTTGCTAGCTGACTTGCCTCGGATCAGTGGCGTGAAAAATTATTCTAGGGGTCGGGATGGCTGCCGTGGGGGGAGGGGTTAAAAGAAGGGGTTCCCTCTTCTTCTTTGAAACCAAGTTGCTTTTCTTATTAGCCGCACATGCATAGTGCAGTACAATATATAGCACACTGCACACCTATTCCGTTTCGGAAATCATTCTGCGTTTTAACTTGATTTTAGCTTAGTAACTTCAGGGGTCTATGAGGGGGTGTCCCCCTCTCCTTTGGAAATTTTGAATATTGAAACGTTCCCAGATGCAATCTCTTGCAATATTTTCAGTAAAATTGGCGATTACCCGAGCCCCGCTCAACAAGTACGCGGAACCCTTTGTGAATTGCGAACGCGGAAAAAACTTTGCCCGAATCCCAAACAAGGCCCCCGCCGATCTTACTGCAGCTCGTGAGTGTGAAGCAGACCATAAATACACACTGCGCGCCAAAGACGCGCAAAATTCTGACGCTCCAATGGTGGGTTGCAATTGTTCAAAGTTTCGGCCATTTAGTAATTCTTCTTTCCACTTATGCGTAGGATACTCTAACCAGATTAGGATATTCTTGTGCCCAATAGTGGGTAGTTTCTTGCCCGTTTTCGATTCTAAAAAAAGCCGGGGGGGGGGGCTCTATTATCTCTTGCCTTGCACTCTAGCTATTGCCGCAAGGAGATCTCCCGCCTAAAACCGATGTTTCATGTTAGGGTTGGAAAATTATTTTAATTGTTCCAGCAAAATGGCGGGAATTTTCATGTCTTATGTGTCTTGGAAATATTGGTACCAGAAACAAAATAGTCAAAGAACTCAAAATCATGAAAATAAATGTCACTCAAACGCTAACGGCCCCTCTTGTGCCGAATTGCCGACAGACTCGGTTTATTCGTCCAATTACACCGACGGCGACGAGCGTCACAATAATGTTTGCCGACGTGCCATTCTGCATGCCGACACTGTGATGCAATCTGGCCAATTAGATGAAGAGCAAGAGTCGAAATACAGATAATAAAATCTAGCTTCCGTTTTGTTTATTATTCTCGTTCATCTCCTGCTTACCCTCCCTTACTTTCTTTTCCTTTCCTTCCCCTATTTTTCTTCTCTCGATCCTCTTTCCTCTTTTTCCTCCTCGCCGGCTTTCCTATACTCTTTCCCTCCTGTCCCTTCCTTCGTTCTCCTCTTTCTTCTTTCTGCGACAGACCAAAAAAATTGGCCGACGGCACAAAATATAGGGGGGTGCACCCCAACACCCACCGCATCGCTACGGCCCTGCACACAAGGCCGTAAGGCGCCGCGAAGTTTGCAAGTGAACATTGAGTCCTTTCACATAATATTAACAAAGAGTGGCGCATTAATGACCACAGTGTTCTCTCAAAACAGTAACAGACGCTTCATGTGCGAACGCTATTTACAGCAACAGTGTTAGATGGTCTCGAGTTGAGTTCGATGAGAACGAATGAGAAAATAACTTAAGTTGGATAACGTATTTTTGACACTTCCCCATCCCGACCCCCGACGCGAAAAAGGGTTTCATCAAAAATCACTCTGCGATTGGGTTTTTCGGACCCAAACCATAGGGGGGGGGGCAGCGCCCTCCCTGCCCCCCTGGGCGTCGCCCCTTGCTTATAGTGTTTTCTCTCTGAAACAAAAGCTTCGGTGTTCGTAAATACGTGGATTTTTCAGAAGCCCATGCATATTGTCGTTGCTCGCCTATTCAGCGTTGGGTTTTGCTTTCATTTTAGAATTGTGTGCCTGATGTGATGGCGCATCTCAAAAATTCATATGAGGCACGGGTACTTCGGGGAATTATCAAGTATCAGCAATCACCTGAATTTTTTACCATTCCAGTAATAATATTGTCTCGAGGGCCCTATCAGTTATCTGCACATTCACTCAGAATTCAGTATTGCTAGACGGGTTTCAAGTTTACACTATGTTTAATGTGTTGCCCTCTGAGGTTGTTATGTAATAAACAATTGAGTTCCATTGACGACAATAGACTGACAGTTTTCGAGGAGTCGCGATTAATCCGCTTGAAAAAGGAAAATAGGCAAGTGACAAATCTGACTTTTCGCTTGGGTCATTCTGGCAACTGAAACTGGAGGGTTAAGCTTATCATGAAATCCCGCTTTGGGGTTATGTATACATTAGGGTCAACATTTTTTTGTAAATATGTAGGCCTATCATATGTCGTCATTTTTCCACTATAGGTCCCATGAAGTATCTGTTCGTTATTGCCATCGAGTGCGGGAAATACGAATACAGCGCCGTTGTGGTTTGTTTTTTGGCTCCTAAAATGTTTACCTAAATAGTCTGTCTTACTTTGATTCGTGTTGTTAAAATTTGGTGTAGTCGATATATTCTATTCACATGACTTTGGCTACCCGGTTGTTTGTTTTCTTTTTCGGTTTTTAAAGGTGTTCGGGATTACCCCATCTCCTTTAAGTAGAAAAGTATTTCCTATAAAGATCGGATTGAATTGTCTGGGTGTCAGATTATTGTAGTACGTTGCATACTAGTATAGACGTATGAGTGATTGCGTATAATATACCCTTGTACCCTCAAAGTACACTAGGCATATAAAGCAGTCTCGGTGATTAATGAATACTTTTTGGTTTCCTAGCTGCAGTCTATTGCCGATGAGTTGAACGAGACCGGGATCGATTCAAAGAATATTTTGTGTCCGAGGATATTGATGTTCTCTGGAATCTTATTGTAGTTGGTACAAGGTTCAGCTTTTCAAGGCGTGGAAACAGTGTAGAAACTACAAACAGTGGTTTACACTGTAATTGTGTAATATGGCCTGGACACTTGCTTTATGATTCGAACTATCGTTTGTGTATCTTACAATGTGAAAAATTGAGGATTTCCATTAAAACGTCACTGACCTGATTAGGAAGAATAAAATTGGAACATAATAGAAAAAATCTAAGTCCTTCTTTACTTTTTCGGTTGTTGAATGTATGAATGGCGTTAAAAAACGACGGTGCCTCGGTCTTTTGCATGAGGCCCCGGAGCGAGTCATCTTTGAAGGCCAAAACCTCTCGCATTCGGCTCTTTTGATTTTCAGGCCTCTACGATGACTTCATCATCGGCCCGAAAAAAGGCAAACGAAAGATCTCGCACCTCGAATTGACACAAAATTAAACCAGGGATGTTGTACTGCCGCTGGCGCTACTCACTCCCGACCTCTTAGCAGTGTGTGAGTTACGTTAACCACTGGTTGAAGTCGCTACCGATATTCACTACAAAAAACGGCAACTTTGTCAATTCGTTAGAGAAATGCGTTTGTCTTTTGCGTATTTAATGTTATGAACATTTTCTGGATTCATTCGCAATATATTTTGAAAAATCATTACGCATATAACATGTTCTATGGACAAGAGTGCAACATGCGTAGGCTCCTCGCCAAAAATATCAACCTTCTGTACATAACGGAAGGAGACTGATCAAATACCCCAAAATCTGAAGATTTTTATGCTAAGCAGGCATGTAGCGAATAATTGACCTTAACACACAGCACGCGGGATTGTGCTTCAAGTCACACCTCTTCCTTTTATCCCTACTTCCCGAGCTGGTAGTGATTTAATGAGCAATAACACTACATGTTGGTCGTCACAAGTAAAATAACAGAAGGTTACAAAGGTCATTAGGCAAATGAGGCCAAAAGGTCAACTGATGTCAAAGTAGGTCCTCCAGATTTGTAGTTCACTAGACGAAATGAAAAAGTTCTATGACAACATTGCCTCTGAAATGTCCGTGTTCAGTATAGAAGGATTGGCCCTATGGTGACCTTCAGTGACCTGATGACACAAAAAAACAAAACAGGGTTATCCTCAAATTTAGGGCAACCCACATAACGAATATGAACTTAATAGATCCTCGCCTTCATTAGATATCGTGTGATAAGGTTTTGTGGACACGTGATCACAGCGTGTTTGATTTGAAACTGTTGGCGAGGGTCAAGTTTTGTCGGTAATTCTAACAAGATTTAATATTGACAAGCCTAACAAGGTTATGTTTGCTCGGGAAGTGTACACTGAGTGTGACGTTATACTAATATTATCAAAATTCACTGTAGCCAGTCCGATCGATCCCACCACGGTACTAGAATCCGAGGGTAATAAGAAGATGGTAAACAGTCCCTAACAATAGGAACTACACGCCACCGTAAAAAAATGTTTGATGATTCAGACTTTTAGGGTATAGTACCGGATGGAGATCACTGTAACTGTGTAGGTTAGGCTGACATTTCTGCTTCAGTGACACTTTTGTTTTCTTTGTTATATCCGCGCGGTGATCATTGACTCTTCTCCATTTCTGTCAAAGAACCCAATAATATTTGAATAATTAAAAAACAGGAGTGCCACCAGTGATGGTTATTGGACTACCAAGGACCCAGGGTAAAAGGAACCATTAACCTGTATCGGGAACTACAAACACTTCACGGTTGTAGTAGTGGTATGGTCTAAGTAGTGGTAGAAGATTATACTCGCCCTAAATTTGGGCTGCCGTATGCGTGTTCATAGCCTTTTTTCAACATGGGATGATCGTTTATTCTGACTTTCGATCAGACCCGGGAATGCGCAGCTCGAAAATCCGTTAAAATTTGCCAAACCATATAACGATCTTTCACTACATTGGCGATAGAGCTTCAGAAAGGAAATCGCGATGAATTATTGCGGTCCAATTTAGGACAGCAGAAGAACCCTGAGGAGGCACTGGCGTAGGTTGGATTGGGGTGCATCAGTTGCTAAGGGGTTCATGGGTCCGAAAATTCGAAAAGGGCAACTTCCTGGTGCATCCTTACCAACTTGCTGTATACTGCTGTAGTTTGATTGGGGTTCCTACAAGACACTCACAGATACATCGCGTGAGTTTTGCTTTCTTTGGTATTCAGCAGCTCTGTTATCAATTCTAAGAATTTTTGTTTTGTTATTTATTTACCTGGTAGCGATTCTGAAATTCTGGGCTCGTTGGTGTACCGGTATAAAGTCGATCACCGCATTCGTTCTATTCTCCACGTCTTGGCAAGGACCCCTCCCGTAACTCTTGTTCGTACAAGGAGTGATAACACATTTATATTAATCCATTTGAAAACATCCAACGGGCTTGATTCGTGTATTAGCCTATGAGATAGATTCTGTTTTTTTAGGTGTCACTGGTTGAGTAAAACAAAATGGAGAAAAACTTAGTATAATTAAACCAGGAGGTCGGAAAATAAAGGCTGCTGCCAAGCTCACCTTCGAGGAAAAAAGTCGCTCCGGGACATTAGTGAAAATGACGATTAGAAGTTACCGGGACTTGATTCGTGAGGAGATTCCAGTCGAGAAAAGTTTCAAATATTGGCCTAGACTCGGTAGGAATACGAAGCATGAGGTTCACGCTTCGGTTCGCAGAGGAACGACGCTTAGAGTGTTCAGCTGACACCTTGTGTCCCCTCTCTCGTATATTTCTTTATAATGAGACATGGTGTTCAATATGACTACCTCACTCCGCCGCTTCTTGGTTACTAGTAACATTGAATAATGATGCCCAGCTGCGTTATGGTGAGCCATGGCCCCCTCCCCACCGCTGTTGGCCATGTTCCCGAAACGTCGTCTCGTGCGCGGTGGCTTGTTGGCCGTGGAAGCTATTATATTAATTCAGAGCGCGTATTGTGTGGCCTGTTGAAAATGGTCCCGTCGGGACCAAAACTCAAAGTGGGGAGGCGTCCTATTGTGTGTTACATCTTGAGCTTGAATCACATTCAGTATGTTTACACTCTATCTGCGAATTTGTATTCTACGATATTTGCCTTGACGCATACCTTTGTGTTCATAGTGATGATAGTATGGCATTGTGCAAGATTCTGCAACAACTTCTGTGAGGTTACCCTGTTCCAGAATACCCGCGAAAATCAGCGATCCATACGGAAGCACAGGAACAGCATAATGAAATACAAATCGATTGGTCTGGCAGGAACACCATCTGGGCGGAAGTATCACACAGAGCGAACTAGAGGCCTAATAATGTGAGCTCGAAAATGGCAGGCTGTCATCAAACAGAAGGTGCTAATCTTCTGACAAAATGCATTAATTTCGTCCTAATCACATTGGCACTATAACATACTATGAGTGAGGGCGCTTGTCGGGGCATAGCGACACGGTCAACACCGACTTAGCTCTGTCGACTGATGTGGCAGGCAGGCGGTACGGCTTCGTAAGCCCATGGTGAGTGCAGTTTCACGTTGTACTTCTCAGAGTTGTGGAGGATAGGTCAGACTCCGGCCTGATTGCCTGTTCCGAGCAGATTTGTTATTGGATTGGATAGTGGCAGTACGAGAGATAGGCCCTCTAATGCATGAGTTTTCATGGCTGAGTTGAGTTATCGACTGAAATCAATCATTCAATCAACCAAACCGATTTGAACACGAAAGGGTTTACACATGACCACTGAAAGTCGGAATATTTAAGCAAGTTTCCAAGGCGCTTTTCACCTTCCAATTATCCAGCTCGATGGATCACATTGTTCGATATGAGTGTGATAAGATATATGAGGACAAGTATGTGCAATCTCCTTCTGCCGGAGGGGAACTACGATTGGTGTCTTGAGGGAACGAGTGCGGCCAACGACCAAAGGGTTTAATGGTCGGCGATCACGTGGAGCCGGCGCTACAGTGACAATCATAGTATGTAGTGGGTGTATCACTGTTTCTATAGGCATTGCTGTCACTTAGATGGAGAATCTAATAAGGTCAAGTAAAAAGAGTACACTATGTAACTTAGATAGCACCCATTAATCCCACTCACGCATTTGTATATGAATTTTTACATTGCCAAATATTACTGTTTTCACTAAATAGTCGCTGTCCCACAGGACTAGCGGTTATGGTTCTCCGTGCAAACTAGTCTCATTTGGGGTGCCGCTCTCCCGTAATAGTCGCTGGTGAGTGCTGTTGGGTTATACAAACGATTTACATGAGTACCATGGAAGGGTCACCCCTACACTCCCATAACTCCTAGAAAATAGGCCTATACTCCTTATACATAGCCATGTAACTATGTACTGATGGAAGGAACACTAAACACATACAATTAGCTTATACACTCACGGACGAATTTCATCAACGGACCAGTTTTTCATCATCTCACGAAATTCCGATTGACTTCCCCCTTAGTTGTGCAGGTATTGCCCCACCGAGGGCACCCGACGTGATTGTGTGGCCAGTGGCTACCCAGGGGGTCATACCCCCCAAATGGACCCAAGTGATCAATAATTTTTTTAACACAAAATATTTTTTTGCATTCAGTTTGAGGTTTTTGCAGTTTGTTATTAGCACATAATTTCAGCAGCATTTGGTCCGCGGCCCCTAAATTTGTATTTTTCCGCCGATAAGGGGAGGGTGGAGCCATTCATCAGGAGCGCACTTGCTCTTGGGGTTCCCATACCCAACCCCCCACCCCCCCCCCCTACCACGCAAACTCTCGCTACGCTCCTGTTTGTGTACATTGTAATATTTGGAATCCCTCTCGGGTACCCTGCGTTCAGTCATCTCGCGCTACTCCGCAATGCGTCCTGGGTGGGGGAATAAGCCAGCAACGCCCTTTGGTGGAGCCTAATCGCCGATTCCCCCCTTGGCGAGCATGCAGAGAACTGTGACAACGTCAGTAACGGTATGACGAAGGCTACCATCGGAACGAAACCATGTATGTCTGTGTGTAAGGAGCATCAGGGCTGGACAAACCAAGACCATTTCCTTTTTGCATAACAATTAAGGTCATAAACAGCAACATGCTGCCTATTTGTTCAACAGGGGCGGAAGGATTTTGCCCGACATCAAAATCTGACGGTGGATGCCGGGGTCTAAGACAAAAGTTTGTCGGTGTTCTTTCCCTGATGAGATCAGCAAAATCGAATGGTTCGATTCGACAAACTCGTCAGACCCCCCCCCACCTATTGGTCCTCCACAGGAGGGCAACAGAGCGGTTCCTGTTGTTGTATGAGTCAGGGGATTTTGACGTCAGGGAATCTGTGTACTCTTGGCAAGAAGTGATAGATGAGGAGGATGGGGAGCGCATATCACGTGATGGTGGTCACGAGAATGGTCACTCAACAGCGGGACGGAGTTTGTTGAAATTATTGTGAAAGGTTAGAATTTATGGTTGAATTGTTTTTGCCAGGTGGCGGAACCCATTCTTCCGATCTTTCTGATGAATAATGGGGCGTCTGGTATCAACTGATGGCGAAAAGCGACGCGACGTTTGCATGACGCCCTACGAAAAAAAAAAACGCTCGGTATATCGAACTGATTTCACTGTCCCATATACGTTTCAACGATAACCCTTATCCGTCATGCGACGTCATCGTCCGGCTTTTCCGTTCGCCAGTTGCTACCAGACTGCCAAACGGCAATGTCTCCTTGAAGGCCTATAGAGGATCTAGAGCCGGATTCGCAGGACGCTAGGCTTAGGATTCCATAACGCGTACACGTTCCGAGTGAATGTGAAAATCACATCCTTTAAACGAAACGAACTGTTGTTTTCAGAAGAGAAAACACTGCAAGAGGCTTGCCTCTGTGGGACCAATATCTATCTTTGCACACACAACTAAAAATGGGGGGGGGGAAAACAATTCAGACTCTAGCCGCCGCTCAGTTCACGTCAATTGGCGATTTTCCACACGCATACGCATCTACGGAATCCTAGCCTAAAGGGCCGGTCACCTATAAACGTTTTCTATCGTTTCTGCTACAACAAACGATCTTTTTAGATTGGCAGGCTGAACTCAGAGAAGGAGATGTCTGTAATGGTACCATTGTCTGTTCTGGCCTCCGACGGCAAAAACGTATACGGATGGCCGATACTGATGCGTATCACCCACGAATGCATTCACCGAAATTCACGAATGGAATATCTTCCCTGAAGTAGAAGTACGTGACGTCACGAGGACCTTTCTGCCCGATTGTGCCATGACCTTGCCGTATCCAACATGCCGCGTTCAAAGGATTATTGAACATAGCATGTGAAATCAAGCACTGACGGCGAATAGATCCGTTTTCCGATATTCCGATATTCCCAATTTGGTTTGATTCCCCCCTAACCCAATTTTGAGTCAATTTGGCCCAAATGATATCAGAATATAGTTTTACTTAACGTGGATGGGCCCCCTATAGAAGACGCAATTCTCCCGCAGGTCAAAAGAGTCATGGAATATTGTCCGTAGGTGAAAGTAAAGAGCCAAGTAATGATAGATTCTCTCTCAACTAGGCACAGGTGAGAGAAGTATATTCCCCCACCTCCCCAAATCTACGATTTCCTAGCATGTTGCCATGTTGACTTTCATTATCGAAAGAGAACCCACACTAGTGTACCCCCACTGATTGCTACTATCTCTCACCTAAACGTTTTGTCATCGTTCCGCCTCCTTTTCTGTTACAATGCTGTAACTATGGTTTGTTTGTTGTGGGTTTTCTAGAGACATATTTTGCGTTGACACATACCTGCATTACATGGTTTACGCAATACCAAATCGCGCCTTCGTTATTCACACGCTCGTCACATCAGCTGATATTAAGTGTCTGAGTGGTGATTTACATTAAACTCCGAATGTCCGCACCCTCTTTTAACCATAGAGAGTGCTATTTTACATAACCTTGCATGTACGTTGAAAATTAAATTCACCAGTCCTTCGTTATCATCCCTGTCCAGCAGGTACCATCTTTTTACAACATTGGTGAATGGTAGAAATAAAATCTGGCGGAACATGGGAAGTACACTCCCCTATAATACCTTCAAACCAAAAGGTTTCACTTTTTCCTCGTGGCGCATGCGCGCTGGTGACTTCCCTTTAAATAATTCAATTGTACAGAACAGCACATTGCCCCGTTTTATTTAAATATTTCCATATTTCCGTCTTCATTTTCTTCAGATCCCCCGGCCAATAAATCTCTGGATACTCTGGTTTTCCTGATCCGCTCGCTCTCTTCTATCATCATATTGATAGTCTGCATCGGGATGTTTTTATGTCAAATGTGAGTTCATTTCATTTTAACCACCGGGCTATGTCCATTCCAATTTTCATTTAGTTTATATTTTATTTCATCTGTTCATTCATGAAACCACGTAGACTGCTCGGTGCCGGCTGCCGAATGTACACCACTGGCTTGGCAGAGCTTTTTTTTTTTTCACTGAAATTGGTCAAACGTGGCTCCAATCCCTAACGGAATCCCCAACTCGACAATGAGTACCGTCGACTCACTACTGTGTGGGAACGAAATGTAACTCAGCTATCCATGACAGCTTCCAATCAATCATTCACCGCCACCCACCACGTCTCATCAACCTGATCGCACGTATACGCTGGGGTTGTACTGGACTGCGGGTGAATATGACGAACATACGAACGAAACGAAATGAACGAACAACGATCTCACGTACAACGACTGAACTAACGACCGGAACGGAGAGACATGAATGACTTGCAGAGCCGCTTACCCGCAGCTAAAAACAGAAACAATTTATTGCTCACCATCTGGAAAAGGGTGTCCCGTGCGTAACTTAGCTGAACAACGAGTACAAATCTAGAGTGAAACCTGATCCAACACATCAATTCATTTCAAAACTGTGCAGTCTAGCAGGACAACAACGGATATAGCGTTAGTCGAGCTAGTGACCATACTACACAATCTGGAACCCGACAAAGGAACGGCAGACTCTTTTGGGGATATCATAGTTTTCCTTTCTTCTCGACATTTTGAATGCGATTCCTTGAGGAAATTTTTTTTTTCAAGGGGATTATGGAAATACATACCCTCCCTGAACATTACCAATCCACTATACGACGCTAGAAATGACGGAGCTCGAGGGTATGAATCGACCTCACTGTCGGAGGTGGTTGCTCGTCATGGAAATTGAAATCGTTGCGTCGTTTGCGTTAAAACCCCACAGTATACGAAGGCCGGGACCAATAATTCACGTGACCCAGTTTTGTCATCTCCCACATACAATACAGTCAATAATATTCTGTTCTCAAAGAATCCCTGTACTAGTGGTCCTCAGTTTTTCTGTCAGTACATACCACCATCTTTTCCTCATTCTTCACCACAGCCGGGGGGGGAGGGAAACCAAGACACACCTAAAGAACTGAAGTAACACATGTTTAATCATCGTCATATACATATGCATACATTCGTGAATATTAAATAGATTACACAGTAATCATGGATTCGCCAGGTTGATGCAAGATGATATTTCGGTTCTGAATATGGGCTACATACTGATCTAATCTGAAATAAATAAGGAGGTATTAATTGTCTTCGTAACACCCGCGAATATTGGACATTGCCGCTGACATAACGTCCGAATAAACAAAATCGCCGAACTGTATATTGGATCCAATTGCACCGGAAAACATCATTGTCCACCCCCACCCCCTTATCGCGTGTTGCATCGAATTGTACGGGCCGCATTTTTTTCAAAACTTACTTTCAGGTTTTGAAATCGCCTTATACAAACACGTCACAAATACGTTACATAAACAAAAATCGTCCTGACTGTAGATAGAGGCCGTCAGACGATTTTGTGACTAAGACTAGAGGTGACAAAAGTGTCTGGTCCGTTAACTGTTCGTCGAACATTGAATAACTTCGAAGATTGTGTCTTGTCACGTCGTCTCAAATTCAGTCACGTCCGGACCGGTCCCCCCGATATAAACGATACTTTCTCATTCACATACACCGATCGATGGAATGATCGCCAGTCAGGTATCTCTCTTTCAGTGATGAACCTTTTTGTCATAAGGTAACGGTCTCAGTCACGATCTTCTATATTTTGAGCCGGCACTTGCTTCTTATTTCGTCAACTTGATTTCAACACGATTTTCACAATTTACTAACATGTCCCGATGGTCAATGGACATAAGGAGCATGTCGTCGGATTTTCATCTCTCCGGGAATCTTGAAACAATCAATCAGATTCTCTTCCCACTTTGAAAAGTACACTATCTCTCAACGTATGGTGAAACAACAGTCTGATAGTACTGACATCATTTCTAACTCTGACCAAAGTACACCCGAACGCATCCACGTGACACATGGCAAACGACGGCGAACGGCGATAGCAGGTGGCGGGTATCCCCTTTAAAGGCCAATGGTCATATGTAAATATTACTGGACTCTGGGTACTTTCTATGTATAATATTATGACAGCCAGAAACCCCCGGCCAAAATTTCAAGCCGATTCGAGGGTTCCGAAAAGGCACAATCAGCTAATACTGCAAACGTTTTGTGCCTTGTGACAATCACACAAAATGTACTCTTTGGAAATCTTTTGTACCAAACTATGGAGGGATCCGATAAAAACCCTCCAAAACGTACACGAAATCAAGCAATAATCTCAGTCATTTTCTGGTTATCAGACACAACAATACAAAAGCATTTAGCTGTGTAGGTTTATGGCCATCCTTTCACCGTTCCCCCGTCTACCCGTGGTGTCATGCACCTTTTTCATTTTTTGATAACCGACTCCCTTTTTCCTAGCCGCCAGGACGAAGAGGCTACATAGGTAAGTCCACTCATCGCCGGGTGGGATGGGATCAATTAACAAATTATCAGAGAATTAAAAATTAGGGGAAATACGCACGATATCACACATGCATTTAAGGTTGGATACGATCACCTTTAGTTTACCACGTAGAGAGTAACTCATGCTCGTATGAAACTATAGGAATATATAAAATAAAAAGGGAGGGAAAGTGCGGCAACAGCTGTAACAAAATACAGATAGAACAATGTAGCCAACATAAACGTATATAAACGAACAATCACGGAAGAGTGGGTAACAACATAAACAAAGCACGGCGGCAGGTCATCACCGAACTACAATGTTGGTTGTGTCGTACACGCAATTCCTTAGGATACATGAATGTACACGCAGTTGCGCTCGTTGATACATTTTTGTTTGGTTGTTCGTTCCTGGCTGTGCGTCAATATCTTGAGGAGGAGGCGGAGACCGGAAACACTCATGAACTTGAAACCGGAGGATCACGCCAAGGTGTCTGTTCGATTGCATATTCCGGGTTGTCGTACCCTATGGAACCCGGAAATTCTTCATGCCCGTGCAAGAGGTGCTTCGAGCTGACCGGGAACAATCGCAAATCGCGGAGCTCCGCGGCAGTGCTGAGATACTACGACGACGGGGGCCTAACGCCCTCGCCATGGCGTATATCTAGCGGGGGGGGGGGGGGGGAGGCACGCACAGAAAAATAGGAAAACAGGTCAAGTGATATAGGAACTCCGTAATTTTTTAGTTCATAAAATTCTTATGTAATTTATTAATGTAACTCTCATATACTTTACGTTTACATGCATTTTGTACGTTTCATTTCAGTAAGTTTCCTACGTTTTAATATTTTTTTGTTTTTGTAATTTCAATGATCACTGTAACAACATGAAAGTTCGTAAAAAAATATGTACTATAAACTACATGTGCACTTTCCCTTTCCGGGTCTACGGGCGGCCGTATCACCCCACCCAAATAATATATAGGCATGTATTCATGCCGTACCCTGATGCACAAACATATGGGGGATCTGGCTGCTTCTCGCCCCTTCCATACTGAAAAAAAACTGGCACACCCACTTCAGATACCCACCCATTCGAAATCATTATAACCATACGTAATCGCTCACATTTTTATCTTTTACACCACAGAAACGTTACCTGAACTCACGCAGTTGATGGTGAGTTCAAATTGTGTAGAGGTTACCATTTTGTTTTGAGAGACACCCAACTATCTATCAACCTTAAGCTCTCAACCGCAATGGCTGGAACCAATGTTCCAAACCGCTGTGTGTCCATCGACAAACAAGTACGCAGAGGTGCATAGTACCAACCACGCCCATTTTTTTTTTTTTGGTTTTATTATCACTCAGAGCGTGCTCGTAACCTGCTGACATTGATTTCACCACCCAAAGCCCCCTAGTGTTAAAAAAAATGTTGTTATATTCTCTCCTATTCCTTTTTTATATTCCTCACAGCCAAGAGCCAAATACCGAGTCTAATCAGTACACGGATAACCTACTGACCTCATGCCACCAAGTATGTATACATATTACTTCTGGGGGGAAATGCGAGTGGATAATTTCTGAAATTACAACGCATTCAGAAATGGGGCGGCTAAACTTGTCTGTGGTTCGTCAAAATTTGACCAGCTAGCACGTGTCTCCTCTCCGCCAGCTGCACTGGCTCCCTGTCGGATGCAAACATCCTCAAAGGATTGGTTAGCCAATTTAGGTGTATCATTCTCTGGCTCCCATTACCTACATACCTTATAACACTATACTGTCCGGCGGACTAGCTTTCGCTCGCCTCCACAACCACCCCGGCTCAGAGCAAAGCAACTGGAACCCCTTGATCTCTGCTGATGCAAGGATATTCTCAACTATCATGGCGTCCCTCTAATCTTGGGTCAAGACTATTAGCACTCTCCCCCATACGTCGTTACAATAAACCAAATAGTTGTGCATTCTCGCTATGGTATATATCAGTGGTTAATGCAATAGCTGACGTCTTGGGGAAACTGTTTCAAGTTTGTCATCGTCTTTACAATCTAAAGAAGAAGTAATCACAGCACGTTTCAGTAGTTGTTTACGTCCCGAGGGTTGATGATTCGGCTTCTACGAGGAACCTCAATAAACTAAATACTAAGTTCTATATTTCTCTCCAAATATTTGTGTTTTTGTAAATCTGGAATGGAAATTATTAATATGACAGATGGAACGAAACATTCCGTTGTCGGAGAAGTCTGCAATTTATTATGCTATTTTTAAGATCTATTCGACAAGAATAGGAAACCATGAATAGTAAGATCTAGGAAATGACTAGTGAGTGTGAGCGGTCAGGAATGTGAAGTGTTCCAAGCTGTTAATGCTTTGCAGCGAAAGATCTCAGCCGAGTCGGAACGGTAAGAGAAATCATTCCCGCCGCTAATTACCAATGAACACCACCGTTTTCTCGTGTTGAATATTTTTTGGTGCAAGTCGGGCCGGAAAAAGAGTGATAATTTTCCGCATATACTTGGCCTTTTCTAACGTTCGGTGGTACTTGGGGCATGATTGATTGCTCGTATACAGCTAATGAATATGCATTGACACCGTCACGAAACAGTACTACCAAGACGGCCGTGGCGAAAACATAATCTAGGACCGTACTGTTCCAGGGCTGTATGGGGACCTAGATGTAGGTGAGAAGCGCAAAATTGAGTCACAGTAAAGCGTCTTGACAAGACTAGCTCCCCGCAGTGTGGAATAGGTTGCCGGGAAATGGGGGAGTTTTTTTTTTCTGTTTTTCTTGCTACATTCAGGTGTGAGCTTAAGATCCTAACTAGTTGGGTCATCGGGGGGCACTCCCGCGACCGTGGAGAGCGGAGGTTGGGTTTTTCGATTGTTTGCCCTTCTCGAAGGCGAAAAAATTATCTATATGATCTATCGATCTACTATCTAATCATTATCTATCTACTTCTTATATCTATCTATCTATCTAGCCTATCTATCTATTATCCAGTGTGTCCACAATTGCCTTTTTGGTTCCAAAATGACAGTCTGCCGAATCTCTCGCCATGTTTAAGAAACTTTTGAAAACACATCTTTTTAGTTTATCAAGTTGATTTTTAATTTCCTTTTTTGCCTGTTTGTGTTCATATGTCGTTTACCTTTATATATCGTATTCCTATTCTAGGTTCGGCCTTCTTGATGATTTTTTTCAAACACATTTAGTTTAGTTCTTAGCGTTAATTGATCATTTCCAATCGTTTATATTTAAATATTTTTTTACGTCGCAATTCTTCTTAATATTTTTTGTCCGTTTATATGCTGTTCTATTTTCCTTTGATGTATTTTTCCCTTATGATTGTGAGCGCCCAAGAGGTCCGCTTGGTATTTCAGTCAGTTATTATTATTATTATTATTATTATTATTATTATATTATTATTATTATTATTATATTATTATTAGTGGCGGATCCAGGGGCGCACCCGGCGCGCGCCCACCTAAAAAAAGTATAGAGAGGATTTTTTTAAAGATTTTATTTTGTTTGTAAAAAAAATGCCGGCTGAGACGTGCTGAAGCGTGGAACATGGAAGCAGCATAAAACGCCTGGAAGGGCATTTCCGGCCGCTGGGCGCTCGTTAACAACAATTTTCAGTAAGATCGCGCCAACCGATAGTGGCGGTCCGCGTAGATGATAATTTGGTGCTCCCCCCCCCCCGTCAAATTTCTGTGCCCCCAGAATGAAAAGTCTGGTGATACCACTGCCCAAGGCACCTCTTTTGCAACTCATTTTTATTTGAGAGAATGTCAAATGACTGGTGCGCTGACTTTGGGCATGCATGTGAATGGATGGAATGTAGATGAACTTGTCATTCATTACGATGTGACCGATCATAGAGGCATGACAGAAATTGTTGGATTGTTCCGATGTGTTTTGCTTCCTAAGCCACGGCCAGGACTCCAAGAGCAAGATTTATTAGGCACCTCCCTAGTAGAACATACCAAGGTACATTGTAAATCTAACGGGAAGTGCCGTTTCCGGCCATGTGGAGGGTGTGTGGAGCCACAAAGTTTCTTGTAGCATTGGCGCTGTCAATCCGAGATTGGTTGGGAACATGGCCATTTAAAAAATATAGGGTGAGAAACACAAAGTCAAGGGGAGCGTCTCGAATATGGTGGACATGCCCCCCCCCTCCTTTCCCCCGGTTTCGGCGCCCATGCGCGCAACCGATGGTGGCGCCCCGCTTAGATAGTGCCAAAGGTTATCCTGAACCCCTCCGTTGTCAAAATATTTTGCGCCCCTCTACCGAAATTCCGAGACCGCCCCCTGAAACTGTCCGTCAACCTATTTTCAGCTAGCTTCCTTATCGTATATCGCAGACATGCCGATCGAGATCGAAAAGTTAGATCAGCCTTAACTAGTTTGATATTCTAGTTATCGCTCTACGATAAGTATGTCTATAAGGAAAACTATTCCCAATACGAAAACCGCGATTCCTGTATATGCACTGCCATGTTTTCATTTTATAAATGGTGTCTTCCACTGGCGGTTTATATACATGTTACCTCATAGCGGGCCTACTT
Source organism: Sclerodactyla briareus (assembly GCA_026419785.1). Taxonomy (NCBI): domain Eukaryota; kingdom Metazoa; phylum Echinodermata; class Holothuroidea; order Dendrochirotida; family Sclerodactylidae; genus Sclerodactyla; species Sclerodactyla briareus. The sequence continues at coordinate 385,933 of JAODTK010002888.1, read as the reverse complement.
ATAACCCTGATCGTTGCAAACGGTTAAATTCGTTATCATAGTTGAAATGTGTGCTTTCCGAATTAGTCCCGGTTCTGGTCTTGGGATACATAAATTATTTCTTTTTTAGGAAGTTACGACACAGTCGGACAGAAGCAGATAATAAGTACCTATGACACTAAAACTACGTCACAATACTTGCGTATCTATAGGAGTAGGAGTAGTAGTAGGTTGAGTCTCGTCTATCCGACATGGCTCAGTGATCAATCTCCGCCACGTATCAAGATCTTGCGCAAGGTTTATTGCTCCTCAAAACTGTAATGTTGATGTCCCTGAAAGTGCGATTTGATTTTTCCGAGCAAATTAGTCACAGGTCTCCCACTGGCCCTTGTAGTTATGTCTCATGCTTCTATCAGAGCGATCTTCGCTGGAGCTTCTTCTGGGGTCTCGCGCAATGAGTGACGAAAACTCTCAAACGTCTATGTGCTACTACGGAAGACCCAGGGCTTTGATGTCAATCATAGAGTTCATCGTTTGGTATCAATTGTTATTGGTCCATTTGGTGTTGAGAACATTGGGAGTAGCTTCTTTGGAAAGTGTCAATTTGTGATCAAGATCTTTTGTTACCCCACAGTTCGCAATATACAGAAAAACTACTTTTCTGTATAAGGGCATCGGAATCCGGAGCTATAACCATGGCGGTATACTGTAACTTATTGCACAAAAATTTTGAGTCTGCGAACGCACGTAAAATAAACACACAAGTATTGTGACGTAAGTATTGTGACGTATGTTTGTTGCACGTATGTTTTAGTGTAATAGTAAGTATAATCTGCTTCTGTCCCGCTGTGTCTGGTAACTTTTAGACGCCTGAGTATTGTGGACGTAAGTTAGCGTAATTGTTAGCTTTTTTTAAGTTCCTATCAAACAAACGCAACCTGAAGGAGGGCCTCAGCTGGAGGAGTCGAAAATTCTGACTGAATATATTTTCTGTTGAATCTACATGCCACTATCCTCTTGTTTTCTGTTGATAATATTCAACAAAGAACATTTGCATGAAATATATAGTCTATGAGCTAGGGGGACCCACCGTGCACCCCCCCCCCCAGACCTCTCCGTGAAGTGGTATCATTTTGTACGGGGGGACCCGTCTGAACAATAGTTTGCATGTTACCATCGAAAATATGGGCGTGAATTCTGCACAGCCGCCATTTTTCCAAAATGCCCGCCGTTTGGGACTTTTCACCCATATATGTAAGACAAGGCTTATATGGTGACAAATCTGGTCGTTTTACCATGATTTTCTGGGTCATGGGCGTCAGTCAGATCAACAACATTAACAATGTGGCCTTCGGGGCCATTTGAAATTCAAATGGCGCCCAAAATGGCCGCCACCCAAAGTGAGGGAAAATCAAAGGAATAGGCAGGAAACCACAGGAAATATGCCAAATTGGGTATTAATTTAGTTAATGTCTGGTTCCAGTAACCATTAAGACTAAATTGCAATTTGTGGTTGCTGTAAAACACTTGAAAATCCAAAATGGCGCAAACTGCCCACCCAAATGGCCCGCGCAGAAGAATAAAATTAATAAGCAGGAAATACACACAAATTGCACAATTGGGCAAAATTCAGTGTTTTTTTATTCTAGTGATAGTTGAGAAGTTAGTCCTAACAAGTAGCACTGTAAACATTTTCAAAAATCCAAGATTGCGGCTAAAATGGCCTCCAAAATGGATGCCAGAATGTAGAAATTACATAATATGCAGGAAAATACATACCAAAACATGAAACAATAGGCAACAAGCAATGGGTTTTTGATTCATAGTGAGTATTTAGAAGTTATTCCGAACAGGTTAGCACTGGTTAACATTTCCAAAAATCCAAGATGGCGGCTAAAATGGCCTCCAAAATGGCTGCCAGAATGCATTGTAGAAATTACCAGAAATAGGCAGAAATAACTACAAAAAATGAACAATAGCAACAATCAATGTGGTTTTTGATCCAGTGTATTAGAGTTATTCCTAAAAGGTTAGCACGTTAACATTTCCAAAAATCCAAGATGTCGGCTAAAATGGCCACCAAAATGGCAGCCAGCATGTCATGAAATATAAAATATGCACAATTGGCAATACAGGTTAGCATGTTTAAACATTCGGGCGGTCTTTGGTGGCCATTTTAGCCGGGTCCACCGGACAAAATGGACCACTCACGGAGAGTATGGGGGGGGGGGTGCACGGTGGGTCATCCTAGATCTATATAGGAGGACCCACCGTCTATATATAATATATTATATATATATATATAGAATTATATATATATATAGATATATATATATATATATATATATATATATATAATCTATATATATATATTAATATATATATAGCTATATATATATATATATCTCGAACGAGGCTGCTGTCAACCAGTACTGAATTTGACGTCTAGGGGCGTACACACAGGGGGGGGGGCTTGGGGCCTCCCCAAGGGGAGACCCAATGATCATAGATTTTAACACAAAAAATGATTTTCGAGAGAGGTTTTGAGCTTTATTAACGAATATCATGAGGGCCGCACTTCCTTTGGTTTTTCGACTCCCCACCCCACCACCCAGACAAATTTCTCGGTGCGCGCCTGCTTGACGTTCCTCAGTACTAAAGACGAGGATAGCAGCTAGCTGGGGAAGCATTCCTGCGTTGGGGTTGTGCTCCAAAGGTGACTCCGAAACACAAAAGAAATCGCAAGTTCGCAGAAATGGGAAACTGAAACAATGGAAACCATCTCATTTATTTAGTTCGGGTTCTAATCAGAATTCGTTCGAGTCAGTGATATAAATAATTATAAATGGAACACAATAGCATCACTTAAAGCATTCTCTGGAGTGGGAAAACCTACGTTACATTTGTTTTTCTGAAGAAAATAATATCCTCTCTCAGTCTTTCAATAAGAATAACAAATTATCAAGAACGCCAAGCATCCGGCAACTTTCTCTTAGGTTAATTTGGATATGAAATATTCTGCTTGTAACAGAAAAAGGTTAACCGGATTGGTTAACGGATGCATTGCGTCATCTATGGAACCAAAGTTGAATGTAATGCAGGCACTTTACTATTGTCTTTTAAACATAAATTATATAGAGGAACTATACCGAAAAATCTGAACACTATGGGCACAGCAGCAAGAATAAATAAAGCTGAAGGGTTTCATTCTCTATGGTCACAGAAGGGCCACACAGAGAATAATTTCCTTGCCCATCTTGCACATGCAGAATGCGTTGGCCTCATAACTCATATGAAAAACCTATTGAAATAATGGTCTTGCATCTCTGCAGCTAGTACGACGTGAGGAAGGCTGAAAAGTAATATGCCAATTGTAATCAGTGAGTGAGACTTTGCCATTTGGGAAGTGACTTTGGCTGTAAGGCTCCCGAATAATAAAATATGGATAATTTATTTTCGTTACACCGGGGGATGGACTAGTGAATTTAATTAGGGAACATTATTTCATACTACATTCGTTTTAGTTTTTCAAGTCCAAGACTTGGAATCGCAGGATAAAACCTATATACAGAGTAAACGAAACATCTAAGTTGATATCATATTTTCTCTTGAAGGAAATGTAGTTTGAAAAAAGGCCCATCTAGAAATCACTAATCGTGTTATTCTACCCTAGAAGAACCTTTAAGAACGCAAATCTTCTGTTAAACTCATAAATGAATTATTAAGTATAATATAATGGAGCTATTATATTAACGGGAGAGACAGCGCGCTCAATATATTGTAGCAAGTTGAAAATGTCCCCCCCCGGACTGAACGCGATACCTCGAGTGCGTTAGGCTAGGATTCCATAGATGCGTATGCGTATGTGAAAATCGCATTTTACGTAACCTGAGCGGGGGCTAGTGTTTGGAGATGTTCTATTTAGTTGGCAAAGATAGAGATATTGGTTCCATGAAAGCTAAAATTGAATAAATTGGGCAAACAACACGAAAAGCGGCAAAAGGCACATGTACCAATGCGTATGCGGATCTTGCGTATCACTGCGAATGAGTTCTGTGGAATATCTTCTCAAAAAACGCCAAGCAGCAAAGCAACGACAATATTCAGGGCTGCTGCTTCTTATAGTCTTTTCGTATACCGTTATAGTGATTTCTCTGCTGAAACGAACATTACATTTTTTTTCGTAAATATGTGCAATTTTCACATCGGGCCCGGATACGCATCTGCATTCTACGGAATCCCGGCCTAAAGTGCTGACCATTACGGTATGAGCTACGCTACCGGGACAAATGACGCAGGAATTCCCCTGGACAACGGACTGACACTCGGATTAAACATTTTCGTGCGTTACATTATTTGATTCAACGACGGTCTGTGTTATCTTCGGGACATTTTCAGGTAGAGCGTCGTTGAAGACACATGAAAAACTGCGGTACTTGCAATTTTACCACACCGGTCGTCAGCCCCAGCATGGGCCGTTAGCGTTTGTGGATTGCCGGGCTAGGTATACATTACATAGTGGAGTTACTCTTCTTGGAGAATGAAAATTGACGGTAACGACCACGAATCACTCAGAAATAAAAGTTCTACTCAATAATCAATAAGGGAAAACGTAGCTTGCAAAACCGTTGAGAGACTCCATGTCAGTCTTGCTGTTGACAATTTTTGCCCCGCTCGCGAAATCAGTGAATCGTTATAATGTTCAGCTCATGTACGATACACGCTCCGGCGGAGTTGAAATAATTTTGATTTCCATTCTCACCGACAGAACTCGAGAGGGGGGGGAATACCGCAAACACCGAAGGTCAGTTTCAAATATCAAATGAAAATAACATTAAAAGCTTGTGTTGGAGGTGAGCTTCACGGGGCTCCAAACATTACCAGACCTGCATCAACTGCGAATCTGTGTCGGTGTATATTACAATTGTATTTTAGGTGGCGGATTAGATGAGGCGGATTATCGGTAACCGCGACAACTTGAGGATGCGGATTAGCTCAGCGATACAGCACAAGGCTGATTTGTGTTAATGAGTTCGAATCATCCCCGATTCGCCTTCTCCGCAGTGATTTGGGACAGTCGTGTTTCCTCCATTGTCCACTCACTCACGTGTAGAAGTGGGTACCTCGTTAGATAGGTAGAAGCGCAGCATGTGGTTGTCCCTTCAGCCCTTCGGAAGCTCCCGAGCCGGGGACACAATGAAGCCGACACACCGACTGGTGGTTCGTCGGGAGAGAACAGAATGGGGTTCGGGCTGAGGGTTTGAGTTGGACGAGTCCACTAACGATCAGGGGTATAATCTGTGAAACGATGGGATTCTGTTGAACGTGAGAAAGCGCTATTTGGCTATGTATACAACCAAGTTTTATCTTACAATTATTTTCCGGAATACACCATACTAGGCCAAACAGCCGTATGTAGTTTCTCGTAGACAAAAAAATGCAAGCTATAAATCTGCAAAAAATGCATTCAATTAAACCGCCATCGAAATTATTTAATAGTCGAAGTCAAGCTTTTCTTGTTACTTTTCTTCCACAGAAACTCAATCGATGACGGTGACCTCGGTAAGTTAATTAACTGCGTCGTAGCTAGGGGTAATAAAATGTAAAAGACTATATACCAGGGTGCATGCATGCATGTGCATGCAGCGTTTGGCAGGCTTAAGGCGAAATTCCATATACGGAGGGAATTGCGGGGGTGCGGTAAAAACCATAGGCTCGTTTTCACGGGAAAATAATTGGAAAGTGCCTGAAAAGTGTATTCGGGTTGCCGGGATAACCCAGTTTGCAATTAACGGAAAATTCATTTCGAAATAAAATTAGAACGAGCACAGAGTGAGCAAAAGTACCACGCGTACCAATGCGGCATTAGTGCCGCATCCCGCAAACGGATTATGGGAAATCTTCCTCAAAAAAGCCAATTTTTATGTCAATGTTTTATGAGGTATTACATATTTTGAGTCATTCGGATCACCCTAAGTCTTTTTTCTTGAAAAATTGTTCTTCCGATCCAAAAAAACTTTTGCGAAATTTTTCGAATATATCGCACCCCCATCAGCACAACTGGAATCTCGCCTTTAAGCGAGTTTCCATGCAAGCGGGCGGGCGGGGCGGGTGGGAGGGCACGCGGACAACGGGAGTGCCGTTTTGTTTCCATGCACGCGGGCGGCGGCGGGCGTTTTATCGAATCACGCACCTAGGGTGTATATGCGCTAGTATAAGAAACCGTTGTAGCCTATATTAGTATTGTTATTTTGTTATTATTATTATTATTATTATTATATTATTATGATTTATCAAAACACCGGATGTATAGGGCCTATTAGTGTTTAACCTAAACACCGGTGTTTATTTCTTAGAATATATTGTTCTAAATGTCATTGATAACTTCTAAAAGACAATTAAAACTTTAAGTTAAGGTTTTAGCGATTTAATTAGCATAAACTTGACACATCAGTGGTTTTATTTAAACATGGGATTATATGTTCAATAGGTTCCGGCATTAGGCGGGTTGCTGGTGGAACTGATTTGAACATAACATGGTTCTCTACTCTGACATACAAGCCAGTGAGATTGCAGGGGAATCCCCGGAAATCGATTACGAAATACCACGCGGGGCATGCGGGCGGGCGGAAAAAATCGCTACATGACCGACTCGAGGAAACGCCGCCCCGCCCCGCCCGAATGAATGGAAGGTCATGAAAATAACGGTGAGCGATTTTAGAGCCTTTACCGTTTGAAGAACCTTGCGTATTGAACATTCGGATATGAAAAAAATGCCCCCAAAATATGTCAAGTCGGGTGCTATTCGCTCTGTTCACAATATAAAAAACATACCTGTAATATTTGGAAAATTACTATTCAGTGAGCCGTAGTTTGGGGAAAGGAGAAAAAGTGGATGCGCCGGTTAATGGTAATATTAGTAATATATAGTGTGGTGGGTTATTGTAATAGTATAACAGGTGTCAATTAAAGTTGACGTTATCGTATTGCTTACTTAGATGATGGTCCGCGTGTCTCCGTGGCAACCTTCGAGAGTTGCCAACGCAGGTTGAAAATAGTGAATGAACCTCTGTGTTGTTTTTTCTAATTCGCAACCTAAGTTACAAACTCCTTTGAAGTATGAAAAAATTATATGTCTAGGATTTGTAGAATTTGCTATCTAGTTCTACCGGTTTATTCAGAAAAAAGTTTTAACTTAATTAGATTTTTCAACTGAACTTGGCCGTCCGGTTGGTATATATCTGAATTCTAAGTGCCAAAAACGCCGGGGACAAGCGCAAATTTGCGCACCAATAGTCCAAGGTATAGGTAAGTTAACTCGATTTATATTCATAAAAAATATAATTGGAATTGATTTTTTCTGAAAGAAACCCTACACATTCTAAATTGAGTGTACGAGAGTGGTCGGCCGTGGGGAAGCCCGCAATGTGGACAAGAAATTTATTAGAACGAAACTGAATTTCCTCTTTCCATATGATCAGGTTACAAGGGACTGGGTCAATTTCAGTGGAATTCGTGAACGAAAGGTTTTTGTCTTGATTAAGATCTCTATTTGTAAAACTGTAATATCTAGAAGATTCCCACTGTTCGCTCGAATTTACCAACTATGCCCCAAAGTGGGCTTTTTGTTTCTTGCGGGGGGGGGGGGGGTGAGACACCCCTCCCCCACCCCCTCCCCTTCCCCCCATAAGCCACGGCTGGTGGTCATGCCTCATCCTGGTGCATCGTATTGGCGTCTTCCTGTTGTTATCCGCGGGGGCGCACTCCAAATAATATGAAATCAACCAGACGCGTTTAACAGGTCCAATGGCTCCATAGAGAACATGTTATTTTTGTACTTACTGACGAGTCACACAGAGATTGGTACTTTACGTAATTGATAGCTGTGGACATATGTGCCCATAGAGGAAGTTTGATGGTATGAAAAAGATGGAATGCCACTCCTCCGTTCAATCAAATGACCAACGGCTAAGTATGTTAACCTATATGTCTTATCATTCCCGAGAGCTTCTGAGGAAGGGAATGCTGTGAAATGAAATTCATATTGATAAGAACACGGTTCATTTCACATGATCCACTGATCGCATGATCACTGATCACTGTGATCAGTCGTTATTGTTCATGCACATTTATATACCGTCAAGTACTGTTTAATGCAGTCTACCGCCAGAACCAGAAATGCTAAATCACGGGTTCGTCTCACAATATTCATGAATGACGTTACAAACAGGGGGGGGGGGGGGCGCAAGCGTGACGAGGTTTTTTCAGTAATGAGATGTACTTAAAATGAGTTTGGGATGGCTCACCTGTTTTGAAAACTCGAAGCATGCTGTTAAATTGTTATTACAAGACACAACTGTTTCTCGTTTCCCAATTTAACAAATGGGCCTATCACGCTCGAGATATTCTGAACGACGTGACAGAATGATTTCAAATTTTCAATTTTTAATATTTTAAACAATAAATTAAAAACGCCCCCGTGCCCTCAAAATTGGGTGAAAATTATCACAAAATTGACCTCTCTTTTTCTTGGAGGAGGGGGCATATTACGACCAAATCTTACATTTTAAATTCCGAAGTTGGAATAGGAGACGAATGTAAATTTTGTAAGAAGACCAAATGTAGTAAATCACAAAACACATGTTGTTTGTCCGAGAATAACCATTTTTAATTGATTTCATGTCCAGAGGTTTGGAGGTTCCAACAATCATAAGCGGAATAAATTATTCGGAATTTTGTGAAAGAAAACACACTTTTATTCCCATAGAAATTGGGTGAAAATGTCCTGAAATTGTGAATTAAACGAACAAAACCTGCTTTATATGAAATTCAGTCAGGTGGGTGAATTAGTCGGACTAACGTAATTATAGCACTGTATAATTGGCTATGAGCTTTGCAACCCCAGAGTATAATATTCTCTAATTTCGCATTTGGTTAGAGTGGGTGTCTGTGCTAGTGACATGAAATAATCTGTCATGCACGAGTGTTTGTGCATCCCACAACCATTAGAAATGAATGTACTATTTCGTGTCTAGTTTCAGGGCGCGATACTGACCACCGAGAGCGACCGGCAACCCGAGAACAGGGAACCAGTGTCCCCGACTATAGTAAACTGAAAGGTCTTCCAGTCTGTTGGAAACCAGGGAGCCCGCTGCAACCGATTCACCATGGTGTTGGAAGACGGACAAATTGAAGTTGTAGATAACTGAGCCACGAGTCTAGGATGGGCGTTATACTTGGGTTGGGGTGGGGAGGGTTCAATTCAGGTGTGTTATGCTAAACACATATTATCTTGTACACATGGAACCAGTGAAAAACTAGGAACAGTAGTAAACAAGTCATGAGCTCATGTCTGCCGCCATGGGCAAAAATCTGCCCCCCGTTAAAAACGATTATTCCATTCGAAGTCGTATAGTCTTGTGCACTTTGATCAGTGGCTACAAGAGCGTTGCCTTAGGGTGATGGGGGGGGGGGGAGGGGGGGGGGGTTGAGGTCGGGACTCAAGAGAAGTACGCCCTTATATTAGGCCTACCCTCCCTATTAGCAAATGAATGCAATTCATGCGCCCTTAGACCGTGATGTTGCATATTTGGACGAACAACAGCTTAAAACGTCAACTGAACAGTGAGAATGTGGTTTTGTTGTAAAAAAGTATTGGCGCATGCGTCCAGGGGTCACTGAGGGGGGCTTCTGATCCCCAATTTCCCCCCCCCCCCTCGGTACGCACTGACCATGATAATGACTAGAGAGATCAGCAGGAAAAAGGAAAAAACCATAGCTACGAGAGAAAAATCGAAGTCGACCAGCATTCTATTGCGCGCGACTCGTGAGGTAAGATGAACATATGAGTGGACATGAGATAGTACCGCTAGTCTAAATAAACAGTCAACTGCTACTACTATATGAACCTATAGTGTAGTTGTCACCTGAATGACAGTACGTGTCACTTGATAATTACGATGATGGTACAGTAGGGCACGAGTATTCAGCCAGCTTTCAGTAGCTACCCTATATACCATGCCACTCCTTTTTTGTTCTTTTTACGGGTATAGTTTGTGTATACCAGAGGTAGGCAGGGTAGGGGTGGCGCGCTGTGAGCCATAACATTAAAGTAAGTAGCATATGTAGCCCAAGTGCCATAGTATCGAAGCTCGAAAGCATGCTGTGACCGATCACATCCTACGAGGGGAGGGCGGGAAGGGGAAGGGGGGGGGGGGAGATGGCTAGAACCAGTCCGTGTCCGAGGGCTACTGACATACAATATATCATGTTCGGGATGAATGAGTGATTCTGTCACAAGGGCGAATATAACATCATTTTAGCCTCTGCAGGTTGGTAAGTGGAAGCTGAATCGAAAACCATGCTGCATGTGCGATGGGGGGAGCTAGGGCGAATGCATCTGCCATTGGTCGATGAATCGTCATGGGTGCCGCTCCCGTTCGAGACCTACAGTAGACCATACGGTATATGACTGTTGGACCGGTTTATAAAAACAGTGAGGGAAAAACAAAGAAATTAAGGAGCGGAACCAGCCACATGTATCCAGGTATAGTAAAAAAAAAAAAAAAAACTCGCTGGGGCATACGGTAACTAACTGTGATTTATTGAGGGGGTGGGTAAGGGCACTACTTGCGCTGACGACATTGCGTCACGCTCGCTAAATTATGCTAGGTTCTTCTTGACCGCCATTAGCTGTCGCCGTGAGGAGGGGAGGGGGGGGGAGGAGGGAGAAGGCGCAACTGAACGTAATTCTTGGGGTTAGGATGGAGACAGGCTGTAGTTGTCTGTAGGAGCTGCGAAATATGGTTGTTGCCTGTGAGGGCTAATATTCGCAGAGATCGTATTATAACCATCCCCGGAAACCCCTCCCCACCCAACCTCCGTGGATTTACCACATCCTACAGGAGAGCGATGAGGGGTAAGGGCAACTCGATGATTTTCCCCTTGTCAGAAATGTATCGGAAGGAAGCACAGTGTAATGCGAAACCCATTCGTCATCCAGCCCGTCAACGAGAAGGTTCTAATTCTATATGCAGTTCACCGGATTTCGGGAATTGCGGTGTGCTTGAAATCGAGTTTTAAGCGATCAGAACACGGGATTGGATACTTTCCCTAGAGAAAATACGGGGTGGTGTCGATCCAATGATAAATAATAATGTCAAAAAAGATGTCGCATTCCCCCAAAAACGTCAGTAGTTTGATTGGTCCTTTGTCGTAACACCTGAGGGGAAAACACGCGCTTGCAATCGCAAAGTCGATATATATTTATTTATTTCTCTCCTGAGTATTTTATCAACTCTTGCTCTTCCATATAGACCTATAGGGTTATAATATATTTTGCTTCCGCATAATGAACCTATATCTCAAGCCTGCGCACCGACCATGACCGAGGCAAGCAAATCCATATATATTAGGTACTAACCTGATTTTGACGTTCATGGAGGGGGGGGTCTGGCGCATCTAGCATCCCACCTGTGAATTCCTAGCCCTAATGCCACGGCGGCAGGAGTGACGGAATGGGTACTATCAGAACGGCGCCATGCATGTTCTTCATGATCTGAGATCGAAATTCTAAGTGGTTAGGCGTCGTTTTTTATTCATATGTTGTTTCAATAAATGGCTTCGGTTATGCCCTTGTTACCTTCCATCTTTTGCGAATGCGAATGAATAAGAAGAAAACAGCACCTGAATACATGTTTTCAGTATGAAGAAAAAAGAGAAAAGGAGTAAAGAAAGCAGGGGTGGCGCCGGGATTTGCCCGACGAGGGAGGGGGCGAGGAACTAAACGCCCAACGTGCAATCACCATCCTCTTGCTATTCTTCATTTCGTTGTGTGTGTGTGGGGGGGGGGGGGTGTCCCGCGCCACATCTGGTGGCGCCCCTGCGGAGGGCAGTTGGGGGTTCACGGGGCATATATACAGAGGACAAATCAGCAGTCATTCCCAGCAACAAAAAACGTTTTAACAATATTTTTAACATGTTTTGCGAAATGTTTTTTAAAATATTTTTGTTGTTGTTGAGTAACACAAATGGTAGGAAATTGTTTCTAAAACGTTTTACAACATTTCGCCAAAACGGTTTGACACTTTTTTCGAAATTCAACTTCTGAAATTGTTCTTAGAAGGTTTTGGTGGCAAACAATTTTCTTAACAAATGTTTTTTGAATGGTATGAGAACGTTTTCATAACATTTATGTTACTCAACATAGAACATTTTTCTGAAACATTGGGAAAATAGTTTCGAAAACTTTTCGTGTTTGCTGGGTATATTGAATTGGTTACTTAGGTGAAGGGGATGGCCACGTCTTTTCTGCAGACGAAAGTGCTTCCCTAAACCATCCAGGTGGGGTTCGAGTTATCGTGATTGAAGCGATACACACACATACATACATCGTGTTTACAAGTCAAATTTGACCGAAATATTTTTCAATATGGTTCCTTGTAATTCCCATGAGAAAGCTATACCCAAGTCTCAACTTTATCAGACAGACCATTGTAAGACTTATTGTGTCTACAACGTTTTCAGATTTTTACCTTTGGTGACATCAGATGACCACCGACCTGGCATAAAAATAGGTCATGTTTTCATGTGGCTTCATCAGGGAACACGAACAAGTTTTATCATTTTAATAAACTAAAATTAGCCCCAAATTCTTATTAATATTTTCCTATTTTCCCACCAACAATGACCAGGTTTCACTTAGAAACAATAGAGCACGCATACTAAATTTTCAATGCCATCGAAATCAACCATTCTGGACTTATTGTGTTAACAAGATTGGCAGACTTTGACCCTCTCACGACTCTGCATAACATTTGCTTACTTTCAACGAAATATGGCTCATGTTACTATGATCGGGAACTAATATACCGAAAAGGAGGGTTTAGCCATCCAATAAGTCGAGTTATCGAGTCACATTTCATTAGTAGTAGCCAACGTATCATTTGTTTCACAATTTACTATTTTTTTCATAAAAATGGACCCAGGTACAGTCCACACGAGAAACAATAGGGTTAATTGTACTCCCTGTTAAGGAGATTTGATATTAGTAGCTGAGTATCTCTGTGGCCATTATACACTCTACTCCTTTTTACTCCACTCACCCCCCCCCCCCCCTTCCTCACTCACTCACTCACCCACTCACTCGGGGGAAGGGAATACATGCCCGGAGGGCAGCTAGACGCATTGCCCACTCTTTGAGGGTACCCGCGAAGCGGCGCCGGCCATTGGGGGCGTCCTTCTAACGGGCGGGCAGGATAGGAGTCACCCGCAATATGCCGGCATATGGCCGAAAATCGCAAAGTTTTCGATCGCGAACACAACAAGTAGATTCATCAACTGCCTACTCCGCCGTCCTTGAGGAAACTGACGGGTACATGGTCCTGCCCAACGGTTAGCCGAGGATTCTATACGGAGTGAGGTGAAGAACGAGGATCCAGGCTCGCGTCAGCCCCGAAAAAGCGAGCGTCAACACCTCAATAAGGCAAGGCGGGAGCCACCAATTGATGGAGCAGCCACATACGGAAGTTTGGTTCCTCTGCTCAGTTATCTATTTCACATCATTACAGGTGACTTTATGACTCCATAAGCCAGTCTGAGGCGTCTACTAACATAGACTTGCATGAAAGAGCCAACTTATGGCAAAAATCCGAGGATAGACCGAGGAGGGACGAAGTGACCCCTCAGTCCACGTTTCGCCCAACACCTGAAAAGACCCAAAAACCACTGTCAAAGGATAGGGATACCACCACCAAAGGAATGGATTTTTTTCTTAGTTCCTGACACTTGAAAACCCAACGGATTACGCTTCGACGAGCAGGACTCGCCACCGGACCAGAACATCTCTGGATGATTGATACAGGAACCTTCCCACACAACTGCGTCAATGTCTCATGGAGGTTCAGCCTTGTCCTCAAAGTACCAGCCATGCAGGGAACCTCGCGTCGGACCTGCCGTCATCTGCCTTGGCAGCTGGCAGCAATGAACGGACGTACATACTGACGAACGTGTTAGTCTGGCTGGCTCAGCTGCATATAATCTTGTAATAACGTTAATTTCGGATATAAAAGAGATGATAACAAAAGTATAAGGATAAATTTTCGTTCTTGTATAGCGCCTTCCAGGCCGAAAGACTTGGACTTCAAAGCGCTTCACAGGTAATACATCTGATAATGTTCTTTACAGTGAAGTGATAATCACTGTGAAAGACGGGGAATCGCACCTAGAGGCAATCAAAGCCCTCTATTTAGATAGACCGGACTTCTGGAGGCAATACGGCAAACAGCGCCCCATCAGGGCTCTTCCCGTGATCACGCGTTTCACCTAAGTATACAATGGAATAGTCCATCAGCCGCGATTTACAATGGTAACAATTTATTCCAGACGTGATGTTTCGCTAGTCTGTGCTAATTTAGTCTTTAATATAAGTCACAGTGGTGCTTGAACCTTCACCATTGAGAGGATGAATCTCTTCAGAACATACCAGATCAAGGTATGCCGATATAATCAAAACAATGAACGCCAAATCGAAACACTATGTATAAACATGTTTTAGCTTCGTATTGGGTGGGCTTGAGTAAAGCCGTTAGGGCGATATCTTTTGGCCCTTTTTTGAGGGTTTGAACGGTTTTTTAAAACCTGTTGTCTGAAAGTTAAAGGGGAATTCTAGCCAAAAGTATTCAAATGTCTCTGATTGTGCATTGAAATTTATGCCAATCAAACTTTAGTTCATGTACCTAGCAGTTCGGGTTATAAAGTTATGAATTTGAAAGATGACAAATAATCACTGCTAACATGGCAATTTTGCAAATTGGCGACATTTGATACGTCATATCTACCAAATTTGAGAGAAACATGTTAAGAAATATGTTTTTCCCTCATGGATTGGTAATATGACATACACAAAGGTTGCCAGTTTGCCGCAATCAGCAACATATATTGCAATTGCGGAAGCCATATCTTCCCAACCCCACACATTGATATGAACCCGGAACAGAGTGATATTTAAATGATTTTGTAATCTCTGCTTCAAATTGTAACACCAGGGAAGAGTAATAATTGGTTGGAATTTCCCTTCTGAGGTCATTTTACACTGTATATTATTGAGTGTATACGCAGGAAGGGATTTTTAAAACCTGTTTCGTAAATACCATTCACAGATTGTACATGTAGAAATGTTTGAATACATGAAAGGAATTAAAAACCTGTTCATCTGGGATACGTTGTGGGACGCGGGTACAGCGTGTGCACACTTGTGCGATATTATACGATGGATGTGTTTCACTTGTGCGTTAAAAATGCCGTACGAAATTTTGATCGGACGTCTCGGCCCCATACATAACGGAGAAGGAAGTGATAGGATTTTAGTGGGAAAAAAGCACAAGTTGTCCCTTTGTCGTTATGGCGGTGAAAAATATCCTGCAGGGTCGACAGAAATCGAAGCTGGGTCCTTTCGCAGTACTTGTAGGAGGCAGGAAATAATAGTGTTTATCCACCATTTTTAAGCAAAACAACAACAGTTACAACATTTTTACTATCCAGGGAGACATCACGCGCACAAATAGGCCCGAGCATCTGATTGAACTGTTTTCTCCGACAAAGACTGACCCTTAATCCATACATTAATTTCCTCAGATCATTCGCCCAAAGCACAATCAATCATGAGAGCGGCAGTTAGCTGGAGGGAACTTAGCTTGGAACCACCCGCCGGTTTCCAATCACCCAACCTCTCTGAGAAGTGACAAGGCTGAGCCTGTCCCGTCCCCCACATTCCTGAGGTACCGTGAGCAAGTGACAAGGCTGAGCCTGTCCCTCCCCCCCCCCTTTACTGAGGGGTACCCGCGCAGTTGCGTCAACCATCCGACCTAACTTGGCCAGCCCGGAGGACGCCCTGAACCCAGGGGCTCTAGTGAAAAAGGAACGCGGTGGTCGGATCGTTCCACCGGAGGCGACGACATATGCCAAGGCAGAGCAATTGACGATCACGCATCAGGCAGCTGACCTAACCCATCCCCGCATACCCCTTCGTTTGACACCTAGTCTCAATTAGCATTGGTATCAATAATATCGGCGAAGTGAGGTTGCCAAGAAAGCATTCGTCAATTGAGTCAATTCAGTCCAATTGAGCTGGCAATTGGAGCTTGGTTTAGGATAGGAGGTTCGGAGAAAGTTCCCGTCAAGACCGTCAGGCTGTGGATAACCCCCTCCAGAAGCTCCCTCCTACCTATGCCCTCTCAACAGCAACAGAACCCTCCCCGCCACTCACTAACAGACACACAATTTGCCTTTGCATATCACATGATAATTGGTGGACCCCGACGAAACACCCCCCCCCATACCACATGGTCACGCTACTATTGTAATGGGGAGGGCATTCATGTATTCGAACTGAAATAATGGTTTCGTAGGATCCCTTGCATGGCGGGCCAATGGGCGCCCCAGACGCTCAATCAGAGGCCGACGAGGACTTCCCCGGATACGTCCGACCCAATACCTTCATCTAAACCCCTGATATTATCACTAAAACCCACTGTTCACGCCAAAACTCCCCGATGGCATGTTTGGCGTTCCATACTTTTGCAGAATTGCGCAAGTTTATCACTGCATTACGCAATTTATCGGCATCCGAAATAAAATTTATCGTACGATAAAAGTGAAATATTTTCAAACTCGACGCCGATTAAAAGTTATCGATATCGTACGGTATCGTATCGCACAAGTGTAACAGCCCTTAACGCGGCAAGGGAAACTTTACTCGTGAAACCCACCTTTCACAGATTGTACATTATATAGAAAATACTCGGTAAGAGAATAATATTGCGTTGGGGAATTAACTCGCATTCAAAATGCATGCGTTGTGGTGTCAAATATAAAACACAGTCATACCGGTTTACAACGATACTCCCCGGCATGTGTCTGTATGTTATTGCAACGCACTTCACCACTGAATACGGCAGGCATGTGCTCATGAGAGCCTCTTTCTACATATAGTCTCGTGTTATGATTCCACTCGAAGGTACTTCGATTGATAAGAAATCTTTTGTCGGAAATGAAAGGCTCCAGTTTCGAGTGTGGAAGGACACCGGCGGAATTCCGCTACTCTTTCCGAAGAGAGTGCCCTCGAGCAAACGAGGCAGGGGTGAGACTTTCATGCTCCCGCGATCGCCATTTAAGTCCCCCATCCGACAGACGAGAGTGTAGTTCAATCAGTCACTTGTCCTACACGAGAGAGGAGCGGGGTGGAATGTGAAAGTTGGTGTCGTGTCGGACACGGGTCAGTGGCGGCGATCTTTTAAAATATTCGGGGGGGGGGGGGACTCCTTCAATGAGCCTGCTGAGCCAGGAGAAGTCCACGTCCCATTCAGTGTACCGGAGGCGTAAGAATTCGCATATGCGTAGCCTATCTTATTTTTGCACGCGCTTCGCGCGAGGTTGTGTTTTTCTACGATGCAACGCCAAGTATGGAGCAATGAGGTTTTGTTACCCGTTTCATGAAGAATCTATGTATCTTCAAACGTGTTAAAAAAAAATGAATTCAATACCTGACTCGTTCAAAACCACATATGATTTTAGATTGATGCTGTTATCTTCGAATGATTTACCTTTAGTTCAAGGCTACTCCAGGATGTAGTCGAGACCAGATAGTCAGAGCCGCACATCTTGAGTCTATACACTGTAGGTAGGCGGTTGACCGAGACTGGTCTCCAATACATCCTTCCTACTCATCGGAACAGCTTTGTACTCACGTTTCCCAAAGTGAATAACTAATAACATTACCGACATTCGATAAAGAAATAGTGTTAACTCCAAATAACAATTCGCAATGCGCCGAATCAATTAGAGTGGTCATTCTAGCCGTCTGGGCAACTGCAGAAAGAGCTACAGATTAGTTGTACATTCATCGTTTATTGTAAACTGCTCAAAAGTTGGGCCAATCAAAGTCCGAATTATAGTTTCCTTTATATTCCACTAAATACGTACCGTCCGTGTTCTTTGCCGAAAACCATTTCATTAGCGCGGTGAGACAAGGGAGTAGGAATAGGGGTGCTGAGCCCCCCAGTGATAAATGTGGGGGCGGAGGTACCCCCCATCCCCTCTACTCCTCGGGTTGTGGAAAAAAAAAACTAAAATATACAAAATAGCGTCCTGGTTGTTTAGTCAGCTGAAGGCGTGGAAAACGAGGAGGAAGCTCCAGCCTCCCATCTTCGCACTCCAGTTCGGACAAAAGAAGTTTACCATGAGTCCAAAATGAGACAGCCGGAATGGGTATAAAAAAAATGAGAGTGAGAGAGAATATCCAGACAGGAATGATCAAAATTTCTAACCGACAATGAGAAATTCAGGGAAAGATGAAGGTTTCTTTTTCAATTCAATGCACAAAATTGTGCGAAAGTTTTAGCGCGCTGTCGCCGCAATATCCTTAGGTGTAGTTTACGTACCGGTTCCAGTCATCTGTGAACTCAATGAAATTCGAATAACTTCATGATTTTCGGGAAATCTTTGGTCAAAGGAAGGAAGGGGAACGGAGGCCGTGGCAGAAAAATCTAGACCGGGTCATCTACGTATGGACTGACTGGAGGGATCTGGACGGTCCCTGAAAAGTGGAGATTTCGACCACCTTACACGATGGCACGCCATTGCTCAGCACATTGCGGCAGGCAGAAAAAAACATCACAAGACTGGGGGGGGGGGGGCAGGACTGTGTGCCTTACACATTTTTAGGCGATGAGAGAATTCGGGGCGAAAAATGACAAAAAATTGTGCAAAATTGGGCAGCAGCGAAAGGACAAAAAAGTACAAATAAAAAAGCCGAATTTCCGAATCTTATACGGACTGGCCAAATTTATGATAAAATGCCCGAAACAACTGCCAAAATTTCCGGCGGTACCAGGTCAGCGTAGGTGGTAGAATGTAACCCAACCTCCAAAGGGCCTACTTACTGCCCATGGGTCAGTACAATTTGCGAAAGAAAAGAAAATCAAGAGATTTGAGTAGCAAGTCGCAATCTGAGGACGTGAAATTTAAAAAAAGTTTTTCTGGAGCAAAGTGAGTGTTCAGGAAGTTTATAATGTATCAGGACTGACATCTAAGGCCACCTGAAAATGCAACATTTTCTAAAGTGGAAGGGAGGGGGATTCGGCCGTCCTCTGAATAAGTCAGATTTCAACTTATTAAATCACGCCCCAGTTCGATTGGCAGAGCAAGGCACAGGTAGATCAGAGCAGCAAGTGCATCTATAAGGGCATGTGGAAAATGAGAAATTATTTTCTGGAATGAAGTGAGGGTTTGGGAGTGCTTATATTGCAACAAAATCCCTCTCCCAGCGCCCGCCCATGAAAAAGAATCATTAGCTATACGACTGGATCCCTTCCGTGTACCAAAAAGTACCGTTTCCTGCAATCTGAGTGACCCATTCATTCAAAATTCCTCAATGATCGTTCAAGGTACGCAAATGTTAAACCTGCAGTGGGTCTTGGTATTTTTTTGTAGTCACTTGCTGACATTTCTTTCACAAAAATTATAAAGAGGATTAGATGGTGGCAACTCTTCAACATTTGCCTTTCCCTGAAATTGACAATTTAGATTTGCAATTAGGAACGGCAAGTGCTATTTAAGGGCGATTGGGAGGGTTATAAAAAGCTAAAATTTTCCTTGGCACGCTACGCGCAACCATGGTGGTGGCGCTCGCTTAGATAGTGTATCGAGTCAGCCTCTCCCCCCCCCCCACCCCCCCACACGTTTTCGAAATGGATGACGTACCATGCCCGTGAATTAGAGTAAAAGAGAGAAATATTCGATTGGGCAATCAACGGTGACGTTGCACCGCCCCACTAGTGATTCAGTTCGATGGCGAGCGGAACGAGGTGCGCGTTTGTTAGGCAAACACTGATTGGTTGACGGGTGATCCGCAAATATGAGTGAAAGGGGCTGCTACGACGTGACCAAACTGTCGAACAAATGTTTATACAAGCTACTCGGCAAATACATACGTGCATCATATTGCGTAAAAAGTTACAGTTTCCAAAACAGTCTATCCATCACAAAACAGATAAAAGGTTTTGAAGACCGTCACCCTCAAAATCAGTGCGCCAAATGATGATCGAAAGAGCCGCCGAATTAAACAAGCCACCAGTTATGAAGACAAAACATGTTATTCATAGGATTTTAATTGGCGTTCCAGTTTTTTGATGGAATCACCTACCTTGATTTAGTAAGTTCCTGAAGGAATAACAGTGCTTTGGATTTAAGAAGGAGTACAATTACCAATGTGACGGTTTTGATGGAATGGATGCTAGATAGAGAAACAATCATTTCTGGAGAATTTTAACCATTTCAAATCGGCGGCCGATGGATTATTCCATTGTATACTTGGGTGAAACCACGTGATGGGTAAAGGTGGCGCTGTTGCACAATGGCCTTTAGGTCGATTTCCGTGATTATTTATCCAATGGTAAAAAAAAAAAAAATAACACTTCAGGGAGTATATAGGTTCAGTCTTCGAATCAGAAAGGCGCTATACAGAACGATATTATTTTGTTATATTATTCTCATTATTATTATTATTCTTATATTATTACTATTATTATTATTACTCTTATTATTCTTATTATCTAAGTTTTCCACAGCATAAATTTTGGTTATTAGTATAATATTATTATTATATTATATATTATTATTATTATTATTAATATTATTATTAGTATTATTATGATTATTATTATTATTATTATTATTATTTATTATTTAACCCTTTTGTCCACAGGATTTCTTAACTGTAATAATCGGGATCTACATGGGTTCCTGGAAGTCCATGTTTACTTACGGATATTTAACCAGTCCCGAGACCGGCTTGATCAGTACTTGGTACTCCCGGGAATTGCTGCGTGTATTATTATTATTATTATCAGGAAGCATGAACCAGGGAAAGCATATGTGACTGACATTCCTATGCCAATTAAACGGAAATTATGTACAAGTTTTTGAGAAACGTGTCTGAGCCCTTCACGCGCTTATTCTTTTCGTAGGTTTACAGATAACAGGGTTTGAGACCCGTCATCCTTCCACAAATCAGTGCTCTAATGATGATCGCCACCGCTTATGTACTCAAGCCCATTCGATATGAAGTGAAAATATGTTTAGTCGTCCAGTGGTTCTCTGTTTCCCTTGCGTTCCAGTGTAGTTGAAACTCGACAAAACTCTACTACTATGTTAATAAGGAAATAGCAATCCTTTATAAAAAGGGGGCGCAGTTTCCTCGGGTGTCTATATCGCTGGACTGATTCATGAGACTAGGAAACAATTACAGGCGGGAATATTTCTAACCATTGTGAATCATCGAGTAATGGACCATTCCATTGCGTACTAGGGTAAAAACGAGTGATCAGCAAATGAGAGGGTGGCACGTTGCACAATTGCCTTCAGTTCGAGTGCCCCGTCCCAAACATTGTCGATATTACATTACGTAAGAACGTATTACATATAGATGCAGCTAAGCGGCCCATATAACGTGTTCAGTATGGTACGTCTGTCGTCGTTCTCTGCCCAGCTGCCAAGGAAGATGGACGGACAGGTAACGATGTGAGGCTCCCTGCAGGGCTGTGTACTTGCGTACAAGCCGAACCTCCATATGGGACATTGAAGCAGCTGTGTGGAAGGTTCCTGTAGAGATGATCGGGCTGGTGGCAAGTCTGCTAGTCGAAGCGTCAATCCGTTGGGTTTTCAAGGTATTAAGGGACTAAGAACAAAAATCCCGTACTTTGGTGGTATCCACTGTATCCTGGAAAGTGGTGCTGTGGGTTCTTTTCAGGTGTTGGACGAAAATGTGGACTGATGGAGGTCATCGTCTATCTTCGGCTTACTCGGATTTATTGCCATAAGTGGATCTGTTCATGCAAGGTCTTATATAGTTTTATTCAAGAAACCTCAGGCTGGGCTATGGAATATCATAAAGTCACTGGAATGGGTGGCGATTCACGGGGGGACGGGTGGCACATCCGCCACCCCCCCAATATTTTGGTGGGGGACAGAATATCAATACCCCCCCCCCCACAAAATATTTTTTAGGGCGGCTGGCGAAAAAATCCTATAAGCATATGTACAGTACGGTCATAACACAAAGTCTAACTCCATATTTCTTATTGGTTGCTTAAATTTTATGTTGAGAAGGCCGAAATGCAAAAAAGAAATCGCGCTGCGCGCGCTTATCCTATCTATCCGTTAATGTATAATACAGTAGGCACACGTGTTACAATAACTTTGTAAGATTCTGGCAAAGTAGATTTTTGTCCTTTACGTGTCATTCAATTGTGGTGAACATATAGGGTAGAGCCACGGTTTAGGACTTATTCATGTTGTACACCCCCCCCTCCCCCCCCCACTACAACAATGCCGGAATCCAAATATGCCATTTCTCAACACTGGAAACCCAGTTTAGTCTACTTCTGATCCACTGTATTGTTCAGATTGTTGGCCAGCCTGACGTGCCGTTTTTAATAGAAAATGCGGTCCGGGAAATGGCCGTTTCTGCAACCTGGGAGGTCTGTTTAAACTGTTTTTTTCTGTGCCGACCGCGTCACAACCGAGGTGGCCGAATTGTTCGCGAATATCATACATAAACATTTGATCGTTCCTTCAAGAATGTTGCTCACTGGCCTATGACCCAGACAGTGCCCGTTTCTGCCACTCTGGGGGGTCTGTAAAACGAAAAATATCTTTGTACGCTACGCGCTAACCCATGTGGCGTCGCTTAGATGGTGCTACCCTCATATGTTCACTCCCCAACATATCAAACACAGATCGCCGCTCCGCTGGGGTGTGGCAGTCAGATATCTGAGCAAGAACCAAACTCGTTTGTTTGGCCTCAACTGTGCTAAGACTTGCCATATGGTGACTGGACAGTGGGCCCATGTTGGAGGCGTAATTTTTCATTATTCCGACCGTGAAATGATTCGTTGCCGAGACTATATGAAGATAACTTCCAAGTGACACTTTATTCAATAGATACATTTCCTTCGGCAAGGAATGAAAACGTTTGATATGAACAATGGCGGTGTCGCTGTTGCATAATGACGTCAGATCTGTACTATACGATATCAGCTGATATGTTGCCGCAGCCAGGGAATACTACATCTGTCTGAAGCGTTACCGTGTTACTCTTAGCGAAGGCGCGCAACCCACTGTATGAAAGTTGGTGGGGCAAGAAAGAACAATGGGGGGTCGAAGCAGTGATGGGAAACAAGTTGTTGTGTTGCAAAAAATCATTATGTATTGAGGGCCTTCCCAAAAGGGGGGGGGGGGAAATTTTGGGAATTTTGGGGGGGGGGGGGTGACCACTAGTGGCTGCGCCCTTGATGTTAGCAGATGGTCATCGGTATATTAACAACTGAACATCGGGCACATGAAGGAAGCAGCAACATGCATCGGGAGTTCTGCCACTCGACGGGGAATCGTATCAAAGCCCCAGTCGCAGAATCGACGCTGCTGTTTGCGTGACATCGCGGCAAAATCCATCATTCATTCCAGAATTGATTTTGCATTGAAAAGCATACCCTCTTGAATTGTAATAGTTGAAGAATCATTCTATAGGGCTGTTCTCTGACACACACCTTTGTTATAGTAGAGACAAGGCACAAAATATTCGTCATTCTTCAGAACTGATTTTGCATTGAGATAGCATACCCTCCTGAATTATAATAGTTTGAAGTATCATTCTAAGGGGCTGTTCTCGGATCACACACCATTGTTATAATTTGAGGACAAATTGTCGGTAACTCAACACCCGACGATAACAGACAGAGTTCGTTTGCCCCACCCCCCAAAAAAAAAAAAAATCGCCTCAGTCTATAGAACGAAATTACATTGCTTATCATAAGTGACCGTCGCGGGGTTAAAGATCACGTAAACAGAATGGCAACTCGATGTGGTGACCGTTGTTTTAAAGGGGGGTAGGACTTTGGGACGACAAGCCGTTCTGTCTGAGACCGACTTTTTTGATTGACTAGTCCGTTTAATTTCCAGGTTTTGTGCGGGCGACCGTGGTGGGGGAGGGGGGAGGGGGAGGGGGGTAGGTGCATCGCCAATCCTCCGTAGTGGCTTCGTTACAACGGTCCATATTGTTTACAATTTTTTTTAGGCAGTCTTCGTTCTCGAAGATTCATCTTCGGGGGTTATTCAAGGGTCATGAAAAAATCAGCTTCAGACAGCTCAGAGACCGTTTGCCGAACCGGACCGAGTTCAATATCTCAGGGGGGTGACACAAACCCTACCCCATTCCCATATTCCCTCCCCTTCCTCAGATGTCAGTGGTGAAGGGCTCAGCTAGTTAACAGCACGAGGAGGTATAGTTGTACTGTGATTAATGTGACTTGCGAGATGCTGTCACAACAAAATAGCAAAGTCCCTCCACGATTATTATCTACCCGCACTACATTACAGATACACAGGTTTGAAGACAGTCACTTTCAAAAAGTAGTGCTCAAATGATATCGCTTAGTCAGTGTTTCTCAGACATCCATTTGAAGTCATCAAAATATGTTTATTCGTAGTGTTTCCATCAGCGTCCCAGGTATTATGTGAAATACGACATATTTGATTTTATCATGTTCTATGAAGATATTACATCTCTTTCATAACACGAAGGCTCAATTTAGTCTGTCCTGTGGCTATATTGATGGTGATTCATGGACTAGAGGAACAATCACATTTGGAATAGTCTTACCGATTATTTCAGCGACTGATGGACTATTCCATTGTATACTTAGGTGAAACGCGTGATCACATAAATATGAGTGTGGCGCGGTTGGCAAATGGCCTCCTTTAGGTGCAAGTTCCGGTCATCCACAGTGGGCATTATTCGGTTGTTAAGACATATTAAATGATTAGCTGCAGCTAAAGCCCTAGTCTGCAAGTCGTTACGTATGTCCGTCCGTTCGTCTCTCCATCTGCCTCGCTACGGAGGGGGCATGGGGGGGGAGGATGTTCGCAAACTCCCCCACCCCCAGTTTCCCCCCATTTGAGAGTGGAGACGAGAGAGAAAAAGGATTGGAAACCTACGGGTTTGGGGCAAAATTACAGAGAGGGTCAGGACAGAATAAGTATTTACTGTTCAATCGGTTTGAGGAACATCAAGTTAGAGTTGAGGGGTACCGAGATTCCAATTGACATTTCCAGTATTTATGATCTCTTTCCATACGGTACTTGAAACAATCGAGTGTCTCGCGAAATTTGGTTGACAAATCTCCAAGACGTTTCGCAACACGCTCCATTTCAATATGCGGTTCACTGTGCTGTAAGCCTGCAGCCGTGCGATGACTCTTAGCTATAAATAACCCAAACTGTGAGATGACCATTATTTCAGCCGCGCCGGGCCTGCGTATACGACTGTGTAGTAGATTGAATAAATAGAAATTCCAGACCGCGATATAAGTACTGTTTCCGGCCATCTGAAGGGTCTTGAAAGCCAAAAAACACAATAATATAACAATAAAACGTCGTCCCCGGCGCTCTCTCCCTCGTCGGCAACAAATCACGGCACCAGGCCCTGCCCATCGCGACTAATATCTCCCTATCGTATGCTTTCTTTATACTCCAGAAAAAAAACAGTATTTACGGTTTTTATTCAGTCGATTCGCAAGATGGAAGAGTAACACAAAGGCATACCGAAGCAATTTATTGAAAACAACATAGTGAATAGGAAAACGCGAACACATTGATGAAATTTTGCATCGAAGGTCATGAGGAACAATGCATGCGCCGTTTGTACTGAAGTAACCGATTCACTCCTGCAGGGTCCGCCGTTGCAATTATAGCCTGCTAAAGCAAGTCGATATAAGAACCGACTCCTAAATAGAGGGGGCTATCGATCTTTGGTATATGACACGGTCGGAATTACCAACATATCGTTGCAGGACTTCGTTGACAAATCTCTCTAAATTGGGATTTTGCTCAGTACGATTCAGGTGACGTAGATGTTAGTCATCAGTAGAACACGGGGTTGATAGTGATGGGAGCAACTGAAGTAGAAAAATCGCCCCATTGAATATTTACAGAAGACTCTTCCATAACCTTTTACAACACCGCGGAAAATGAGAAATTTACAGAGAATGAGCATTTGAAGCCTAAGCAATGAATACACATCTCAAGTATGCCAAAACTCGGGTTGGAGTTGACCGGGAGCCCCGGGGGGTCAGCCTAGCTGGAGGGGTAACCAATTGTAAGCCCACAGCAGTGACAAAAGCTTGGCCCTTTCAATGAAATGGTTGTCTGGCACGCACCCTTCTGGTGGGGGGGTGGTGAGGGCCATAACAAAAGGCCCAAAAATTAGGCTAGCTTAGCTCCCGAGGTAAACGCGGGAAATCTACGGCAAAATGTTCAGCATATCTAATGAAACATGGACCATGACCCGGTGACAGAGATTTAGTTGGTTGGGTGGGCCCGCCAGACGTCATTAACTGGGGCCCAAAAAGTGAGCTAGCTTAGCTCAGGAGGTAACCAGTTGAAACAAAGAAAAATGTTCGTTAACTCCCAGCTATTCAACAAATGACCACTGACAGGAACATTTTAAGTGGTGGGCTTGGCGCAACGCCATTACAATACCCCACCCCTTATAGCTAACACTAGGTTAGCTCGGGGGGTGGTAAACCAGTTGATTGAAACAAAGTAGACAAATATTCGTTACACTCCAAGCTATCACAAATGACCAATGAACGACATTTTAAGTGGTGGGTTGGGTGCGCCAGACGCACATACAATACCCCCACCCTACAGCGAACCTAGGTTAGCTTCGTAAGGTAACCAGCTGTAACAAAGTTGAACATGTTCGTGACCATCCAGCTATCCCAAGTGCCAATGACAGACTTTTTAAGTTGGTTTGGTAGGAGGTGCCAGACCGCCATACAATATCCCTCACCATAGAGTCTAACCTATTAGGTTAGCCGTAAGGTAACCACTGGAAATCACCGTATGTTCAATAGAGTTTTTATGAGGCCACTAGCTGAAATCCCCGCATGTTAGAAAACCCCTCAAACAGGACAGAAAGAAATTTATGGGTGTTAAAACGGCAGTACATCCGGTCTATAACTGTTATGATAACTAAAAAAAATTTTAAGTGTATTGGATTGGACAAAACTGTACTAGGTAATCTCATGATCCAACCAGTTTTGCCACTGTGCCAAACGCAAAGAGCAGGTAAGAAGGGTTCACATAATCTTATAAGAGATTGCCAAATAAGGCAGCTGTGTAAAATATAAGAATAGTTGGCGCCTATATTAGGACTGGCAGCAGGCATGAAGCTTACCAGTTGAAAAGGGTATAAAGTGGTTACTTTTGTCATAGTAATCGTGAATAATCACAATCAGATCGTTTCAAGTGCAGATGTGACAACCACACAACCCCCACTACATGTTTTTTTGCTACGCTGGAAGCAATTCCCTGATCACAAAGTGGGAATCCTTGTAGTAAGGGGGGTTGACGGTCACCATCTAGTGTTGCGCTTTGACCTGAGCGAACAGGACTTAATTGTTATGGGAGGCTACCTGAGCATCCTGGAATCCGACTCAACGGATTTTGCGGCCTGGATTGGGCAAAAAACCCACTTCAATATTTGTGGCGTAGGGCCGTGAGTTGCCGTTTTGAGTGCAAATGTGTGGTGTTCGTCACACAAATTGAACAATGTCGGAATTGGCTTGACTAAGTCGGATAGATGACTTTAGTAAGTCTAACACGTGTTGTGCTTCATGAGTGCCAGCGCCTGTCAATTACCATGACCCGTTCTGTGATATTGTCAGTCAGGCTAAAATTAGCAGGAGCCCATTGGAACAATTTGATTCACTTGTGAGCTTTATTAGCCCAGGTCAATCAAGTAAGTAAAGTTGAGCAGGCATGTTTAAAGGTTCGTGAGTGGTATCGTTAAAGTTCTGGCAAAAAAAGCGTTTTTATAAAATGCGACTGAACAATTGACCATCGGAAACCACAATTCTAGGTTGAAAAACTGTTAACGATGGGTAGAACGACTTTTGGGAGTTGCCAAGACGCCATGCGCCTCTGGTCAATAGCAACAGTCCGTCCGTGATATTGCTAATCATGCAAAATACTATATAGCTGATTGAACAATTTGATCACTTTTAGCTTTTTGTTAACGGACTTGATCACGCGAGTTACAGGAGTATGTAAAGTTTAGGAGTGGATCGTAATCGGACAAATATATGTTGTATATTGGCCGAATGAAAACAATGACCACCTTGGATGCCATAATCAGGCTAAAACTTTAAACGCTGGGTTGTTTGAAAAAGGACTTTGGTATGTTCATGAGATGCTCATGCTCCTGCAATAGTGACAGTCCCGTTCAGTGAAATTGGTAATCGGAAGGTAATAACTTCGATTTGAAAAACAAGTTGTTCACTTGCGTAGCCTTTGTGTGGCTGGGACTGGCAGAGGAGGTATGACCAGCTAGTAAAACGACCGGGACGCTGCTATGACCTTGCCGGCGAAAACCGTCCCAATGCGATTTGATATCGTACGGTATATCGTCACAATGATATCTATGCAACCACAATTCGATACATCGCGAGACGGTATCGCGGCAAGCCACGAGTGCGCTACCGTGTCCCACTGCCCCTCACTAGCGAATAGCAGCTAGGAGCGTATGTTGGACGTTTAAGAGCCTTTGCTGGCTTGAGACTCACAAAAAATGTCCAGGCCGTATCCAACGTCTCGTACCAGAAAATACGGAGCCACGTCGACGACCCCTACGCCCTTCAGGAGAAGAGTATTTTATTAACAAAGAGGCTTGAGAGTAACTCGACGTCAGGAGTCGGAAGGATACACCCTAAACTACCTTCGGGTGAAAAGGGTTATAAACACTCCCAAGGGGCACTACGGCTCTGACGAGGGACAGACGAGGGACTGACGAGGTCTGGGGACTCGTCACTCCGTCGGGCAGAACCTCGCCTAGTCCAGATCCTGGCGCGGAGAGCTCTCACGTCAGTGCGAAGCGGGTACAAAGACAGCTTCCAGGAAACAACACAACAGGGCTCACCAGAGAATCTAGTCCTACGAGGACAAACGTGTCGAATCCAGCCGTCGCTACAGAAGCTTATGCGGAGAAGAACGAACGGGGGGGAAAGAGACACCTCACAGAAGAAGTCGGCAGGAGCTAAGCGTTACAAATCCAAATGCAGATAGGCCCAGACCTTTTCTGTGATCAAACGGCTCTTCTTAGGGCACCACAAGACACCAGAAAGGGTTGCATCAGCCCAAGTTCTCTCAAACAAGCCTGTGTCCGTGTCCATTTCTTTACTGTCAGAGTAGAGAATAACACGATCCGTCTAACCAAAAACGGAAATTTAACAGAGCGGGTAAAATTAATATTAAAATAACCGTACATCGTTATATCAACCTCTCAGGGAGCGGGGCTACACGTAGCCACAACAAAACCTGCAAAATGAGGCAAAAATAACTCAAAGAGTACGTCAGAAACCTATCAGACCGCCCTCCAACAATATCAGAGGTTATCGCCTAGGTGGGTTAAAGTTCATCATGGACACTAGATAACCGAGCGACGCATGTTTCCCTCCATAAAGGAACGCACAAGAACAATGCGCCTTCGGTTAGTCATGCGACATAATAAAAAAGCAGCGAACACGCAAAGATCGCATGCAATCCACATGGTCCCCAGGCTTTAAACCAGAACTTGAGAAGATACTGTGGAGGCAACAAAGGCTGAGATGGCTAGCATCCTATTGAGAATGCACGCAACAATACCCAGAAAGCAGAACGCATCGCTCTGAATACCATTAGGAACGGATTACTCCATTTGCGGTGAAGCTTCGACAAAGGAAGAGGCAAGCCATACTCAATCGCTCAGATTATCAAACAGAGATCGAAGCAGCTGAAAAGCTGTAATCACGAACGGGTTTACCGAGCGACCATAAACCAAAGGCCCCACGGACGGGTGTTCAAAACCGCTTTAAACATGCTCTCAACAAAGAAATAGGACGAAAGAGAAAGAGACATTCAACTAACTAAATCCACCAACGTGACCGACGCCGTGATATACGTCTCTTGCCTAAGGTGCACAAAGCACCTCCAGCAAACTCAAAAATTTGCAGGCAGAACTATCATAGGCGGTATCGGGTCCCCAACAGAGCCAATCTCAGCCTCTGGGGATTATTTCCTCCTTCCAATAGTAATAAGGACAAGGAACGCTATGTGGAAGACACAAAATCACCCTACACTACGCAGGGTTGAAATGACCAGTTAATGTATCGCTACTCTGGATGTCATATCAATGTCACCAACACGCCAATGATGAGGCTCTCGACACATGAGGACATTACGACTCATACCGAAAATATCGTCCACATCATGCGCCAAACTCATGATCTTATAATTTCACGCAACGCTTTGAATCAACACGCCAATTATAGACAAAAAAATGGTTGTTGCGCAATGGGGCAGTCAAGCGTCCTCTGAGATCTGCGACATTGTTATGCACAAAAACTAGAGACATCCAATCATCTCATCAAAACCAAACCCCACCACTACAACACTGGCCCTAAGGTACCGGACCCCCGAAGATGGACCTACTTGTTTTTTTGCTTTTGACCAGGGGTTGGAACGAAGATGAACTGAACGCCATGGTGGAACGTATAAACGTATACACCCCACTCATTGGTTCACGCAGGAATTTCTGATACTGAAGTCACATACCCCGATCTAACAATTTTCAAGGGAGGCAATTCCGTCAAAACGGCTGTCCAGATACAAGAATCTATATTCCAAGCACACGGAAACCTACCCATATTTAGATCGCAATTAAGCTCATCCCCAAGCCACTTCAAATGGCTTTATCAAAGGGGAAGTTCTAAGGTATGCACGCTATGCAACAAGAGGCAGACAGCGCCGACTTCATCGAGAAAAAAAACAATTACACAGAAAAAACTTTTGCTCCGTAACTACACGTAAGGAGAGGTGGTATCCGTATCCAAATCTATCAGCATGAGGACCGCACAAACGGCACGGCACGCCCACAATCAGAACCACCACTGGGGTTCAAACTAACCTTTACCCCCCCCCCCAATGTCAAAACCAGGGACCTAAAAGAGTCCTTAACTAAGCATTGGCACTTTATAAACGGTCACCCAGAACTATCGCAACTGTTTCCCCAAAGCCTATAATTGCCTACAAAAGGGCACAAAATCCAGAGATTTACTCGTTAATCCAGATTTCTACACGGGCATGATTTCCACACGGGCATGCACAAGAAAAAACAGAGAAGGAAGGGACGTACTCTTCTCGAGGAGTTGATCGCAGCACTATAAACAAAAATGCTCAAAAGTTGTACAAGAACAGAGACCAGAGGACACACGCCGCAAGACGATGACCACTGATGAAGCCCCAAATAATACCGAGGGCAGAAACTTTAGTATGGTTCCAAAGTCTCAAGCCAACGAAGGCTCACTCACGTGAACACAACTGCTCTAACATGCCTAACTCCACCCAGAGAGGGCAGGATCACGGGACGCATGTGGGGCCTGGCGGCGATGTCGTCTCGCGATATTTCGACACTAGGGTTACATAGATGTCGCTCGATATCATTGTGACGATATATCGTGGCGATACCGTTGTCGCGTCAAGACGATATTCCGTCGGGCGTCTAAAAGCGCGCTACCCCGTCTCACTCGCTTTCATACCTCATCATACCAGTCACGAGTCACAAAAAGGTGAACAAGCGTGAACATGTTAAAAATAGGGGGTTATATACCCGCCCGTTTAAACCATTCACTGCCGGACTGTCAAGTGGCAAACGATGTGAGAATACCTTGAATTACCACCAAGCGTGTTAACAAACCCCAAAAGCCCAACAAAAAATGGTCAAATTGTTCAATCGGCCGTCAAAAGTGCATTACAAATACATTGATATTTGCCAGAAGACACGATACCACTCTGAAGCGTTGTTTGCATCACCTGTCCAACTCAGCTTACAAACCCGAGAGCCAACTACAAGGGATCAAATTGTTCAGTCGCTATTATTTTTGCCTGATACACAATATCACGAAGGACGCCGTTGATCAACAGGCGCATGAACCTTGAATGCCAAAACTACTATGTGTAAGAGAGACTTACTCAAAGACACATGTCAGACTGGTTAAGCCATTTTAGTTCAAGACGTTTTGACAAACACCACGCGACCTCAACTCAAAAACGGCAATCCACGTCACCAAGGCCGCGAATTATTAAAGTGGTTTTGCCCAAGAGCCCGGCCCAAAATCCGCTGAGTCGAATTCAGGATCTCAGGTAGCCCTCCCATAACGATAAGGCCTGTTCGCCGTCAAAGCGCAACACTAGATGGGACCGCCAAACCCCCCCCCCACCCCCTCCCTATTACTATTACGTTTTCAAACTGTGCATTTGTGAAGTGGGGAGTGTCACGAACATTTATACTTTGTCTCAACTGGTTACCTTACGAGTACCTAGGTTAGCTGAAGGGTGGGGATTGTATGGAGTCTGGCGCACCAAACCACAAATTGAAAATGTCGGTCATTGGTCATTTGTGATAGCTTGGAGTGTCACGATCATTTCTTACTTGTTTCAACTGGTTACATCACGAGGCTAACTAGGTAGCTGTAGGGCGCAGGGGTGGGGATATCTTGATGGCGTTGGCAGCACCCAACCCAACCACATTGAAAGTCTGTCATTGGTTCCCCATTTGTGATGCTGCGGAGTGTCATGACCATTTTCCATTTGTTCCAACTAGTACCTCAGAGCCTAAGCTAGCTCATATTTGGGCCCCAGTTATGGCGTTGGAGGGCCCACTCCACCAACTAAAAGTCTGTCACGGGTCCATTCAGGTTCATGGGATACTGGAGACATTTGGGCCCCGTTAGATTCCTGCAGGGTACCGAGGGAGCTAAGCTAGCTAAGTTTTGGGCCTTTTTTTATGGCCCTCACCACCACACCCACCAGAAGGGACGTGCCAGAACACCATTTCACTTGCAGGCCATTAGCGTTTGTCCCTGCTGTATGGCTCAAATGGTTACCTCTCCAGACGAGGCTGACCCCCCGGGCTCCCGACTCTGTTGTCTAAAACAATCCAGATCAGATCCATAGAGAATTTTCCAGCAGGCATGGACGTTTCCCGTAGCCGATACCAAACTTCAGTGCCTTAAAAATGATGTTATAGGTATTCGCCATTGACAGAATCACTCAGTCATCCCGAACATGCGATATATTGGTATGTCAGTAGCTCCTCGACACGTGACTGAGTTCTATCCCCTCCCCCACCCCGCCTTGTAGGATTGTAATGGGGTCAAAGTATGCTTGACGCTTCGAATACAGACACAGTGGGATAAAATATGCACTTAACTGAAATGTCTGAACAAGACTGCGCAGGTATTACAGTCATATACTAATACAGCTATACAGCTACAGCGCTATACAGCTATATGGTAGCAAGCTAATGATAGCTGGCTGGAAAATACTCGATACACTATATCATAATTTAATTAATCGAGAGTGACCCGTCTGTCAGGCATTGACAAAACACTATAGGTTCGGGGGTGAAGCAGATCCATAGCCATATAGCAGATAGCCGTTGACTGTTTATTCCAACTATCTCATGGCCAACTCCTGTAGCTTCAACATGAAACAGTCGCTCGCAATGGAATGGTCGTCTTAAGGCGGATTTTCTCTCGTAGCTAGTTTCTCCCCTAATATCTCAGTTCATTATCGGGGGCAGTGCGTACACGAGGCGGAGGGGGGTTGGGAATCAGACCCCCCCCCATAAACCTATGACCCATGCGACTAATACATTTTTCACGAAAATCCACTCTGTCCACTGTTCATTTGACGTTTAAACAGATGTGTTCATCAATATTGCAACGCATGTGTCTCCAAGTGCAATTTGATACTAAGGCAACTCTCTCTTGGTAAGCAACTGATTGTGATGATAAGTGCCACAAGACCATAGACTTTCGAACGGAATAAGCGTTTTGACGGGACAGATTTTGCACCCATGGCGGCAGAGATGAGCTCATCTATTAGTTTACTACTGTTCCTGGTTTTTCACCTTTCCGGCCACCGTGATCGGGCTAACACTTCTCAGTAAGGGCACAAGGGTTCCATGTGCAAGATAATACGCTTTAACATAACACACCGAATTTGAGGCCTGTCCCACCCCATCGCCAAGTATACGCTCATTCTAGAATCGGTGGCCTCAGTTATCTGCAACTCAAATTTTCGACGTTCAACCCCACCATGGTGATCGTGCAGGAGGGCTCACTGGCTTAAGGTGCATGGAAGACTCATCAGTTCTACTATAGGTAGGTACACTGGCACCCTGTTCCCGGTTGCCGCGGTCGCTCGCGGGGTCAGTCTCGTCGCCTGAAAACGGCACAAATTTACATTCATTGGAATGGTTGTAGGATGCCAACAATCGTGCATACAAGATTACTTTCACGTCACTAGCCACAACCAACGACTCTGACCAAATGAAAGCACAAAGATTATTACTCTGGAGTTGCAAAAGCTCATAGCCCACCTATAACATGTTTCGGCTGGTAAACCGTCCCACGTTATATCCCCGCTTTTTTGAGCACTCATTGGAATTAAGAAGTATCTAACACCCCCATAATCTTGGTCAGAAAACCAAGATACCTTCATCCACCAAGTTTGTTGTAATCCATGGAGTTTGATTAGGCACATGATTATGCAAATTCGACCCCGGATGGCTTTGAAAAGTAACTTCAATTGTATGAGGAACAAATGTAGCCTCCCATCCACCAAGTTTCGTTCAAATCTCCAGAAGTTTTTGGAAAATCGCAAGAATTTCGCAAATTTGACCTCCGTGAACCTTTGAAATGGGACCACATTTTTTTTGGATCAACTACAGTCCCTACCACCAAGTTTCGTTCAAATCGGCATGTTTGGAGAATCGCCTAAATTTCGAACATTTGACCTTCATGACCTTGAATGACCTCTAAACATTTTTCGGGGGATCACCTCTCGTCCCTACCCACCAAGTTTGCGGTTTGAATCCGACTAACTTGAGATTTCGCAGAATTTGCAAATTAGCAGCCCCCATCAGTGCAGTGATGCCCCACTATTTCCGAACTCATCCGAGATTTACTAGGCGGACATGACTGTGTACCAAGTTTCAGATCATCGATAGAAGCGTTAAAGAGTTATTGCTCTAACGCCTAAAGTTTTTCTGGCGGCGGCGGATCCTGGGACGGCGGCGGCGGCTACACAAGCCCCCCAAAAAACACCCAAAGCCCATAATATCCCGAGACACTTCCAGTGAGTCTCGGGGGTAGTATTATATGTGGGCTATAATGATGTCGATCTAATCCCCAACCTGACTGAATTTTAATATAAGAGTGGTTGTTTTTGTTCGTTTGATTCACAATTTCAGGATTTTCATCCACCCACTTTCTACGGAAAATACATTTGTGTTTTCTCTACAAATTTCAATATTCTGGCTTAATAACATCAATTAAAATGGTTTATTCTCGGACGCACCATGTGTTTTGTGATTACATCTACATTTGATCTTCTTACCCAAATTAAATTCGTCCTATTCTACTATTCGGATTGAAAAGTCCAAGATTTTGTCGTATATGCCCCCCCCCCCCCCCCCAAACAAAAAGAGATCCATGTTTGTGGTGTATATTTTTAAGGGAAGCGGTTTTTTAAAACGTCATCCAGAATATCTCGAGATAGGCCTATTTATTACTTGTAACAAAATCATGTTCTGTGAGAACAAACACTTGTCAATTTTTCAGTCATTTTCGAAACGGAACTATTGTGTTCCTTGTTGACAATTTTATGAGGATGAAGCTCGACTATTCAAAACAGGTGCCATTCCAAACTCATTTTCAGCGCCCCTCATTACTGCACTAGTGACCCTCGCAGTACTGTCTTTGTTTTAACGTCGGTCAAAATATGGTGAGACTTGCATTTCTGTGGAAACTGCATTACCTACTTGACGTATATAAAGTGCAATGAACAATACGCATAAGCGGTGTGTCCAGTTCCTGAAATGAACCGTGTTCATGATCGATCTGAATTTCAGCATTTGAATGAGACGGGTGGGATGCTATCGTAACAGCGTTTCCCAACCTCGGATCAAGAAGTTTCCGTCGTTTTTCTTCAGAAGTTCTACCGGGAATGACGATGACCTATGTATAAACAGACCTTACCCGCTGTCACTCTAGCCATTCAACCTTTGATATTCGAGAAAATGAGCATCAATGATGTGGGGAATGAAAGCGTCGTTCGATACCTCATCTACAAGAGAACTCAGTCAAATGTAACAGCACTCAAATCATTTCTATTCTTTGAGACAATGGTGATCGGTTCGCGAATTAAAAAAAGAAAAGAAGCCCGCCAGCCGCAACAAATGTGTAGATGTTTCGTAGCTGGAACCTATTCCACGAAAAACGAATACGGACCTAATACTTCGTTCAATTCAACACTCAGATTCTTCTGTTCGATTGTATTTTCAATCAGTCAAGTAACGTCAACTACGTGAACATCTGGATACCAGGAAGACGCTCCGATATTGACTCTTAACCGACTTTAACTAGCAGAAATTTCCAATTTTCTATAAAACCGGTTTGAACATTTAGGCTATCAGATATCTTGCATATTCTTCTTTCTCTCCTTTTTCGGCGGGACCACAGCCCCAAACGCAGTTTCTCAAGTACAGCTAGGATATTTTGCCTCATCCAGGTCTACCGATCGAAGAGAAACATTATATTACGGTCTTCTTGCTTCATCACAAAACACATAGTTGAAAAAATATTGTGTGGTCAGTATTCTAATTCACTTCATTTGTGCGAAAACGGGTTCGAAGCCAAACGGCATAGGCTGTTCCACTTCATTATCTTAATACCCCCCCCCCTGTTCCAAGAAAAAAAAATACCGGGGAGAATGCATGAACATGATAATCATAACTTAACCTCCTTCAAATAAAACTTTGCTTCTAGAATCGCTCCTATTGAACATTTGTAGGCTCAATTCCTAAATTCTTTCCTCCGAAAACTCAGTGCATACCCTCATGTACAGATCCTATCCGACCTGCAGTTCGGATTTTTTTATATTTTTAGCTGCGGGAGAGCACTCCACAAGTCATCATGTCTCGCTCTCTCGTCTCTATCTCTCGTCCGTTTCGTTTCGTCCGTTCGTCGTTTCGTTATTTAGTTAGTTCGTCCCTTCTGGTTCGTCACGTTCATTCATAACTTCTAAACCAACCTGCGATCATGTTGAACTTGGTAGTTTGATGAATCTTGCTACTGGCTAGCCTATCTACATTATGTTCGCATAGTGTTTTCAGATTTGTAATTAAATCCATTTAATTCCCCAATTTCCAACTTAACTTTGAGCTCTCTGACCTGCCAGACGAGTTTGTTTACATACTCCATCCTCTGCGAAGCATTTTGTTTATCTTATCTGTCAGAAGGGCCAGGCCTGCAGCCTAGTTGACAATAAAACATTGTCCAGGGGAAGATGAGTTGTCTTTCATCACATCTCGCCCTAGTTTACATTAGACCTTGCCTCTGCTGGATTTGGTTTGACATGACATCTGGGTCCAATTTCTCATTGGTGACCTAGAAATGTGTGGACACAGAACGCTTTCAATGGCCAATGGGGGCGTGGTCCCATCCTCCCCCCCCCCCCCCGCCACCTAGCTGTTTAATGTAACTTTTGAGTGGTTTCAACGAAACTTATGATGTCAACAAATGCAGAGACCATTCATGCCTGTGGGAAGTGGGTTTCCACTTTTCACTGCCATAGGCTTAGGAATGAGTTGTGCTGCATACTTGTTTGATGGGCACTGATAGCAAATATTAGCCAATGTGGTAGACTATTGAACGCCGAATGCGCAAAAAAATATGCTGGCTTTACTCGTTCTAATCCAGTGAATCTTAGGCGGAATAACGACCTAGAATTCATTATTCCACCTATGTTCCAAGCAACCTAATGAGAAAATTGCTCGTTTCTTCGCCAATAAACATCGGTGGACGAAAAATGGATTCGCCGTTTTGTCGCCAAATTCCAAGGCAATCATGTAGTACCCGTCAGTTTTTTCCAGTCCGGTAATAATGATTTCCTTAGTTCATTATTGCAACGTCTGGATGCCGTAATAACGACTTCTTTTCTCATTATTCGTCTATTTCAAAATGGCAAATAATGACTTAGTTGCTCGTTACACACCGCACCCCGCCGATCACCGTTCATCATAATGATTAGCTGGTCCTTTTCCTCCTCTCATCAATTCATCATAATGACTTAGTTTCTCGTTAATCTGCCTATCCCGATCCCTAACGGAACTAACCGCGCTTTTGCTGTTGGCTAAACCAACGTAATGGTCAGTGTGTAAATTCCCTCTTTTTACGAACAAAGTTTCTTTGATTACAATAATCAGGACGCTGCTAGCTATCCCTCCGTTTTATTCAATAACTTAAAGAGGATCTTCCACCTTTCTCATCATGTCAATTCGAAGCGATATTACTCCAGGAACCGACGGCGTTTTTCGACTGAAAAAATTTATTTCGAATGAATTCTCAATGGGGAATCGTAAATTTCACAATACATGCAGTGTGGTGTACAAGAATGCGATCATTGGAAACTCCCTAGTCCATTGATCCAGTTTAACTGTTCTATAGAGCGCCCTTTGTGTTTTAACTGCCTAGGGTAAAACTTATTGCATTGGACAATGGAACAGACGGCATTTTAGGTCCATCATAAAATCGAATAGAATCGCACTCAGAAATTTCCAACGGCGTCCCATGTGCTGGGGTTGCCTAAATGATCTTTGGTCATAATTTAATTCGGCGCTCATCGCATGCAAATCTTGAATATTATCAAGTTATTAGCTATGTTCATCACATATATGTTCAATGTTACCTAACATTTCCTATTGTGTGCATGTCATACTTTTATGTCACCGAATTCTTCACAATAACGAAGTTAACTTGAAATATAGAGAGGCCTATAAGTTGCAATCAAATTTACCTGCGGCTCGGGGGTTCAAGCGAGCCTAATTTTCAAAACGCCACGGATCGTTGTCAAATTAATGGCCAGTAATTGACGATACTGTGATTTTAGGAGGATTAATAGCTTGTGATATAGATCAATGTATTATATTTCATATCCCGACGGTCTTTTTTAATATACAAACACTAAAAGGTGGCTATATCCGGAGATTTGTTTACAGTTTGGCGGCAATTTTTGTTAACTGTAGGAGCCCATTGAACGCAAAAGTACGAATTGGCCATTGACATTGTTCCGTTATTAACAAGGACTTAATTACTCCATTATTCCGCCCTTCTAGATCCATATAATGACTCGATTATACTCATTATGTGGCCTGGAACGTAGACAGCATAATTTAGTTCTAGGTCGTTATTCCGCGTACGCGTGTCGGCACTGAAGTGAGGCTTGCATAATGACTAGGAGTATAGTCCCTTATTGCAAATGAAAATTGGCGCCCTTCCAATAAATAGTTTGCGCTCTCTTCCACAATTAAAGCGCTCTCCCGTGAATGAAAGAGGAGGTGAAGAGATTTTTTTTTCAACTGCTCCATTTTCAAATCAGGGTGCCGTCTGGTGTTTCGCTACCCAAGAATGGAAAATTTGCGTTTAGTGTGGCATTTTGCTGGAAAATGTGAGGAAATGCAAAAATCACAATTTGGGGCCTTATATTTGAGTGTCTTCTTTTCTTTGCTATCAATGCCTAGCAATATTTCATTTCCATTCGTTGTCTATTCTGGGCTGTCGTGTCTGGTCTGGCAGACCCAGTTTACTCAGATTCTCTCCATGTCCATGAATCTGGTGTAGTCACCTTCAGTGGCGCGGAAGCCTCCACATTTTGGAGGGGGAGGGGGGGGGGGGGAAACGCAGACCCAAATTGGTCATGAATTGTTTGTGTTGTTTTAATATCTAGGCGGAGCGCCCACCATCAGTTGGCGTAGAGTGTACAAGGACATTTTGGGTTTTTCATAAACCTCCCAGATGCCGGAAACGGCACTTCCCATCGAATTTGAGCTATTGTACCCAGTCATAAAACTGGGGTCTGTCTGCAAAATCGTAGTTTATTAATAAATGTATGTATGAAGAATGATAATGCTTATCAGATGGGCTTGGAGCCAGCAATTTCCGCTGAGGGAGACCCGGGTAAAGAGATTCACACCTCGTACCCTCCGCCCCCCCCCCCCATTCTAAGAAAATCGATTTCGGCTTTGTTTTTATGTTATAAATTATTACGTACGTTTAAAGACACCAATTTGTCCCACTTTGTTGTCTTTTAAACGTTCGTAATGTAATTCGAGGACCCAAAGTGTTAACACCTTTAATCTTCCCAGGTTGGTTCGTCCCACTACGGGAGTCGACCTAAACCCCTAACAACTGCAAGTCCCGATACCCTAACCACGTGACCACAGTAGGAAATGGCCAACTGGGGGCGGAAAGGGATACCTGAGTGAGCCTCAAATTACTACCTAATTACTCAGTCTCGATCATTGGCATGGAATTCACCGTTGAGGCGAATTCGATTTCTTAGATGGGGGGCGGGAGGCGGAGGGCCGAAGGTGTGACATCCCTTATCCCCGGCTCCTCCATCATCGAGAATTTGCTGTCTCCAGCCCTCTGATATGCATTATCATTCTTCATACATACATTTTATTTAATAACTACGATGTTGCAGACGTGTTATGACTGGGACAAATAGCTCCAACGCTACAGGAGTGCCGTTTCCGGCCATCTGGGAGGTTAATAAAACACAAAATTCTGGTACGATCCCCGCCAACCAATAGTTAACACACAACATTCAAATTCATCACGAGTTTGGTCTGCTTCCCTCCCCCCCCCCCCATTTGTAGGCTTTCCGCCGCCACTGAGGTTACTACATCAGATCCGCCATGGAGATAATCTTGAGGTAACTGGGTTCTCAGAAGCCATACCGCAAGCCAAATCGACAACGATATCGTACATGAATTTTGCTCTATGAATAGCATAGAAACACTCAAATAAAGCCAAATTGTGATTTTTGCTTTTTCCTTCAAAATTTTCGCAGCCAAATTCCACACGAAACACGCATTTTCCATTATTGGGCGCTGAAAACCCAACTGCGGCAACCCTGATTCCGGGAGAGCGCTTTCACATTTTTGGAAAGCGCACTATTCTTTGAATGCGCCAATTTAACGTGCAATAAGGACTTACTGCTGTCCTTATGCTGCTCATACTTAACCGACCCGCGTAAGCGAATAAGACCAAGAACTAATTATGCTGTCTACGTTCTCGTTCTCAGGGGCCACATAATGAGTATCGGTCATTATTATGGATCGAGAAGGGCGGAATAATGGAGTAATAATCAATTTTTTATGAATCGGGTTAAAGGCCGAAATAACGAAAACTAAGTCTATTATGAATTGGGGAGAGAGGAGGAATAAGGACCAGCTGTCACTATGATGAACGGGGATAGGCGGATAACGCAACTAAGTCATTAATTATGTCCCTCCGAAGAATAGACGATAATGAGAAAAGAAGTCGTTATTACGGCCATAAGACGGTGCATATATGACTAAGGAACTCATATATTACGGCCACTGAAACCTGACGGTAATAACCATGACTTGCCTTGAATTTTGGCGCAAGCGGCGATCATTTTTCGTCCACGATTTATTGGGCGATAAAACGAGCAATTTTCTTTTCTCATTATGTGCTTGGAATCATAGGGGAATAATGACTTCTTAGGTCGTATTCCGCTTAGATTAAACGTATCAAAACGAGTGAAGCCGCAATAATTTTTGCGCACTTCGGCGTTCCATAGTGGACATGTTCCAAGTCCTCCATGGTTGTGACAACCGCTGCTGTTCCAGAGGATTATACAGGAGTAACCCTCAGTTTCGTCGTTTTATGTAGAACCCCTCATCTGAATGACTGATGGTTCCTCCGTTGTCCAAGGTCCCGCGACTACAAGGCGGCAAATGACCCAGTGATCCAGAATATCTCTGGAATACCTAGATCAGAGGG
This sequence comes from Sclerodactyla briareus, assembly GCA_026419785.1. NCBI lineage: Eukaryota > Metazoa > Echinodermata > Holothuroidea > Dendrochirotida > Sclerodactylidae > Sclerodactyla > Sclerodactyla briareus. The sequence continues at coordinate 343,925 of JAODTK010002888.1, read as the reverse complement.
TGTAATTCTGAGAGAGGAAACAACCCACCAGCAGCATCTCATGACCGGTGAGTCCAACGATCGTGTCACCATCGTGAAAAAGGAAAGACTTTCACAGCTGCTACTGCTACGGCAGGGTGTGCGAATGATGCCCACGTGAATTCTTGACTAGAACGTGACTAAGCTGAACGACTTGAAGCAGTTTGCAGAACGTGAGTCTGCCCCCGACTGTGACTTTCTACAATCATTCTAGGAGGAGAGGAAGGGGGGGACGACACTGAGGGTGGCAAGAGTGAGTGAATAACGGGGAGTTAGGAGCAGATGTGAATTCAGGAATGTGGGGGGGGGGGGTAGTGAGACTTGTAAGGATAGTGGGCAGGTACCAGAACGTATCAGAAGTGATATTGAGGTAGGAGGGAGATATAGGTACATATTTTTGATGTAGGCAGTGGCGACCCAGAGGGACTGTATCCTTATTGGTTGAAATAGAGTAATATTAGACAGGCCAGTGTTAATATCATCATCTCATTTTAATCAGTGATGTCACCGATATTACAGTCTAACATCGTTTGTTCTATGTTTTTTTTGTGAACTGAAAGACCCATTCTGATCTTACATACCTGATATTTACATGATACATTGAGAGTTTTTATGGTTACTGTGTCTGTAGTTAATGGACCTACACTGCAAACTCAGACGCTCAGCTTCTAACACCAGGATGTAACAGATATTAGAAACGTGGCCGGGTGTTTATAACTCATATTTTGAAACATGTAGGTTTAGGATAGTGCATTCTTCTCAAATTTCAGCATCCGATACCCAGATGACCACATCTGTCACTTTTTGAACGCTGGAAAAATATTTGCATGAGCAGTGTTATTATGAAACACACTTGCTGTCAACTTTTGACACACTAGTGATAATATTTTCAATGCAATCAGTCACATAATATCATTTTGTTCAAATGTTGAATGCTAGTGCTCAGGATTTGAACAATTGACAGGCCAGGTATTAAGATATTTTGGTGTTTGAATAGACATAGTGTTCAATGCCTTCGCCATTTCCATCTTAGCATGGTTTGAGAACTTCTGCTTTGATATTGTTATGGTCAGGGTTTGCACTGTACTTGATGATAGTATTTAACTTTTTTTTTTACAATAAATGTTTAAATGCTATTTTATCAAATTCATAGAACCACTTTCCCGTGTGGTGGCGCGGACATTGGTAGAAGTTGGGTAGTGGGGAGGGGGCAGGGGTTGTTGAGGGGGTGGTGGAATAATGGTAAGTCACCCTCACTGCCAATGTGACGTCACCATAATCAGTTTCGGTTGGAAAATGCTGGACTTGAGTGATCCTAGAGTGCACCGAATGTCAGTTTTGTGGAGAAGTACTGAGTCCAAGGGATTTTGAAGAAGAGAAGTCCAAATTTCATTTTCCACGTAAAACCTTCATATCCAAAGAACGGCCATGCAGGGATGCATATAAGCAAGCAAATATAGTGTACTGTATTCCAAGTTCACTTGAAATTATAACTTCTATTATATTATTTTGTAGGTTACTTTGAATATTCAGTGTCTTGTTTTCTCAGAAACGTTGTGAATGTGACTTGAGTACTTTTTCCACTAGGCTCTGCAATTCCTTAGTCAGCTGAAGCACTTTGGGTGGAAGCATAACGAGGCGTATAAGTAAGTATCGGTGTTTGCATGGTAGCGAAGAAAAACAAGACATACGAGAGTTAGAACGATTGTCGAGAAAGATCCCTGAGAAACTCTTGTCCCGCAAACCACGAAAAAACTAAGCACGGAGGAGATGCTGTAACCTCTGAGCTGGAAGCTATTAAGAACCAGAGATAATGCATGTTTTGCTTCATTAATACAGGGTGCATTTCCATGCTGCCGTGAATTTGGGTACCATTGGTGAATTTTAGCATCGAGGAAGGGCTGACATCATTGCAGTCTGGCTCATTGCTTAAATAAAGTTAATATTGTGTGAAAAACTACCAACTATAGGACCCCCCGACAATTACAAAGAAGTGGCATATTGTTCGTAAATGTCCTAGTTATTACAGGAAAATGCGCCAGAATGGACACATATTAGCAAAAATTTATAGGACATGAGATTTTGTATGTCATAATTTTGGATTTATCCGTGTTGAGTTTAATTGAAAATTTTTCGATATAGGATATGTTATAATATCCAATACCTGAGGTAGTGTGCAGTATGGCTGAGTCGATATATTCCCGCTTTTTCCTGCTAACTTTCTCCGGCATTACATTCCTGCACTGCGCCACAATTAGTTTTCTGTATCACGTCTTTGTTCAAATTGGAAGTTTCTTTATAGATATTCTGGCAGCCATGTTTACATTGTGAAAATGATAAACGGTAGGATGCCCGATGTCGGGGGGCCCTTATGTAAACACGTGTTATGGTCTAACCATCTAGAAAAAATATGAATATTCAAGCGGGGGGTTCTCTATCAGTGGTGTGTGGCCGCTTCCAATATTGGAAGGAAAATTACAATTTGAGACAAGCCGTTGATACAGACGCAGAAAGGTAATGACGGCTGTGCGTGCAGGCTAAAAGCCAGCGGGAAATCAGGCTATATCAACGTCTTACCACAAGACTCTAGCATTGTGGTGTTTTTTATGTGTATGTACACATACATGTTATTAATATGTAATTTACTCAAGTGCCAGTTAGAAAGTGTCTACTTCTTTATGGTCCTTCTACTTCCTCAATGTACGATATTAAGACGATACTACATTTCTGATTTTTTGTATCTTGTTAGGCATGTAGTTGATGTAATATTGGCGTTGAGGATAGTAGAATGAACTTGAACTGAACTTGAATATGAACAAATAGTTTGGGTGGGAAAAACTATATATTAGTACAGTTGTGGGCCTCTACAGCAAATTCGATCCGTGAAATTTGGAATTTCCCCCATTTACACGGGGAATTTTCGGACGTATACAAAGTAAAAGTACATACTGAATGACTGGATTCACTCAATGTACATTTTGGAGCTCGTGCATGGTTCTCACATTAGAAGGTCTGAAGGGAATGGTCTCAAAAAGATATGGAGAATATGGCCTATTGAAATTCTGGAAAACCATTTTCACACCCTCGTCAAATTACGTTGTGAAACCTAGATGAAAAAGGACATATAACCTATACTTGTTTTATTGCCTTTTTGGTTGAGCTTCCTGCCAGAATGGGACTCCTAATACACAGGCTATGCCAGTCTTCCAGTAGGACCTATGTACATATTTACACGATAAACCTATACTCAAGCTCAAAAAATTAAAATGGGCATATAACAGCTCAATCATGAGGAGAGTTAAATAAAAGTTGTGCACAAAAACGATTTCATAAGGGAATTATATAATACATAACATATCCCAGAGCGAACTCATAGCGAATACTATCGCGATATACGTCATAGCTGCTTGTCCTAGCATTATGCAACACACTCCAAAAAATTATCTTTCAAGGGCTACGCACAATCGTTAAAACAGCGTGTCGTATTCACTGGGGTCTAGTCATCAGGGAAATTCTCAGGGCTCAGTGAAGCTATTTGTTAAGATCAAAACCGAGTCAAATTAGTACAAGTTAAAAAAAAAAATTAACATGTCTGGTATCCACTCCATTCCCGTTTCGACATATTCGGGGACTATGTGAGCTGGTTAGGGATTATTACTCGCCCTTTTAAGGGGAATCTGTAAAATGTCGTCGATAATGGCCGCCAATATTGATATCGGGTGTTGGAGTTATCAATAGAACATCTATAGTACGTTAGGAACTTTAATGATGCTCGTGTTTCTTTTTGGTTTTGTCTCTCTGGTTAATACCGAGGTACTTGCATCAAATTCAGTCAAGACACAGTGTGGGACGAACATGCTTTTGGTAATAGACGGTGGATTGCCGTCCGTTGCTCGTGCAATCGCAGTCGCCGTGTTTAAGTTTGCAGGAGGTCACGTAGTTGCGCTGTGTGCTGTACAGTTTTGCTCGGAGTACGCTAAATGATTCGGAATACTGGACTGGGTCACCAAACGTTAAGAAATCTATAAAAGTGGACTGCGAATCAAAGTCTGTTGCGCCGCAAGTCCGCAAGAATATACAATTTGTGGCGTCTTCATGATCTATGGCATCCTATAGTACGTAAAGTCCGTTGATGATGTTCGTGTTTTTTCTTCTCATCTATTGATTGTGAACTGGTACTTTTTTCAACTTACTGTCATCGATGAACTCGAGTTTTCGACGGAACACCCGACTACTGCCTTCAGGTGAGTACATGAAACAATGACTCTAGTTCTCACGCAATCGCTGACGCTGTCTTCATGTTTGCAGGGGGTTTAACGTAGCTGCCGCTGTGTGCAATTTTGTCGGAGTTGAGAATTACTTCGAATACTATCGTGTCACCGAAACTCACCAAGCTCCATTCAGTCTTCGCAGATTCAAGAAAATAAGCATCCATGGTATTGAAAATGAATGCCATAGTGCGGCTACCTCATCTACAAGAAGAATTTCAGTCAAAATTACAGCACTCAAATCATGTCTATTTTGGGGAAAATGGTGATCAGTCGCTATTTTTCAGAGTGCCCGCCGGATGTAACAAATGTATTCGTTTCGCACCACGGGGACCTATCCCACGAAATATGCATTTTGACCGATTACTATCGTTTCATCAAACTTTTTCCTCATTGATATCGGTCCCCAAAAATTTAAACTGCCTACACATAGTTAGTACAGTATGAGTAGCTCCTTGGCTGGAGAGGTGGACATGAATAAAGGCTGAATGGAGCTTGAGAAATACGACATTATACAAAGTAGCTAAAGAAATCCCAGTCTCGCGGAATATAAACAAATGTGACGATATTACCTCTTTGGAAGTACATCTGACACCCAGGTCACATTCCCATATGGGTAAGGTGTGGGCCATCTGGACATGGGCTGTCCCATTAGGGCCCCTGCTGGACACCTTTGGGATGGACCAGATAATTCCCATTCTGGGCAAGCCCATATGGGACCCTTGAGAATCTTGGATGCACTTTTCGCTGGGCCACTTGTGGGTCATGCCAATGAGAGCCTCATAACTGCACATATAGGCCCATATGGGCTCCATGTGGGAAGGGTACCTGGGTTTTCCGAGTTCATTGATTTGAAAACTAGAAGCATTCGCCCAATGTGATTGGAAGCGGCAGGTGGGCCATGTTGATGCATTATAAGCAGGTTAGGGTGCCTTTCAGGCATGTGCTCCCAAGAGTGAATGTGTGGGAGTTTATTGAAGTCGTAATGTGGAGTGAGAGGGTGGACCGTAGTCTTCTTCTTATCTGTCCGTCCTATTAGTGAGTTGAAAATGCTCCATGCCGAGACGTTGCACGCCTAGTCTTCGATTTCAGGATCAGCCATTGCGGCTGTTAAAAAACTTGAAACGCAAAATGGCCATGTTTGTAACAGATTGCTAGCAAACTAGACAGTGAAAAGGGACTATGGTCAAGACCTCAACTACCATATTTGGCGGTTCTGACATGTTCATAGATGTTTGTTTTCAAGGTACCCATGACGAATTTTAGAAATCTATGACACACGAGGGAGGGCCAGTACGATTGCAAGGCTCCAATTATGCGCTTTATGCAGAGAAGATAAAACTCAGGAGATATTCACTAGTGCAGGGTTTTCATAATTGCAATTTTACATTGACTTTGATTACAGGGTCCCGTGGCCCCGCCCCCCCCCCCCCCGGTAATGTCCACAAGGCAAAATTGTCAGGAGCTGACTTATTGGCGCACTCGATGGCTGAATCTGGTCAAGGGGTTCAGTCAAATCTTGGTCATATTTATTTGACCATTGGCCTTCAAGGCCCTGTCATACTACGTGCCGTGTCACGATCTGGGTATCCGAGCAGGACCAGGTCTCATGGCCGTACCACGGGGTGGAGGCGGGGTCGACCCCCCCCATGACCCGAGTGAACAAGACATTGTTAACAATTTTTTTTTTTTTGCAGTTTCAGTAAGGTTTTGCAGGCCAGTTGTGATCAGCAAATAGTACGGCCGCACGGGTCTAGGGGCCCATAAAGGTATACTTATTTGCCATAGGGGGATTCTTGAGGGCGCACGTTCCCCTTGGGTTCCGACCGCCCCCCCCCACCCCCCCCCCCCCCCCCCCCCCCACAGACAGCCCCCAAGACAATCTCTCTATAGCGCCTGCCAGGTCTATATCCAAACGGCTTGAACATAAGCACCGAGATGGCCAATGATAAGGACCCGACCCATTATTGGCAAACCACCTCGATGTGGAGTAGCCCTTCCTTCGTTCTGATGTATTCACTCATTTTCTGCTTACCGTTGAGCTAAACGAATTTTCGTACGGTTTTTTTTCTATCCCATTAGATATGAAGTCATCATAGAAATGTAGTTCAATCACCATCGAATTTGAGAAGCGTATGCATGGTACTTCTAATGATCTGACCATCATTGCAGGCCACGGGAACGACAGGGTCCCTTTCGCTAAAATATGCGGCCGGGCGGTTTTTGTTTTGGGGTGTGTGACCCCGGGAATATTGGGAAGTAGGGCTCTGGAGCGGCCAAAGCGATTTTTAGGAACCTCCGAACAGGACCCCGAGGATGGGTGTTCGTGAACAAAAATTCCATAAAAATGTAACAAAATGGAACGTTGTACGGAAAGCCCCTACGGAAAGATTGGTCACCACACCCCCCCCCCCCCTCCTAGCTCCCCCCCCCCCCCCCCCCCCCACGTAGTGCACCGTAACCACGTTAGCGACGAAAAAAACCTGGGAAAATTACAAATAGTCAATCGAAAAAGTCGGTCTCAGACAGGGACCTATTGTCGGTTTCCCCGGAAGTTCCACACCCCCACCCCCCCCTGGAAAAATGTGTATTACGAAAGTACAGAGACCGTGGAGCAGGGCGATGGAAATGTTATAATGTTGACCGGCCTTTACTCGCACAAATGGGTGATGCGGATGCTAAAATCGGAGATACTTGTGTTTAATCATCGCATGAGAGCAGGGGTACGAAGAATCGAAGATGGATGTCGTGAACGAGAATTCCATAGAACTGTAAACAAAGGGACCGTGTACGGAAGCCAACTGCGGACAGATTGGTCAACCAACCCCCCCACCCCCCCCCCCCCCCCCCCCCCCCCACCCCACCCCCCTCCCCTCACGTCGTGCACGTAACACGTTCGCCAGAAAAGAAAACATACTCCTCTGTCCGCTCACTTACGTTGTTCGTTACTCCCGACCGTATACCAGCTATAATGTGAAATTCAACTGAGGCGGGTGAGTACTGCTGTGACGAGCTTTTATTTAAGTTTAATGAATCACCCCAATTAGTATCTAGAGCTTTCATTTAACTCCAGTAACCACTGGTTTCCGCAGGGAGGTCGCAAGGCTAAGGATATTTTTTTCATATTAATGTTGATTACTGAACAGCTACAAGTACTCAATAGAAACTGTAGAGCTATTCTCCTATATGCTTTGCTCTATATCTATTAATGTTTCCTACACGCATAAAACTCTTACCATAGAATATTTGCCGATGACTGCATTTTGTATCGAACTATCAGATGCATCAGTGACAGTCATAGACTCCACAACAAGACTGGTAGGAATTTCATTCATGGGGCCAATCGTTGGCAGATCGATCTAAATGCTTCTAAGGGCAAGTCTATGGTTGTTAAAATAAAAAGGATAGTTATACAACCGAATATGTCAAGATAAACACTTCTTCTCTAAAATGGTGAAGGAAACATACATACCTTGGTGTCACAATCACGAGTAATCTTTCTGTAAATTCGCATATCAACAACATGTGCAAAGCCGCCAAAGTTCTCGGATTGAATTTCGTTAGACACCTATGGACTGTGATATAAAAACGTAAAGTTAATGCTTTTAATCCTTGTTTCGTTCCCTGTTGGAAATGCCTCCGCAGGGTTTTGATCCATACAAAGCATGTAACATTAACGACTGGAAATGGTTCCAAGCGTTACAGGGAGCAGGGAAATGCTACTCCTGCTGAGAGCAGCTCCGCTGTTTGCAAAAGCCGATTGTCGATCAACCAGTGAGACAGCCATTCTTCAACAGCTTGGCTTGCCTAAACAGTGCGGAATACTGCAGGAGAGAAGGGCGGGGATTCACGACTAAGCTTTTATACAAATCAGTTCAACAAGCTGAGAGGGCTCTCCCGTACTGGACTTTGTAGATGTTAACTATGTCACATTAGCCAATAGCTCATAGTTATAGACATGTTCGTGTTTTCAACAGATGTTTTCAAGTAGTCATTGTTGGCCAAGCACAATTCCAGATTCGAACCAATGTGCTTTCCAACCGAAGAATCACCAATCCACAGTTCCTTTCGGACATTGATGAGTGATTATCATCAGGGTCTTCGAGCTTGTGCATGTTGCATGTTGCCCCCTAGCAGTGATAACCACTAGTTGCGTTGCATAGTAGACGACAAGGACAAGTTATACAAACCGAAAATTCTAAATCAATAAAATTTAAAAATCCAAACATGGTTCCACATATCCCAAATGTGAGGTTGAGGATTTTTATGTACAAATCTTCCCGTGAAATCTATATCGTATCCTAAGGTAATCACCTGCTACAGGGAGCTAGTCCCAAACCGGTTGAAAGTTTTGTTTCCTTTTTTTGCCTTCCGGAACAGATATCCGCCATTTCGACACGACTCTACTCGAGGGGCCTGCTGATATGCGTTCCGTTCGCTTGTTGAGGTTCTTTGCACCCTACAGATAAACTCCGCTCATTACTCCGTATTCAGGTACAGCTCAGCCATACGTCCGCTCGATGCGGGAACCGGCTGAAAGGGGACGTAATACGACCCGGAAACCGAGATATGAAAACACCATACATACATAATAATACATAGCATACTACATTACATACAACACACAGAATTACCCACTACCGCAGTACACTGGGGTAAAAAAAATCAGTAATGTTACCCATATTGCTTCTGCACAACCATATTAGTTAAAACGATTCTGATGGGAAGTAGTGATCATCAATCAGCTCCTGGGCGATTCGTCTCCTGTCGTTCTCTCTTTCGTTAATCATTTACGTTGGTTGGAGGGTAACGGATTCTCGTTGAAAGTAGTAATCCTGCATATCATAATGTTGGGATTAACGTTCATCCGTACCAGGCTGATCCAATAGTTTTCGGTAATCAAATGCTGGGTTGGACTTTCATCGGATTTTAGGTGCGCTGTCATCTGAGTTTGCTGACATCCGATTTCCAGGTGAACATCAATCAAACACCACTATTCAGATACACGTTTATGGTGTCGGCAGATATTGAAAACTCGATGTAACAGTTAGAGTCTTCTTTTTTAATAAATGGACCCAGAATGGAGGTCAAACTGTTCGGAAATAGAGTAGGTACAACTGGTCTTGTATTTTCTCTATGTCGGACTAGGAGGGGGGGGGGGGGGGAGGAATGGAAAACTATGTGAAAAATCTGACCAAAGGTTAAATTAGCTAAATTAGCAAATTGACTCAGTATGTGACTCACTGAGCCCCAAATCCTACCCTCAAATTATCTTCAGAAACAACTGGTATCGCATCCCTCAAGTTCATGAATATCTGACCAATTCCAAAAATATGCATATAATTATGCAAAAAAAGACACCATAAAATGACCTCCGATGACCTTGAATCTGGTCATAAATTTATCGAGACTGGACGGTAGACATGCCCAACAAGCCATTTCTGAAAATCCGACGAGCTTTTTGAAAATTTTGAATAAATTATGCAATTATTAAGGTACTTAGTAGAATAAGTTTGGCTGGAAATCTAAATCAGTTCATCTACTCGCTATCCTGTTTCGATATGCCAGGCTACATCCCCGTAGGTCCATTGTTGTGCCAATCTTGCGCTCTAACGCGATGAAACAATGAAAAACATAGGCTAATGAGCATACCTAATTAACGAGTTATCATTCCCAAAATTAATCAGCTCAAGAGTACAGCCAAACCCTGATGCTACCCTGAAAAGTTTCCATCGCGAGTGAACTTACGTTCGAAAGATATTCCCTGCTAACGAGAAAGTACACACACGCCGTAGGTTGATAACTAAGTCTCTCCTGAATTTCATTCAGGCGAGACCGAGGACAAAAATAACAGCCATCATTGATGAAAAGTAGCAAGGATACCCACCTGTTGGACATCTTGTACGGGAGATGCCTGTCAAAAACTGAAAAGACGGTGACATGCACAGCGTATTATACCGCTACTCCCACACATGCCGGTGGGAATTAAAAACCACGAATATGGCGTTAACGTTAAACAAAATCGCGGGCAATGTCTATTATCCAGTCCAGTCAGTACCACAATAAGGGTAAACGTTCATCCAAACAGTTTAACAGCCAAACAGTAGTTGAATATACCGATAAGCGTCACGTTCACCCAAAATTTCGATAAATGGGGCATCGCATTTAGACAGCGATGTTATCATAGCAGTAATGAAGTCTGCACGCTGACAGCGGTAAAACTCATGGAAGTTGGGCAACCCACCTTGTATTTGGTTCTTGACTGAAAAACCTTTGTTTTGCGGCTATGTTACTAGGTTTACGTATATTCCTGGCTGACGTCCGTCCAAGCACAATTGAAAGAGGATAAACGTGCGGCCAAAAAAATATTCCTGGTTGTGGTTATATGTTGTTGAATCTAGTGTGAATACCCTTCTAAGCATGGATAGCCTTTACCCCTGGAACTACAAAATGGCGTTGAATGTTTACAAAAAGTGTTTCAGTGTAGGGACAATAGTCAGCAAAAACCAAGAGCGCAACAAAGATGTTGAGAGTTGGGAGTCAGAACGAATTGAAGAGTTCACAGCAGTAATGAGCATTGTTATGTAGGCGAAAAAAGATGTTATGTTATAGCAGGCCCTCATCCAAGTTGGCACCAAATTTTTGGTGGGAATATAATAACAAATCCCCCCCCCCCCCAGATATTGACTGCAGTAATGGGGTGGAAAAAAAATCTTAATCAATAGTACATTAAGGTCCATAAAAAAAGGTAATCATATTTTTTATTAGATTGCTTTGAATGTTATGTAAGAAGGCCATTAATGACAACAACAAAAAGCGCGCTTGCGCGCGCTGTGTCCTGTTTTTCCGCCACATGATACTACAATAGGCCCAGTATACCATAAACTTCGTCAGATTCTGGCAATTATGATATTCGTCCATACGTGTCATCTTCAACTGTGGTGAACATATGGGTAGCCACACGGAGAATTTGGGTTTGGGACATTCCTGTGCACCCCCCCCCCCCCTCCTCCCCACTACAACAATGCCGGAATCCAACTGCCCATTTTCTTAACATGACCACACGGTTCAGTCTACTTCTGATCCTATTGTCCAGACGGGCTTTGCCAGTTGACGCGTGCTGTTTTTTCAAATAAAGAGAAAGTTATATATATGTAACGAAAACCAACAGGGCACAGGGGATTGTGCACATCCATATGGAGATTTACGTGATTGAGTAGGGGCCCACTATACAGGCGCGGAAGATCGGAAGAGAAAAATTCGGAGACGGAGAAATTTGGAGACAATCAATTGAAACTTGTAAAAATGACTAATTGTCTGCTGACTGGCTCAAATCCTCTTTTTTCAAGCCCGAAAATTGCACACATGTTCATGAAGTGTGATATTCAAGCAAATTTCAAATCTGGCGGGCCGCAGCCCTCAACCCAATTGGAAGGGTCCTCTATGGAAGGATCTCTAAAACATGGCTATGGTAGGAATGGCGACCACGATGTAGAAATGTACTGATTAACATCGATCACTTTCGGAAATTATTGTCAATTTCAGTGATTGCTTACTGCCATAAGTCACGGAAGTGCCGCTCCCTGCAATCTGGGGGGTTGGGGTCGTAAGACTATTTTCGTGTACGTTACGCTTCAACTGATGGTGACGCGAATTGTAATGAATAAGCATAGATCAGTTTCTTCAAGGGCGTTTCTTGAGATATACATTTCAGGAATGTATTGTAAATTTTGGGATGTTGCTTCACTGCCTATACATGGAATACCGTTTCCGCAATCTGGGGGATTCGTAGGCTAAACATGTCCCTTGTCCCCCACTCCTCCACTGATGCTGGCCCCAAATTGTAAGAATAAAACCTCGATCAGTTCCTCGAAGAACGTTTCTTGAATATAAATTTTCTGAAAATTATTGCCAATTTCCGGGATGTTGCTGACTGCCATACGGCGCGGGACATGCCGTTCCCTCAATCTGAGGGTGTTAAACGAAAATTTTCCTTGTACCCTCGCGCCACTGTGGTGGCTGTTACCCGGAATTTGTGAGGACTAGACATCGTCAGTTCCTTCAAGAACGTTTCTTAAATTGAATATTTGAAATTGATTGCCGATTTTAGGGACTTTGTTCACTTCCATACGGTCCGGGAAGTGCCGTTTCCCGCAATCTGGGGTGTCTGTTTAACTAAAAATTTCCTTGTACCCTACGCTTCAACAACCGACTGTTGGCCAAATTTGCAACGGACTAAACATCGCTCGTTTCCCTCAAGAAGTTTCTTGAAATAAAAATCGGAATTTATTGCCAATTTTAGGATGTGCGTTACTGCCTTATTCCCGGAAGTGCCGTTCCTGCAAGTCTGGGGGTTAAAACAAAAATTTCCTTGTACCTACGCTGTCAAGCGATGGTGGCTCTCCGCTTGGTGTGCTGACCTCATCTGCCCCCCCCCAATTTAACTTAGATCGTCGCCCCTGTACACCCTACATTATTACAGCCTTCGAAATATACACCGTGCTACTATACAGTTTTTTTTCCCCCGTGCTCTGAATTTTGAGGTGAAATAATATGCCGGAGTGCTACGGGGTCTGACAGTGAAATGATGTCGCCGGCAATGTGGGTTCCGAAGGTGTGTTCATTCGTGTTTTCAATTTAGTTCACGCTTGGCTCCAACGATCTGAGTAGCCATAATGCAGCAGCTCTGTAACTCGGAGGAAATCAACTGTAATGCATTTCCTCGATAGGCTAATCAATTCTGTAGGCCGACTCCAAGGGATTACGCCCATGGCACTACTCAAGAAAAAACAAAGTTTATATGCGTGACACAACTTTGACATCATAGGAGGGCGCGTTCGAATGCCATTCGATGCAACCAATTTTTCGCGTTCGCTATGTGATTATTTGGCTGAAAATGATATCTTTAAAGGATCTTTACAATTTGAACAAGACGTTTATACAGAGACTAATGGTTGCGCAGTGCAGAAAATAGATCGACGCTTAACACGAAGACTACTGGCGGACAAGCGACGGCAACGTTTGACAAGACGTCACGAAGACGCACGATGAAAAAAAACCGCCTTAGTCGATACGATATATCGTCGCAAATATAATTTTATGCCGACGATGTCTACATTTAGTCTCGATATTCCGTGAGACGATTTTTGTAGAACGGCACCGTCCACTATGCGGCGGGGTGTGCGAGACGCAATGCCTCCACACAACACCAAAGCCTTCACACAAAATCCACACTTGCTCCCCGCCGGGGGCCTCTCCCCCCCCCTCCTACCCCCCCACCCACAGTTAAAGTGGGATTAATAGGTGCAGTCATATGCAATGACAAAAGCAACCCCATTGTCAATTGTTGTCATTAGGGAGAAGTGATATTAGGTCATTAATCCAAAATTAGGGCATCAAACAGGGTCTGTACAAGACTTCATTAACTAAAATGTATTGACTGGGAATAAAAAAATGCCGATCAGTTCTTATAGGAATCTCAGATATGGTTCGTAGTTAAGTGCGCTACTCACCAAAAGAGCAGTTCGGGGGACATGGAGAGATTCGGTCAGATTCCACCCATAGCAATGTCGTTATAGCTTATTTTACACTGTCTCCATATTGAGAAGCCGCAACCAATTCATCCCATTTCGGATGTTGATGTTGGTAAGCATGGGGGGAAATCGGTAAAGAACACCGGTTATATAAAAAACTGCCAACCCTGTATGGCGCGCGAAAATGGGAATATATTATCAGGAAGAAAAATATGCCAACTAAGAAATATTTCTGATGTGGAAATATTTATTCACAATGGAAAATATTGTTTTTTTTTTTTTTTTGGTTTTTTTTTTTTTTCTTCCCCGCAAAAAAATATTGCGGAAGCACAAATATGTTTTCGATGGAAAACCATTTGTTCGTAAAATAAATAAGTTTCCTGATGAAAAAATATATTGTAGATATATTCATTACAACAATAATTGTTTGCAACAAAATATACGGTAGCAACGAAAATTTGTTTGCCTGAAAAAGATAGATCCTAGGAGAAAAAAAATATTGGCAAGGAGTTATTAGGTTTCCAGGGGGAATATATATGTAAAAGGAAATAATTAATGTTCTACAAATGTGTTGTAACCAAAAAGATATTTCCATTGCAGAGATATGGTCCAACCACAGAAACTTTTCCGAACACGAATCTTGTAGAACTAGAAAAATTGTAAAAAACCCCAAAAAATAATTGGCTTACAATATTAGTTGGCACAGAAAAAACATTGCTGTCAAAAATAGGTTTGCCAAACGAAAAATAGCTTAGTATCAACGTAGCCTCATGGACAGCGTTGCTTCTAATCGTCAGAATACCGTGAGCCGTGAAGCACGTGAATCTACTGTTACTGTACTGGGGTACCTGCGTGGCAGTTCCTCAACCTGCAACGCGGGCTTCCACTTTTCGTACTATATGGATACGATGTCAAGGGAATGATATAGGAGAAAATGAGTATGAGGATAGAAATACTCCAACGGCGACTATTGTTTTCAAGTGTGATCCTATGAGGATGATGCTTGGTGAAATCGAGGGGTCCAGAAAAACGAATGAAATGCATCGACAAGTGATTCCATTTCCTGGAGTTGTCGTAAAATGTGGAAGTTGGATCACCGATGACCGGGGGCAGGCTTCGCGTTAATTTTTTTCTATGGATAAGTGAGCACCAGGGCTATAGAACGTCACTGTTTAGGCGATGGGATATTATTGAAAACTTGATATTTCCGACAGATTAACTATTTTTCCACCATCACATGCCGTTCAACGGCAACTAGAAACGCGGCAACGGCGCAAGAACTTTCAGCCATATTACCCATCATAACCTGACTTCGAGCACATGTTGCAAATCATGGACATCCAGGTTGCATTCAACCTCATCATAAAAAAAATCCCTGCTGGCCCGGCATCGCGGCGAGTTTTTCTGTTGTACATGCTGAGTGTTACAAATACAAGGATACCTTTCGACTTACTGCTAATATTTACGTCGGTTCGATTATAAGATCTCGGTAATTAATGGCGCAGTACGCAATCATTTGGAAGAGGATGTTCAACTTGTATTGAGTCGGGGCCATTAGTAGGACAGGAGGATTGCAAAACCTTGCATGCACCCGGCACCTAGGCGAAGCTCCCCCTAACACCCAGTAACAGTGTCCCCCAACTCAACTGTTATTGTTACTATTAATACTAGGCCAGTGAGTTCAGCAGGAAGTGGCATCCCGTTCCGGCGCGAGAGAGCGGGGTGAAGGCGGGGGACTATTAAGACATTTGGCACTCCGGGAATTGGGTACCAGTTCAGGCCAGCTAATGCAAGGCCAGTAGTAGTAAAAAAAAAAAAAAAAAAAACAAAAAAAAAATGCCGCACAAAAAAAAAAACAACATCACTTCAATGGTTCAACGTGAAAGTTTCTGCAGTTCTGTCGTAGTTCCGCGTATGCATGGTGCAATGAGCATGGCGTGATGCTACGCCAATGGAAACGATGAATCACTGAAACGACTGAACTGAGACTTACGTTGCTAATATATATTTTTCGTGATATGTAATAAGGCAGAGGCAAACAAATTTCCGTTGCCAACATATATTTGTTGCAAACCTTTCAGGGTTGCAAAGACTACGTGAAGAAAAAATTACGTGATAATATAATTGGTGAAGAGCAAAATAAAAATTTCATGCCAACAAATTTTTTTGTTGCAAAACATATTCGTGTTGCAAACAATTATTTTTTGCGAAGGAAAATTGTCTCTACATATATTCTATCATTGGGAAACGTATTTCTTTTAGCATAATTTCCCATCGAAAATATTAGTGTGCTTCTGAAATATTTTTAGGGGAAACAGTATTTTCCAGGTGAATAACTAGTTCCACAATCAGAAAAAGATATCTTGATTGGACAAAGGATATTTCTTGAAATAGGGATAAAATTTCTCCCATCGCGAATATTTTAACAATAGATAAATATATTTTCCCTGATAATATATTCCCTGTCTAGCGCCATAACCCTGGTCTGCTTCTTTCGTAGTCGACATTCATTAATTTGGCATTATCACATTCGATTCAGGTGGGCATGTTTCTCGGGATTTTGCTTCCATGATCACTCAGTTGAAACCTATTACCCATTATTAGTGCCTCTCGGGGGCTTAGAGCGGACCACACCCCTAGCTCCCGTGAACCCAGTCTATCCCAAACCGATACCCTGTGATTTATTGTAGCACCGCCTCAAACAAGCCAGATTGTTTATAGGCCTACACCTGTTTACAAACTAGACATCCCGGACATTCACTGCTATCATTCTCAGTGGCTGGTCCAACCATTCATTACTTTTACTTTCGATATTTCATGTCATTTGGGGCTCCACTACCTGTTACGGTGCTTCCGCCACCCCCCCCCCCCTCCCCCTCATACACCTCCCTGAACCACAGGCCAGCTACCAACTATGAGGTCGCACCGGCCGTCAGCTAGCTGCGTCAAATCGCCAAGCTGAACCAAGGAAGCACCCTGGCATTCTAACAGGTGTTCCGACCCTCATATAGTCTATCCATAATCAACAGGGCCGTGTTCGATTACACCACAAGCTTTTCCAGAGGAGTTTATTCTAATTCGTGGTATCGCATGCCAATCGAGGGTGCCAGTGGTAGAATTCTCGCCAGCCCCGCGGGAGGGACCGGGTTCGAATTCCCGTAGATGTGACAATAAATTTTGTGCCCTACTGGTTGTAGCTTTTTCTACAAGTCATCTGCTCTCCGTCCGTCCGTTTCGTAGTTGTCGGCCCGTCTGGACATGGTTTCGTCACATCTATACTCATTAACTTCTAAACCGTATCGTGCGATCAGGTTGGAAACTGAGGGCGAGGGGGGGCTGCTAGCCCCGACGCCACTGGTAAGGACGAAAGAATTCAATTTTGTTAGCTACTGTGTATTGATTAGTGTTAGTTAATCCCAATAATTACCACAACTAGTTCTTCCACAGTCCTTCTCCGGGAGCGTCTGTCAGATCATCTTTTGTTTATCATTTGTGCCCCACACCTTCACAGAAGTCTGTAAGGATTAGGAAGAGGGGGACTATCTGGGAATCACTTTATCGTATTATAGGCTTGCAATTGTAGCCCTGAGTGATTCCAGGAGAGAATTCTGTCATGACGTTCTCATCATGTTGCGTGTGTGCGTGTACTAGTCTACACACTAGGCAATTGAGGCAGGCAGTTCCAACTTAACATAAGTGGTGGTTTTCAGTGTTCATGCTGCAGGCTAGCGGGGCCGGTATTGGAATGGCTGGGGTAAATTACTATTGGATTGTGCTGGGGTACAAAAGCTAATATAGTCCCAGAATGGATGACATTGTTGAAAGTCATTAACTGTGATGTGAACATATTAACTAATAAATAAATGGGGGAAATTGCTCATCCAGGGGCGTTCATGGTGGTTCCTCATAAGTCACTGAAGCGTCAAATGATGTGATTGCTACCAGGTCATTACAGATTCAACGAAATATCACCTCTGTGGAAAAGTGTCTGGGTTTTTTTTTTTTGATAATAGTTGGGAACTGATTTAGGGAATCCTCGGCGATATTCAAGCCTATACGGTATTTGCTCGCAGTTACAAAGACGTTTACGATTGCGCGGTTTGATGTGCATTGGCCGACAATATGAACATGACTGCTCATCCTGTTTCGTTACTGCCAGACACTTAATGGCCTAGCCAAGGACTGAAATCGACCATCTTCGTCGTAACTGACTTCGCCTTTGAAATACGGTTTCTTGTGTCCATAGTGCCAATGATCTCCAAAAGTTGAGTCACCTAGGCTTGAAGGTCCTATACTGCATCAATAAGACCTCTTCTAAGTGTTCAAAGTGCTGGGTTCAAGCATGAATTACTCTCTATCTTGCTCGATTGTAGTGAAGCAATGAGTCATTCGGCAAGCCAGAGGTTAGAGTGAACATTTAACGGAAATGTATCTCCAAGAACAATACAACAAAAGTTTGGCGTCCCTTAATTGAAAGGGTCTTATCATTTTCTTTACAGAACACCGAGAAATAATGGAGCGGTGATTGATTGCCCTGGAAGTCATGTACCCCCCCAGACTCAAGCGGGGAGACTACATAGCGGCAAAAGAGAGATATTTCTAAATCCTATATATACATCGTCACATGAGGGTCCCAAACGTTCCACCGTTTTAGTCATTCAGAGTTTGAGTATTTATTCAATTATTTAAAATAGGTAATATAGGCCTTGTGTCACCAGCAACCCGGCTCTCCGGCTAATGGACGGGTTCCGATCGCATGTCGGTATCATAACAAAGAAAAAAAAAAGGCGTGCGAGGGTTGTATAAAGAATATAAAAAGCACCTACCCCGCGTACTCTGGCATCGACAAATCATAGTGACAATACACCGTAGTATCGTACTGAAATTGCGTTACGGTGCGCGGTTTTCCGTATAGGGACAGTCATGCAAACAATGACCGCTGTACCTGTTCCGCAAGTTGTTACCAGACGGCAATGCCGTTATCCGTCGTATAGCCTGCTATTGTTTTTTCCAATTTTAGACATAAAAGAGTGTCGGGTCTATAATCCCTATGACCAAATAGCGCTTCTACTGATATAGAGAGACTGAAAAACTGCATATTTACTTCTTAATGTGGTAAAACTAAAATTACGAAAAAACACATGAGTTCGTGTAACAGAATCCTTTTGACTAGACAAAAGTGAAAGAGGATATTAGTTATATAGTATATACTAGATAATATATGATATATATATATATATATATATATATATAGTATATATATATATATATATATATATATAATAATATATATATTTTAAAAAATGAAAATTGTCACGACTCCTACAGTAAATGCCGCAATTATGCACTTGATAAAGTAAAAAACTAGATATAGGTTATTTAATAGAAGTAATAAACAATTCCTCAATTTTGCCGAACAATTATGTGGGTTTTCATTCAGATCCACCATTTATAGTTCGTATGTACGGGATTTCCAGAACTAACATGTAGTTTGCGTTTGATTTGTATCAAGGGAATCTCCAATGACGTCCCAAAAATCAGTGGAAACAGCATTGTGACTGATTGGATTCGGATCGGCGGAATACACTATGTTATATTTACATTGCAATCGTACATTAGGAAACAAACATCTAGTAGTGTGGAAAGCAGTGTGTGTGTTTGTTTGTGCGTGCGTGTAAGGTTGGTGTGTGTGTATGTGTTGAGATGGGGTGGAGTGGGGGCGATGTCGTATGAGTGATGAGAATCATGGAAACAGTAGATGGGGGGGGGGTGTGGTTACGGGAACAAAGAGTTGGAAGTAGGTCTGAAATTTTCCGGTTCGGAAGGTGGTTTCAGTTAGGCCTAGACACAGTTATTCTGTTTACTCATCCACCATGGCTCTGGCATAGCCATCTGAGGCCACAGAGAAAGGAAAGGTGTGTGTTGAATTGTCCTGACCTGTGAAAACAGAAAACAAAAGCGTTCCTTTCTTAACGACGAACATTCTGCCAAGTGGGATTTGCATATTTTTTTTTCTTTTCTCCGGACCTAAAAATACATTGACCTGACCTACCAAAAGCCATTACAGCTATTTTCACCTATATGTCGAGTGTATGAAAGATTGGAACTTTTTGCGTTATCCTAATAAATAAACACTGTTAACTTTGTTGTAGAGTTGAGATTCTTCATGACCTCGACGCGACCGTCAAGTGGACTAAACAATATGGTTCTCACATCTTCCGATGAATAGCCCTACAGGCCATGATTTGCCTGATTCAAACCCCAGAGGTCAAGAGGCTTAAGCAGAAAGCCTTGAAAGAACAAATCACACAGGAAAGAGAGTGAATCCTAACAGGGGATGAATAGATACCCTCTTGATTTCGAGTCAACACTTGAAGTCATGGTGACTTGAAGTCCCAACAATGCTGACTTCACGGGGGGGTAGCCGATTGTAGGAATTATCAGCAAAGGTGGCAAGGATGCTGAATCCAATCGGACTGTCCACATCACACCAGCTCTCTTCGACTCTTCACTGGTTACCTGTCGACGAAGAATTGCAATACAATAAAAAACAGTAGGGCCCTTCCCTATTAAGTTTGTAACCTAACGGCCCCCATTGAAACTCGATTAATGCCTGTAAATCTCCAAATATCGTGTCAACTGATTTTTCTTTTACGTTTTCGCCTTCTCCTGCCTTGGACGACCTCCTAGCGTGCCAAACCCGCCGTCGAAGTCACTACTTCCCCATATAGAAATCTAATTGCGTGAATGGGAGTTACACATCGGCATTTAGGTCAAGAGATGATACGTGTTCACAGTATCTGTCATACAAAACGCGCTGCAGTACACACACACATCACGAAAACACACACACAACCTGTTGGACGGACATAGATATACAAAGGATATTATCACCTTCATAAACTTTATTACCATTGTTTTTTATGATAAAATTATGTTTGGAGCATTGTAAGACCATATAGGTACGCTCTAAGGATTACAAGGGCATCGCAACGCCACGGAACTATTCGAATGCAGACCGGATGGGGATATCCACTGTCGGGTGTGAACAAGGTGGACAACCAGTGTTGTTCGTTTGCGGACGCCGAAGACGCCCTCTGTCCTCGAGATGGGTGGAATGAAAAAACAATCAGTTACCCCCTACCCCACGTGGGCAGAATACCGCCTATCAACTGTAGGAAGACGAAAGTGACTGGCTGAAACAGACTCGCATTGAATAGATGGACCAGACAAAAATGAGCGAACTAATCTTGATCCGCTCCAATTGACACTCACAGCAACCTCTAGAGATGTATTGGTTAATACCGGTCTATGCGGTAAGGTCTCCGCCACAGGCACCAAAAAGGACAATTTCTTCGGACACCTCTTCGTTGAAAAAGTCATGGGTTGAAAACAGCAACGTCAATGGGCCGATTATCAAATGTCGGTGGGCAAGACTGTTTGGGACGCTCAATCAGAGAAGAACCCACAGAAACGTTTTGAACGCGAGGTGGTAGCAGGCGCGGCAGGCTGGAGATGGTTCCCCCGTCGGGCGGAGATGGGTACCCGAGGGCAGTGGGGGGGGGGGGGGCAGGGGGGCAGTGGGGGAAGGAGGGGGAGGGGCAGCACAGTGGGGGCAGTAGGGGGGGGGGGGGGCGGCAGTGGTGGGGGGGGGGGAAACGAAAACGAATTTCCCTTGAATTTGAAAGAGTTTCACACTTTCATCTTTGATTTAAAAGAAGAGAACAAAAACCGTGGGCCACAATACGGGGCATTTTTTAACAACATTTTGATCTCGAATTCACGAGAACGTGAAATTGACGCGAGATGAAAGATGAAATAAAAGTTTTGCATAAGTCTAAGACGAAACAGTGTGATTCGTTTCAGTTGAGTCAGTATTGTAGGCACTGCAGGATAGTTGCTGACAAGTAGGAGAAACCTTATTCCAGCGGTGACTCTGAAGAGAAGGTCTGAAGGCGCAAGGCCGGGCGAGAGTTCAATGTAAGTTTAATGTTATGAGGCACAGGTGTCATATCAATAAATATAACCAGAATCAACCGAACAGCCAGCATATTGAAGCCTCGTGATTCGGTTCCGGTATCTGATTGGATAACCACGATAGGTTGGTTATAGGCGCTTGTGATAGAGTCGGTTTTGTTCCACAAACCAACGAAAAGTGCAGATCGGTTTCAGGTGGAAGACCAAACTCACCAACCTCACAGTTTTTTAAGGTCAATTGGGATCAGTAGGACGGCCATGCAGCGGTGGCGGTAGTGTGGGTCGATTGGCCCCAAATTTTAGTTTTCGGGATAGATATTGGTTCCACACGAGGGGTAAAAAAAATGATAAACTAGGCAAACCAACACGGATAGGCGGAAAAAGCCACGACGTACCAATGCGTACACGGATTCGTGTCACTTCGAATATGAATCTATGGAATCTCCCTTTAAGAGTCAAGCAACGACAATAAGCATTGGACCTGCCAGTATTTTTATTTTTTTTCGCATGAACTTACTAGTGTACTCTTTTCTGAAACAATCGCTCGTTTTCGTAATAATGGAACTCCAGCCCCGGACACTCACATACGCATCTATGGAACTTCCAGCTTGACTCTTCCATGGCGAGCCTGGAAAAACGGATAATTGGTCAACGACTGTTTTTCTTTTCATTATGCCACGCAAAGTGGAGTCACAAGGGGGTAGTTTGTAGGGGGTCAAGACCCGATATGCGCTTCCCGGGAAAGGAGGCTGGAGCCCATCACCTGTTTTACAGATCTTTAGTGAAAACAGACAACTGCAGGGGTACGAAAAAGAGAAGGTTGGGGAGGGGGGGCCTCTGGTGGCTAACAGAAATTGTTACCTTTTTTGTGTGGAAGCTCACCCTCCTCAACTATCTATACTGTATATGTATATTCCCCATTCCACTTTCAGTGTTTCCATTTTACCCTCTTATTCTCCGTTATTTGGGAGGATGAGGGATAATAGTATATTTGTGTATGTACTTGGGTTGGCGCCCTGCACGTACCTTGTACCCATCTACTTTAAAGTCCTTAGTTGGGCGTACCCTAAGAACCATTATTTATACCATTAAAAACAAAAAAATGCGGGCGCGCTGACCAGACTCCGGTGGCATAACTCAAATAATAAGTGGCTCTTGGCAATATGTGACTACGCGTGCTTGGACTCCTCATACTGCAGGGTTTCAGGCGAGCGTAATGAGTAACAGAGTAAAACATACAAGGTGTATCCCATTCGGACGGGGGGTAGGTATAGTGAATTGCTGTGCCTATCATTTGATGCGAAAAACCTCTTTTGGCTTTAACATCTTTAATGATTTCTGTTATTTTATTCGCGTAGGCCTACCTTCATTAGTTTCTGTAAAAGAGGCGGTGCACCCATGATTCCCGTGTTCTTGTGACGCAACTACTGGTGCGCCATAATGGCCTTCTGGTAGGAATCAAGCACCATGATAACTATTTCCCCGAGGATTAATATAAACAGTAGTTGGGTTTTTCGAAAGTTCATATGCCTCCGACCTGTAAAGAAATAAAAAACACTCATTTCACAATATCACCTCTTCCCATGCATAAATATGGGAACTGAGTAGTTTAGCTCACATTTGCAGCGCACGTGCAAATTCAGTAGTAACAATGTGAGATTTTAGTAAAAAAGTACAATGGTCATGTGACATATTCATCTCCAAACGGGCACAGTGAAAAGAGGGAATGTCAAAACCACATAACACAAAATTTGGCGATGATTCTAGCCAGTTTCCCGTGTTGAGCTATTTATTTTACTGGAATGAATTCACCGTAAATTGATGACCGTCACCAAAATCGCCCTCATCGACTTTACACAGTATTAAATGCTGATATTTTTGGCACCATTTGTACCATTATAGCAGGGAAAAATATTTTTTTTTTCATTAGTTAATCTTCATAGTTATAATTAATGAAATAGTTCTCTCATATCTTGTGTACAAATTTGTAAGTTTCCAATCAATCCCTGTTCGCTCTTTTGTCACTAGGTTGGTAAAAAATGCAATGTTTGGATGACTTTGTATACACGAGGGTCCCGGTTACCCGGGACGTCACATGGCATATGGTCACAATAGCAGAATGTGTCTCCTTTTCACCCTCGAAATCGCATGAAATTCTTTTCTGACGTTGAGTTTCCAAAATATACTAGATATAAGGTACCAAACCACCAAATAGCAGACGTTGTTTAAATGACCATTGTACTTTAAACGCGCCCAGTGAACAGTTAATTCTTCCGGCGTACCACAAAATGAAGACTGCCTCTTGGATTCACCATTTCAAACAGGAACCGGTCCCAAATGTGTGATACCTAAAGAGGACATCTCGTCGAGGGGGACATGCGCAGACCAAGCAGATTCGGCGGGCTAGGGGAGGACGCCTGCTATACTGCGACTATTTGCAAGAGATCCAGAATTAACCAGACGGCCCTCCGGTGTGAAACTGCGGTAAAAGCGCCTATGATGATACACCGCTCAGCTGGGTACCCAGTGGATGAACTTGACCTCCGCCGGTGCGGTCTAACTCACAACAAAAAAACAGGACGGTCTCAACAACTGTGGTGTGTGGGACGAAAAGATCTACGGGTTAAGGTACATTACCAACTCCCCCTCCCCCACCACAGCCTCGGTATTCCCTTGGGCGGCGGTGTGGGTGAGTAACAAAATTATTAGAGGGGGTATGTAACGTTGTGTGGCGGCCTGGGGAGTGCGAACTATACTTGGTGACCATCTTAAAATGAATATTAAAGTCCAGTACATTGGATAAGATCAAATCAAAATAGGAGAATGCTGATACCGATCGATCAAGTTGATAATCGCATTCAGTACGGCCCGGAGCTCCCAGAAGGGCGTACCATCAAAAGATATGATGGTAGATGCAAATGCCGAGGCACCGCGGATACCTCATAGAGGCTAGCCAAGTGTAAAAAAAAAGAAGAAAGAGAGAGAACCCCGTTATTGATGGGAAAGATGCAGCATTGTTGATGGAAAACTACCTAACCCTGTAGCCATTCTGACACTTTAAGGAATTACTTAGCAGTGTCATAAAATAATCGTGGAGATCCTCATCCAATTGTTGAATAGAACGTCTGGCGCAACAGCCATACGGATGTATCCAGAGTCTGCTGCAACAGCGGCATGTCTGTCTCCTAAAATGAATGACGCATAATTTGGTAGTCGTGTGATTTTTCTTTCCATCGATAGCCCCAGATGTTTCGATCCTATGACAGCCGCGTATGGGCTCGTCCCTGGCATATAGAGGGCGCTACCAGGGAGGCATTTGGTCAGTAGAAGCTTACAATCCACGATCTATCCTTCGGGAAGGAAGGAAATCGTGGAGAGCGGACCAGTCAGTTAGCTGAATGAAAAGTACTTTTGAACATTAGGAAAATCAGTAAGAAAGAAACCGACTTATATTTTTGGGTTTCCTTTTATGGGTATTCCGTAGGATACCGTAACCAATGGAGTAATCATGAGTCGTCTCGACTTATTTACGGAGATTTTGCTAATTTGTCTTAACAGAACATATCGCCAAGTTCTGCCAGCATCATTTATGGATCAGATCTTTTCCGGATGCACAGTTTTTTCATGTCTCAACAGAAACAATTAACTCGAGAAGGGGTGCCTGAAATCAGTCACTTTTCACAGCCCAGCAATCGCCGCTAAAATCAGCAATCAGAATTTGGACAACATGAAAATAGGTCCAATGCAAATGTTCTTCGTCATTTTGAGGGTTGAAGAGAATATAATGTACCGGAATAATGCGTATCTATCCTTCGTTGGTCACTCGAAAAAAAGTCTGTGTCATCCAGATTTCACTCCAAAATCGTAAGTTGGAAAATCGGGATGATTGGCCGGAGCTGAGTGAAGGGAGAGGATAACAATTTCATTGAATATGTACTTAGTTTATGGGGTCTTGAAAACCTATGTTAGTGTCAATCATAAGCCACGCACACGCCGCTGCTAATGAAATCTGTCTCTAAGGGTGCTCCACACTGTGCGATTACGATGTACGATAATTCTATCAGTGGACTTGTATCACACTTAGTGCCATAGAAAATGTCGTAACGATAATTTCATCGGGACCGTGTGGCGCCTTAACATTGAAGGGAATGTGTCACATACTTGGGCGATTACGGATACGATACGAACAAAAAAGTTTACGGACCGTCGAGTTAAAAAGTGTATTTTCAGAGTAGAGTGTTCACACACCTGTGCGATAACAATGTCGATAATTTTATCGGACGTCAAGTTGAAAAATATTTCAACTTTATCGTTCGATAAATTGATCGGATGCGATTAAAATGCGCAATGCAATGATAAACGTGCGCAATTCTGCAAGAGTATGGAACGCCAGATAGGCTATTGGGGGAAGTTTGCCGTGAAATGAAAAGTGGGGGTTTGTTCGTTGATAAAATCAGGGGTTTGATGGAATGTATTGAGTAGTGACGTACGGGGAGACATGTCTTCTGGTGAGCTCTCGCCCGATTTGCCGCCATGATGGGGACTACGAAACCATTATTTTTAGTTCGCATCATGATGCTCTCACCATATACAATAGGAGGTGACCAGGCCATGAAAGAATGGGAGGGGTTCATTTTGCGTCGGCGGCCGTCCACCAAGGATCAGTGACATGCCAAGGAGGGAGGATATGCGGTGGGTAGTGGAAGTGGCCCGGGGGAGGGGGGTGGGTTGAGAGGGCCGGGTTGGGTAGCAGGAAGTTTCCCAGAGGGGTCGACACACAGTTCTACGTCTGACGGGAACTACCCTAAGTTGATAAATATATCGTACGATATTTTATCGCACAAGTGTGAACACTCCGTCCGAAAAATTTATCGTAGTATGCGTATCGCACAAGTGTGATGAACAGCGCTTTATACATGGTACAAATCCTGACAGTTGGGATTCACAGTTGCAAGTATTTTTCCAAGTGCTGTAAAAAAAAAGTTCCTATTAAATTATTTGTTATTTTATGGTAGGTCTGTAAGAAACATCCTGTTTTTCAAAGGATTTACTTCACTGTGAAGATGACAGAATTTTGTTCCACAAGAACTTTTGTTTTTACGAGCACTTGTCAAAAAACTTTGAAACCGTGAATACCGACTGCAGGAATTTCCCAGTAAATAACAGCAATTTTTACAGGGATAGGTGGGGGAGCATGTTCCCTGGTCCTGTCTCTAGCCGTCGTGTTCATACCATCTCTTTCGCTTTATTTACAGAAATCCAATGGCCCCGATAATAAGAATTGGCTCAATCCATAAATTAGGGCCTTCAGGGGTCCAATAGGGATTACACTGATTTTCAATAAGATTTTATGCGGAATTCCAAACAATTGGAACAGGCAATTCCAGCATGTGAGGTATATTCGTAGACTTGTGAATGTCACTCGTATGATTTTTAGTAAAGGAATGATTTGTGATGGTGTCCCCCCTGATTTTGGGATACCAGCTGTGACGTTCTAAATATACAAATCTGAATTATCTGATATATTTTTCCAATGTCCTCAACCCCTTGCTCTTATAATATAGTGAGCTTATCACAAGAGTGAACCTGTCAAAAAACTGGTACTAACACTTAACCCAATTTCTCGCACTGGCCCGTAGAATAATGGTCGGACCAACATAACTGTTTTGGTGTCCCCCTATTTATGTTGGTTTACCATTTTTCCTTGCAGCATTCTCATGAAATTCAGGTATCCTTGAGTGGAAAAAGGTAATATATTAGGATCAGGTCAAACTGATAATATAAAAAAATAATGCCAGTTTGGAAGATTAGACAATAATACCCAAAACAATTATAACTCGACATGAATTTGGTGTCCCCCCTAGTGAGTTATGCAATGTTTGATGGCTCAGAATTTGCCCAAAACAGATGGAATGATCATGGATTGGGTTTTCAAGAGTGAAGGTGACCAGAATGTTACCATGCAGGCTGTAACCTGCCTTCTGAACGAAGTTTCTCTCGCTGAGGATCCATTTGAATTGTTGGTGTCCCCCTATTTATGTTGGTTTTACCATTTTTCCTGCAGCATTCTCATGAAATTCAGGTATCCTTGAGTGGAAAAAGGTAATCCAATCTGAGGATTCAGGGTTCCAAACTGTAATAAAAAAAATGCCAGTTTGGAAGAATTAGACAATATTCCCCAAACATATTACTCTGACATGAATTTGGTGTCCCCCCTAGTGAGTTATGCAATGTTTGATGGCTCAGAATTTGCCCAAAACAGATGGAATGATCATGGATTGGGTTTTTCAGCGTGAAGGTGACCAGAATGTTACCATGCAGCATGATAACCTGTATTCTGAACGAAGTTTCTCTCGCTGAGGGGCCATTTGAATTGTTGGTGTCCCCCTTGTAGCGATGTAGTTATGTTGGTCATTCTGAATATGGGAATGACCCAAATTCATAAACAAGAGCACCAATGGCGCCCCCTGTAGCTCAAACTGCAAAGATGAACCATGACAAATTAAAAAATTATGTGTTCAATGTTTGAGATAATGAATCAAGAAGGCAGTTTCAATCAATTGTCTATGTGCCCCTTGAACAACCTTTGACCTGATCTTCATAAGGCCACAGATGTCTTAGAAGTCAATAAACATTGCTCTTAGTTCGGTCACCATCCATGAGAATAACAATTGAGAGAGAACAAGGCGTGATGATCCGTCCCAATAGTGTCTCGCCCCACCGCTTGTGCAATCAGTGGTTTTACCATTTAGATGAAACAATGATAGCTACTCTACATGTCGAGTTGAAGGTGTAGTTTTTAACACTCTGAGAGAGAATTCCCACCCATGGGAAATGCCAATGTAAAATTTGTTAAGCTGGTCCACCTAATTAGCATATTTTATCTGACATCTAGGCAGTTCATGAAACTGCATCATGATTATAGGGCCCCCAAAGTCAAACCACATCATTATAGCTTCGTATGGTCATGGCGTATCTGCTAAGACGCATAAACAATAAAAATCTATGGATAGGAAAATTACTCATTAATTATAGTGATTGGTGCCTAAATTCTGATTAGATCACCCTACACATAACTTTGTTGCCATTAATGTGATCAAATCAGGCTATAGCTGAAACCATACGAAAACATGCCACAGATTTCATTGGGGCTGCTTTCTGGTTCTGTAAAAT
Source organism: Sclerodactyla briareus (assembly GCA_026419785.1). Classification (NCBI taxonomy): domain Eukaryota; kingdom Metazoa; phylum Echinodermata; class Holothuroidea; order Dendrochirotida; family Sclerodactylidae; genus Sclerodactyla; species Sclerodactyla briareus. The sequence goes on along the minus strand of JAODTK010002888.1, from coordinate 314,956 downwards.
TGCGCTCATGTGCAGTGGAATGTAATATTTTTTTTTCTTTTGGTCTGGGAATGGTTTCACAATGAGTCTTGGCAGTCGGCTTTGTAAACAAGTCACATGGAGCATGAAATATTTTGCCTTCTCCAGGGTCTGAGAAAGTGGTCGGATCCTGGGATTCACTGACTTGTCTGTGGATGGAAACGTACACGGTGGGTCCTGGAACGGTGAACCCCTGCCTTGAGATCATTTGCCACTTTTGGAAGAGTTGACGTGTGAGTTATCCAAAGATCAAAATAACCAGGACTACTAGATGAGGCTTGAATGGCTTCCTGAAGTTGTTGAAAAAGCTGTAATCAGCAATAAGATCAGAAGAAGCCTATGGGCAGAGAAAATTTAAGTATGGGTGAAAATTTGAAAATTGTGTTACACACTGAGGCTCACTCAAACCAGTAGTCTTTTTTGTGTATGGTACTGACTGAGCTATACTGGATAATTATCGAGGAAAAATAAGCTAGTTACATGAGAAGTTCTGCAGGTTTAGCTTCAAATTTAGCATTGTAGTTTCTGTGTTATGTTAAAGCTATTATTCCCTCCTCAATAACCATTAGTATGTGGCGTGAAGGGTTGTTGATACAATAGCCCAGAGGGTGGATATTACAGTGGTGGAGCGCCCTGCCACATTGGCAATGGGTGCAGCCAGTAGTATTGCAAGAGGTGACCGGAGCCTGGGAAGCCCTGAAGGCCATGGCCCTCGGCATCGGCTTTGGAGGCAATGCCTAGTGGACCCAAAAGTTGACTTCTTGTCAAGGCCACTCTGAGTGGAGAAAACACTAGTTCGTGTTGCCCTTATATGGGATTTTCTAACAAAGCATTGGTCGGTGGCTATGTGCACAGATTGTATGATAAGGAAGGCTACCACAGTGGCCTTATCCTCTTAGTCCTCAGATGGAGGGGAGAAGGGGATTGTTGTCAGGGTATTTTTCTATTGTACTTGATCCAAAATATCAAAGGGAGGGTAACTTGTCTCATAGTCATACAGGCATTAACAACGCAATAATTCTGGCATTGGTAGGGGGAGTGGGTTGGCAAGATTTTTCGGGGAGGGTCAACTCATTCCCAGCCTATCCCAGCGTCAGATGGGGAGAGGGCGATTGTTGTCAGGGTATTTTTTCTATGGTACTTGATGCCAACATTTCAGAAGGAGGGTTTAACTTGCCTCATATTTCATACAAGCATTAACACACAATACTTCTGGGTCTAGGGAAGTGTGGGTTGGCAAGAATTTTCGGGGGAAGGGTCAACTCATTTCCATATTGAGCATGTTCTATATGAATCCTTAAATGTATAGCGTTGCTTAAATTGCTAGGGAAGCAATGGGGATGGGTGGCAGTTGCGAATTGCAATTTGCCTGCTAAATTTTCAACCACACTCATGATATTTTCTTAATCTATATTACTGTATCAATTTGCCACTTATTCCCTTCTGATTTTCAATCCTATTATGTTTTTCACGGAGGTGGATAGGCAAATGATTTCTAATTAATACTCTTTCTCTTGATGTTCATACTTAATGCTTTTTCTAGGGTTATTTTTTGTATTATACCAGAACCTAAGAGACTACTCTAATCTAAAATTTGACTTACTCTAAATTGGTGTCGAAAATTGAGGCTACCCAAAGGGGAGGGGGTCCCTCTCACCTCTGCAAATTTTTGCAATTTTCGGTGACAGTATGATGCAGTTCAGTTGCAATTATAGCAATCCAAAACATACATTCCTACCATAATAATTCGCTTTTCACATTGTCCTAGATGCGATTTGAGGCTCAGGATTTTTAATCGAGGGAAGCAAGATTCAGTGAATTGAATTTATAGATCTCAACTTTTCAGAGGACCGCCGAATCCCCGCCTACCACTTTAGAGAATGTTTGCAGTTCAGGTGGCCTTAGATGCAATCTGATGCATTTACGAACACTCCAAACCAGAATAATTTCAATTTTCAAGTAACTCAGGATTATGTGACTATTTCTGCAAATTGTACTGAGCTTCATTCATGGGCAGTAGTAAGTTCTTTGGGGTTGATGAAATTCTTTCCCGACAGTCGGACTCCAACAAAAAAGTTCACATTAGAGGGCGCCAAAAAATTTGCCCGAATTTTTTTTAATGGGCTTAGGAAGATGTTTAAGTGAACCCAATATTCCGACGTTTTTTTCGGGCCATGTATCATAAGTTTTGCCCAGTCAGCCGTGGCGTCGCCAGACTTCATTTCTATGGGGGACAAGGGGAGACAGAGAAATTTAAATAATTTTTAGTTGCGTTTTAAGCCCCAGATGACCAAAAATGACCCCCTCCCAAGGCGTTTTCGGTCATGGTACCAAGCTCACACCTTGCGGGCCACTTTGCAACCTGATAAAAAATTCTGTAACAGTGGGAATTTGAACATTTGGTGAGGACTCGGTCTTATCGCTTGGCCCGACTTTAACTTTTTTGCCAGAATGAATGTTCATGGTTGTGCTGCACACTCTAATTCACCAGTGCGCGCGAAAAAGCAGTTTTTTCGGGTTTCCTCGGCAATTGGAAGAACAGGATCTCGTTGTCCACGCATCAGGCGGATATTAAGGACGCTATTTGTATAATTTCATCCCATGCGCGGATACAAATTACAATAGCCAATGTAAAATATTGCGTGAGGGTCCATCGCAATTCTAGCTTTTTCCGGTATTGGTGTAAGCCAATCTAATCTCTACTCTAATCTCCAATCAAACAATAAACACATTTGAATGTCATACAATAGCGACAGCCGATCAAGTTTTTGTAAATATGCTTGGTAATTGAAGTTTAGAGTACTGTCATTGCGCGCGAAGCGCGCAAAATTTTTCACATTGTTGGATAGTTATAAAAATATTCCAATCATTTGTGTTAATGTAATCAAACCGTTTTTTTACATGAATAAAGAATATGCCTGTTGGTTGAGTTGGAAAACTTACATAGTTGACTGGGAGCGAGGACCTCAGGTGAAAATATACAATCTTACGATCTGTCGGAAATTCCAACTGGATATTCGAAAAAGTCCAACTGCGAGGTCGTTCTGACGAGTTTTTGGGGGGGGAGACAACCCCCCCCCACCCCCCCCCCCCCCCCCCCGCCCCCCCCCCCCCCCGCTCGCGACGTCCCTGCCTAGGACAACAGTGAACCTCAGCCAGAAGTGCCTGAACAACCTGATGACACTAACCAAGGAACATTAAATATAAGAAAATCCATTGGAACTTGAGATGCATTCACGTACTAATGTGTGTAATTCCATGGATCCAAGTAGGACCCTGGGTCCCCCAAGTTCGGGAACACCCAAGGTTCGACTGTTGAACATCATCACTACGAATGTATATGTGCACCAAACTGAAAAAGCGAAGCATAATTTTGCGTGATTCCACATTGATAGGCTTCAGGCCCACCAAGTGGGCCTTGGGTCCAAAAATCCTAGGCACCATGAGGTTATGTATGGCTATTAGACGGTTCCTTTGAACGAAACATTGGCACTTTGACAACTAGTTGTAGGAGGAAATACTATATTTCGCAGCAGTATTTCATATGAGGGGCCCCAGGACAAATGGGCTGGGGCCCGCAACATTCCTGGACGAGCACAAAAGTCCTCTACTGAAGGGACCATGACTGTAACGTTGAAGAAGACAATTGAACTGTGGGGAGGGACGCATTTCGAACCCATGTGTTGAAATATCAAAAATGGGCCCTAGGGCCCGAGTCAGACCTTGGAACAGAAAACTCAACACCCAAAAGTATGTCTATCAGACCATCATTATGACCCGAACATCAGCACTTGCAACTGAATTTGTGGAGATACAAGATTTGGCAGTATTCATGTATTGGCGATGGGGCCCAAGCTGGGCCCTGGACCCAAAATTCGTGGCTGTCTACCCAAGGACCATTAATTGTAACTTTTAAGAAAATCAATTGCAGCTCTGTGGGAGATTGATTTCAAGTACCATTGTGTGAACATTCATGAAATGGGCCGACGGCCCAAGTGGGACTTGGACCAAGCAGTCCTGAGTCACCCCAAAGGTACAGATGTCATGATCATCATTATGACTGAATGTAGCAACTGTGCACTAAAAATGTAAAGGAAAGAAGCATTTTGCAAAATTCCTCATGATGGGCCCCAAGGCCCACAATGGGCTGGACCTAATTCCCTGGGCCTTTAAAGATAGGCTATTAGACACCATTACGACTGAAAACATCGGCACTGTGCAACAAAATTTGTAGGCAAGATACAAGATTTATGGTATTTCATAGAATGGGCCTTGGGCCCAAAGTGGGTCCTGAGCCCCCAAAAAGTCCGACCACCCCCGGTCGCCCTCCTACCCAAGGACCTTAATGAAACCTTAGAAGAACATCAAATGCAATCGAGGTGGCGAGGAGGATTTCAAGTACATTGTTGTGAAATTTATAAAAGGGACTTGGGCCGAGTGGGACCTTGCACAACACAAAATCCTGAACACCCCGAAGTTACGGCTGTCGACCATCATAATGCCGAAACATCAGGCACTGTGCACAAAAAATTGTACGGTAGGCTACATTTTGAAATTTTACACATAATGGCTATTATTGCTCCTGTAATGGGCTTTGACATTGACCTTCACAGGTCAATTAGTCCCAAGGGTCAATGAACCTTGTGTCAAGTTGGGTCGACATCCATCAAGAATGACTGTTTGGGAGCCAAAAGGCAATTGTTAAAACACATTAGATAGAGAGAAGATAGATAGATAGATATAGAAGATAGATAGATAGATGATTGCCATGCGATTCCAATAGCTAGGTTTGAGACTAAAAAACTGGTATTTGTAAACTTATCTGAGTACTGCAACGAGTGAACAAAGTTATGTTGGAACATTTCCTGGCCAATTCACCTTCCAATAATGCATGCTGGAATATTCATGTAGCGTGTAATGGGGACACCAATTGTTGGTGGCCCAGTACAACGCGACAGATTTTGGGGAGTAAAAATTGGTTACATTATCCAAATTTCCAGGGGTGTAGGTCGGGTAAACATCCATCAATTGTGTTGTCTGATGATGCAAAGGCATTCTACATGAGAAATACGAACAATTGGGTTGCTATGTGAAAGTAGCTATACAGTGGAAAAATAGTGCAAAAATTAGTTGAAAAATTGTTGGGAATTTCTTCATATGTGCAAAGGGTCAAAACAATAAAACCCTAATTCATGAGCAATGTCCCATTTCTACAAAAAGGATTCTGCTCAAATTATCAAGGGGTGTAAGATGTATTCAAATATGAATATTCACCCATTTTTAATAAACATGATTTCTTCTATGGATCTGGAAGATGCTTTTTGGCCACTTGTCCCAGTTATGTAGGTCAATTTACACAATAAATAGCTCCTGCAAAGAGATGTGTATTTCCTTTTGCTAACGCATGCATGATATGGAACATATTCATCATTACATAACTTCTGATATGTATCTCCAACTAGTATCAATTTCAATCAGATGAATGATTTGGAAATTTGGTGCATCTGTCCACATATGGACCCCTAATTTATGGATTGAGCCAATTACGGTGCTCCATTCAGGACTCATTAGGGAAGCCTAAACTCTCAGACTGTATTTCAGCTGATACATTGGATAAATACGACACGCCTACTTTCGCGCAATACCACTTATTGGCGTCATGGAGGACCACAGGAACAACCGTGAAGAAAAAGTTCAATGAAAAATAGATATATTCCCTGCGGAACCCTGTTACAACCGAAAAAAGACTGAGATTCGAGTAAAAACTCACAAGATAGTTCACAAAATTGAAAACGGATTGTCGCATCGTGCGAACGCCGTTGGCGGTATTCGCATGGTATCATGCTGGTAGTTGGGCTGGGTGCAGCAAGTCCCGCGGAAATACAGAATTGGGACGACATGACTTCTCCCGTGTGTCTGCTATTGAAGTATACAAAATGGCAGAAGTCAGAGAAGGCACCCTTCTCCTCGCTCTCCTCCCCCCGGTGATGTAATCAACTAAGATGAACATTTTCAGCTATGTTTTTGAACACACTAGCTCGAATCTCAAAGTCTTATGTGTTTCTTTCGCGCATACCCTGTTTTCATTGTAGTCAATTGAAGTCTTACACTCTTCTGCTGCCAGCCCGTTTGTCAGTTTTGCACTTCTGAGGAAGTTCTGGCACCAGGCGCGGCGGAATGAAATTTTTATTGGGGGGGCTCATGTGCTGTTACTATCTAAACGCGTAGCGCCACCATCGGTTGGCGCGTAGCGTAAACGAAATTTTTTTGGTTTCTAGGCCCGCTAGTTGGCCGGAAACGGCAATTGCGGAGTGGCCTGTGCTACACATATCTAGGCATAAAATACGGTCTCATGTAGTCCGAAATTGCCTGATATCAAACAAATCAGAGAAAACAATCAATTTGAATGTAAGTTTTAATACAAGTTGAATGAAAAATGTCACTCCGTACAAGGTATTCTTTGATCCCGCCTATTTACATTTAAAACACCTTTCTAAGTATGCTACGTGTTGACAGGTTGAGATGCGCTGTCGTTTCCGTGAATTTATAGCTATGCCCATGTGCATATACTTAAGCATATGTTAAAGATGGATTGTCGTCTGCTAGCGTCCAGCAAGCAAACGACGGCGAATTTTGCATGACGTCACGACAAAATATCGTAATGGCGGCCTAGTGTAAATTTGAAGCGATATTCTTATACCTTGTTATTATTTCAATTTTATCTGGACTGAGACAATGCGTGAAATATACCATTTGGGTACAATTCATCTAAATTGCTGGGTGCAGTAATATTGCTAAAGAGTTTTTTATTTGACGACAATCCCATCTTTAACAACACATTTGAAATTGCAAAATTTGAAGATTGACCGACCAAAGTAATCCTGTCCCGTGGATTAGGTGATCCCACCGAATTTTTATTTATTCTTAGTTCGTATGCTCTTTGGCTGAAATATAGCCCACCAACTTACTGTACATCAACTACATACCATTTTTCAAAATGGAAACTTTTCATAATAGTTACTTAATTTTACATATTCTTAACAGTGTTGGAGTCGAGTCCAGCCAATCCGAGTCCGAGACAGACCGAGTCCTCACCATCCGAGTCCGAGTCCAAGACCGAGTCCTCAACATCCGAGTCCGAGTCCAAGACCGAGTCCTCAACATCCGAGTCCTAGTCAAGTCCCGAGTCCCTGAGTCCGAGTCCCTTCGAGTCCAACGAGTCCCTATCACAACTTGGCATTTTAGCAGAAATATATGGTACACAGGTTCAAAGAAGCAAGTTATTGCAGTTAGTTGTTGCATCATCCCCCCACAAACAGGGTATATTGTAATGTTGCATATTCATCCCATACAAAATTTGGGGTTGCCCCGTACCTGCATATTTCACAGTTTGAGTCATCATTGAGGAAGTTGATAACAATAGCCATGTAGGCCTAGATGCAAATAGCATTACAACATTGCCAAAACTAACAAAATAAATGCCATAAACAACTACATGTATATAACTCCACCTGATCCCCACCTCCCACAGGTTTGCAAACTCTAGGACAATAATAACTTCCAGAAAGCAGTAATCACTTTGAAGTATTTTTCAATTGCATTTGCATTTCAAGAACATCAACATATCATCTTATAGACAGGCGTCCATAGTGTAGTACCTCATAAGGATGCCACCGCTAACAGCCATTCCGACAAGTGCAGTCAGTCAATAAAATGCACTATTGGCTATACAGTAACTTCAGATTGATTTGAGTGAATTCTGGGGACATTGACAACAAGACAGTACATCGCATTCATGATTGTCAATGTCAAAATTTCTGCAGTATTACACCTAAATTTCGGGATTTCCCGGTGGATTTTTTTCTGAGCGGTCTTGAACCTGGACTCGGACCGAGTCCTCGAGTCCCAACAGCCGAGTCCCGAGTCCGAGTTCGAGTCTCAAGGACGAGTCCGAGACCGAGTCCTTCAAAATCGGTCTAGAGACCGCTCTCGAGACCGAGACCGGACTCGAGTCCTCCAACACTGATTCTAACGCATCTGAAGAAGTGAATGCACATGCTGAGAAGGAACATGTTTTGTCTTGAATGTAATTCGAAATAGTTCAGCCTTCGTTAATCACGTGACAGGGCATATTACCAGCGAAAATACAAGGAAATAATACTTCACCACTGTGGGTTTTTTATAATGCGTAGCCATATATACACCGCAAGTGTACAAGTGTTACCAATTCATTTTAACGGCCATCTGACTTAGGTCACATTTAGTAGTAAGTAATAGGCTCTACGTCCTGAAAGCATCGCAACCTCGATTGATTCGATTTGATGGGTTGCCTGGAGCAAGATTACCAACGAGCCTTTCGGCATAATGTGGCACTCCTATTATCAATGCAAACCGCCAGTAGATTTTTGCATTTTTGAATTTACTTCGCTGCATATTACCTAATTGTCAGATTGTGGTATTTCATTTGTGTACACTAATTTTGGCTGAAATATGATTATGATCATAGGACAATATCGTCCAACGTAGACTAGCATACTGTCAGACATGTTTATCTATCCCTCCATGAGTGTTCACCGTTTTCCGAAGTAGTGAATATGTAAAACCGATGCGACGCGCAGTACAAGCCTTCTGCTCACGAGTATCACAGTACGGCCATTACGGGACCTCAAAGATGCAACTGGAAGATGCCACTCATATGTATAGATAGTCCTACCAGCGTGCTTAATATGCTTGATTCTCACTATTCACGGAGTATTCCTAGAAATGTTGAAATATTATTTCAAACAATCAGGCAATAGCTATTAAATACATACATTGAATGTTTTCTGAACACTCTGCAAATATTGGGGGGGGGCTAAACAGGCGTTTGCCCCCTTATTTTTTTTCAATTGGGGGGGGGCTGAGCCCCCCCCCCCCCTCCCCCCCCCCCCCCCGGTTCCGCCGCCACTGTCTGGCACCCTAAACAAATTCCACTTTCAGCGTTCCAAGTACAGTATGATTGTGATCACTTCAGGACAGAATGACGCAAGGCCATTCTCCTCAGAAAGAACCAAACATACCCCTTCTTTGAAAGAACCAAACACAACCCCTTCTTTTTTTCTTTCTTTTTTTTTTCCGAAAACAGAAAAAATATTGCAAATCGGACAACAAACCGCAACAGTCCCGTCGGCGCCCTGGCGGGATATCTTTCTGATCATATTGGTGGCGGGCCTCCTGTGGGCCAGATTTAACCTGGACATAAAACTACTCCTCCGAGATAGTTTGTGTATCGAGGAGAGAGGTGGGTATTTTTTTTCTTATCACCACAATTAGAAACTAGACCTAATCGATTTATGAATAGGCGCCCAGTTTGATTAGGTAAGAGGTAAAACAGAGTAGAATCTTGTGAACACGATTTGTTCCCGGAGGCGTGTTGGACAAGAACCATTCTTATTTTGTGATGGGCCGGACATATGGGTAAATGAGAAATGGAAATTTGTGGAAGGTATTTTTTTTTGAACAGGATGCAATGATCAGTCTGAGATAGGTGAAGCTCATTCTTGGTGTTTAAATTTTACAGCCTCCATAATATGTACATACACTGATTGTTCCATTTGGTCAAGAGATGTCCTTCTGAAAACCCTGTGAACACGAAAACTCCCTAATGCACATAGCTGATCGGTATGAAAAACACTCTGAATATCAAAGGTATCTGTTGCAGTCAGGGAATCACTAGTGCCAAGTTTCTCTGCATAGCCTGAATGTGATAATAAACAAAACACTTCCTGGCCCGCGTACGCTGCCGGAACATTTCCCCCCGCTATACACAATTCTGTTTCTTTTTCCCCTCCCCTACTTCGTACGCCGATAAATTCAACCCCGCATTTCATGTCAACTTCACGGAAAAAAATGTCATTTTTCAAAGGAAAAGTAAGGACATTTCTGTTCTTGTCCTGAGAACGGTGTATTGCTCTCCTTGTACGTACAGGGAACAGGGATTACGACGCTTACATCATATACGACTCTTCATCAGAGAATACATAACCGATTCGTGACAGAGGTGATTCGTCCAAAACTAATCGAAAATAAGTACAGGTCTTCACATGGACATCGACTTAGTTCCTGGCGGCTGTAGTCACATACACGGCATTTGTTTACGTAAATAATCAGTTAAAGGTTTAGGCACCTGTTCCCACTGAATAGTCATGGTAATTAGTATTTTTACTTTAAAAATGGTAATTGTTGCCTTCTCGCCTTCTCGCGGTGTGCTCAGGAAAGCTTTAGCACAAGGATTTTGAACAAGGACAAACGAGGGGTAGCCATTCTGCCATGGTCGTTCTGCGTGTGGTCACCTTCCCCCCCCCCCCCCCACACACACACAATTTAGGAGCTCTGTCAAACAAATGTTAGACACACTGATCCATAGATTCGAAAACAGAGGCCGGGTAACACACTCATGAGTCCCCATAGATTATGTGTCTAACATTCTGTGACACGATCAACCTCTTGAGGTAGTGCCTTATTCCGTTTAGCCGGTGATAACTCGCATCTGACAGAAACTGTGGCAATATCCAGGTCTGCATCCATTGCAATTCTTTGGTCGAGTCAGAACCAGGACTCGATTTTTTTTCTATGAACATTGAGTAGTTTTTCAGTATGCCATGTAGGGATCAATTGGCGTTAGTATTTATTTGATTCGAATTCTACCATGCCATATTTTAAGATGTCACTAATGCATCTGGCACTCGTAACTATGAAATCATATGCGGTGAGCATGAAAAATTCTTCCTAAGCAAAGAGACGTTTTACCATATTTTTTCGCACACTATATCGAGCACGTTTCAGTCCCTCGTACTTAGATGTTTATTGTCTGGGCGTTACGGATTGATTATTAAAGTACTTCTTATTCCCACCCGCTGCGGATGGGACATTCTCACCCAGGGTCATTTCACGTAGCCTTTTTTTGCAGTAGCAGGAAGCTCACTGTCATAATCAATAAAGACAAGTGTCCTCGCCCTTTCTCTTAAAAAAAGCTCCGCCGACGACTACTAGCTGCAATAAACGACAGTCTCCGTTGGCTTCCCTCGTGGGTCTCCGAGAACTTTCAACGGCCGCAGGGACGTACCTTCGACTCAAGATCAACTGTGCCGCCATCTCACGATATGACGCGAGAGAAAACGATCATCCCGGTGCTGTTGTGGGACTTCCAACGTCAGGGCGCTGTGTAGATTGCTGGTGGTGCTACGATGCCTCAAGTACAAGGAGAACAATACTAATCTAGCTAGGTTTCTAAAACGACTGCTACTCTCCGAATGCCCGCGAAGAAGACGACTGCGAAGAGGTAGCGAACGTCCTTGTGAAAACATGGAACTGTGATATGGTAATGGCACAACTGCGGGGGGGTGTGGAGGGGTTTTTTAAAGGACATTGACAAGCGAGGTAACTAGTGGGAAAAGTGGAAAAGGGCGATTAGTGGACAGTACAGAACAAACAGAAAAAAAGCCAAAAGGCTTGGTTGAGCCCTTGACTGATACTGACCTGATCAGCTAAGATTTACCGATAGGAATCATTGTAGTACTCATGACCTTTGAACTGAACCTAGACAATAGGGATCATGTAGTCAGCATGGGGAACATATACAAGTATAAACATAATCCATCCAAGTGGGGGCGAGATATAGTGTAAACGAGACTAAAATTGGTCGAATTACCCCTTTTTTCACATTTCCAATTTCCACAAAGAAACGGACCCCGATTCCGATTACACTAAAAACAATAGGGGTTTCCTGAAATCATCATAAGGAAGATGTATACCGAATTTCAACCTGGATCCGAACCCGGCATCTGGATTTATCGTGTTGTAAACAAGATTTTTCAGAGTGATCTCCTCTGACCTCAGATTACCTTTTGAACCGACCCCAAACAAAAAGAGGATCATGTACTCATATGTGTAGCAGGGGTAACCCCATATACAGGTATTAGCTTCATCCATCCAGGGGGGCTCGAGCTATGGTGTTAACGAGCTGAAATTTTCCAAAATTATCAATTTTCACAATTGCCCCCCCCCCCTCCCCAATTCTGACCCCGATTCACACTAAAGCAAAACAATAAGGCTCCTGTAGCCCTCATAAAGAAAGCTGCATAACCGAAGTTCGACCTGACGGACCAGGCATTCTGACTTTCGTGTTAACAATATGTCCAGCCTTTGACCTCTCTGACTGTGGACCTGACCCCAAAACAATAGGGACCATTTACTCTTCTGGGGAGCCCATGTACAAGATTATCTGCAATCCATCTTGTGGGATTGAGTTATTCGTTGTAACGAGCTAAAATTTGCCAAATTATCAATTTTTTCACAATTTCCAAATTTTCCCCAAAATCTGACACCCGATTACACCAAAAATTAAAAAAGTTTCTGTACTCTTCATACCATAGCTGGCATACCAAATTTCAATCTGATCACACCAGGCATTTTGGATATTTATCGTGTTAAAAAGGTTTCTCAGACTTTGACCTATCTTGACCTTAAATTACTTGACATGACCCCAAAAAAATAGCGATCATGTCACTCATGACGGGTTACCTAGATATAGTATGAAACTTGATCCATCCAGTTAACGAGCTAAAATTTGCCAAATTTTATTCATTTTAAAAACCCAATTCCCATATCCCCCAAATCTGACCCCCGATTTACACCCAAATGGGTTTCGCATTCCATAGGAAAGCTGCATACCGCATTTCAAACTAATCGGACCAGGCATTCTGACTTAGCGTGTTGACAAGATTTTTCCAGACTTTACCTTTCTTGCCTTCAAAGGACCATGACTGACCAAAAACGATGAGGGATATGATCATTATGGGGAACACATTATACCAAGTATAAATGAAGCCATCCAAGTGGGAGCGAGTTATCGTGTTAACGAGCAAAAATTTGCAAAATGATTTGTTTTTAACAAATTCCCATCTATTCCCAAATCCCGGATTTACACCAAAAACAAGAGGTCCTGCACTCCCCATTCAGGGGGAGCGCATACCGAATTTCAACCGATCGGACCAGGGACTTATGGACTTATTGTGTAAAAGTGATTTTCCAGCAGACTTTACCTAAGTATTCCTTGACCGACCCCAAAACATAGAGATCCGTACTCATAATGGGAAAAAAAAAAAAACGATATCAAAAGGATGAACTCTGATCCAATTCAAGTGGGGTTGAGTTTATCGTGTTAACAAAGGACTAGGACGTCACCACACAGCACACAACACACACTCACCCACTGTCATGACTGAATAGATTCCTCTTGACTTCGTCAAGAAATCCAAAATTGAGTGACTCCGACAAGCAGGGGAACACGTGTGACTGCAGTGGTACGGAGGGCCACAAGTAGGCGACTCTCGCAGAGGGGTTATCCATCTAGAAGATAATGCAACGCTATGATGTAAGTAATAATAATAATAATAATTAATACTAATAAGAATAATAATAATAATAATAATATAATAATAATAATATAATAATAATAATAATTATAATGGATAATGATAATATACCATCTTATATAAGCGCTTTCATACGTAAGCTCGAAGTGTCTGAAGGCCATTACCCCTGATCAATGGTGACCTGTCCAGCCCGCACAAGAACGGCACCCACCTAGAGCTATACATTCCTGGCAACCGCCAACGGTTGTTCCATCCCCCCACCCCAATACCAACATGTCATTTCATCCACAGGGCTGTCGAATCAGCGCATTGTGACCATCCGGCGGGTGCCAAGAACGACAGGGTCGGCCTGGAAACGGAGATAAAGCGCCCCTTGCACAAAGACGCATCGGAAAGTCCAACCGACCCGGTGATCGAAACCCGATTCAATCTCCAATTACAGTGATATAGACCAGATAAAACGACTTGACAAGGAGTGGTAACCACCTGTCAACATTACAGGCTCACGTGGTATAGTATGCTCGTTGAGCCAATCCTTCGAGTTACCCAAGGCAATCGGATACCATGGGGTTACTCAAATCCTTATTGCTCACAGGGGGGAATGAGGGGGAGGGGGCGGGATTCTGATCGACAAACAGAATTCCTTTTTAGCCCCTTCCTATTACAGGCGAACCAGCAGCGGCGCCGGGACGTGCGCGGTAGGGGTACCCGACAGGAAGGGGAAGGGATGTATCATCTCACGCCCCTGAAATGTGGACCCACCCCAATCTCGACGAAGAACAGATTTTACAACGAGTTCAATTTCGATAAGATTAGTGAAAAAACGTTTTCCCATTTTTTTTCTTTACAGTTCCTTCCCAGAGGTTGAGGGAGGAGGGGGTAGTCATGACCAAGTATGGTGGTGCTGTTCAATGGGTTCATGAGTTATTATTGCGAAGTAGTGATTAATGTGTCCAAAATGCTAAGGCATCGAAGATCATTAGGGTGACACTGGCATGTCTGACGCGTTCGCAAGTGAACGATCTTCGCAAACTCCCCGGACGAAACAGGAGGCCTACCCTACCAGCACGGTTCTCGACAACTTGTCTCCACGAACTCACGAAAACAAATCTAATGACGTTCACCAATGGACCGTATAATGATAGGGGGAAGTTAGGTTCGTACCCAAACCGACTGAAAGCCATAGTGTATAGGTGTGAAGATACGCACTGATCGCAGCATAACTGGTTCTGACCATATCTGTAAATGTTTCTCCTTCAGCACTATCGTCGACCTTAATTCACAAACCCGTCCCCTTCCCACCTGAAGGCGAGGCAGGGTCACGAGGAAACTCCGTGACGACGCGGTCAATATATCCCCGGTCAATATATCGCCATAGATATCCTCAAACACGCTCCAAGTTCATCCTGTTGTGAAAAAACCATTCGATGGGAATTAAGTTCAGGTGAAAATACCGTCCTATTTAAAATTTACGTTCCTCTCGAAGATTAAAGAGGGTTGTTCAGAAAACAGCTTCACTGAACACTAGCACTAATCATTACGCTCTAACCAATCCGCCTATAGGTCAGGCCATTCCACAGGAGATGTTCTCCTCTCAGTGAAGGAGGATATCCTAAATCTTTGGACAACCGTCATTCCGTCATGAGGTGCTTGCTTGATTCTCTCAGCCAGCATTGGATACCATAGATCACAAACGTTTCTCAAAAACAATATTAGCAACCTACGGGGTTTGTGGTGTTTGCCTTGATTAAGCTGTCTATTTTCTTACTGAGTAAAGGACTCAAGTGTGTTCACTCTCAATGGCGATCCGCCCTAACCGTCGCTCTTCGGTATGGTGTTCCACAGGGATCTGTATTGGACTGACATTGTTCAAATCTCGAGTAAAAAAAAAAGCCTTTGAGTGACATTCTGCGTCATCATGGATATTTGATTATGTTCAATTCATATGCGGATGACACACAGCTCCATGTTAGTTTCAATTCCTAATGGCAATCATGACGCCCTAAGAGCCGCAGGTAAACTTGAGTTGTGCATTGAAGATATTAGGATCTTCCTGCATATGAACAAACTCAAGCTCAAGGTATATGCCTGTTCCTGATCATATTCCGAAAATCAAAATTGTTGATACCGTCATCACTCCCTCTGCTTCTGTTAAGAACCTGGGTGTTCACTTTGATTCTCAACTGAATATGAATAAGCACATTTGTTCTATTTGCAATCTGCAAAACTATCATTTAGCGAACAGTGGCCGTTCTAGGAAATTCCTTACGAAGTCTGGCTACAGAATATCTGGTCCATGCGTCCATCTCATCTCGGTGGATTATTGTAATAAGCCTTCTGTTCGGTGTTCCGATAGTCAAATTAAACGCTTACAAACTGTACAACATTCTGCGGCGCGCGTTACACTTGTGCAAGGAAATTCGACCTAATCAGCCCGACCATCAAAGACTGCACTTAGTTCCTATTAAAGAGAGGAGGATGATAGAATTCAATTGTTCTGCTTCGCTATTTTTTTTTTTTGTTTTTTTAAGCATATTCCGAAACCCGTCAATAAAGCACTAAGTATATTGCGAAAATTGACCAAGTATATCCCTGGCCGCTCTCTTCGTTCCTCTACACAGCGTCTACTACGTGTACCTCCCGTTAATCTTGCCAGCTATGGTTTCATGCTGCTGCTCGTATTCAAGGGCCTTACCAATTCGTAAGCAGCGGATAGTGTGAATTCTTTCAAATCAAGCTTGTTTTAAACACGCTTCTCTTCGTTAGGGCCTTTGCACACACTTGTAGATTGTGGCTTCACTTTCGGTGTTCATCCTGATGCGTTTTTTATTGTTCTTTTAGGACTTCGTTTTTCTTCTTTCTGTGAAGCGCATTGGTACCTTTTGTGATATTGCGCTATATAAATATTACACATTATTATTATTATTTATGATGCTTCGCGCCATATGCGATAGCTGGTTCGCATTTTTTTATTCAAATTTTATTGTCATCTGTAAAGAGGGACAAGACACCATTAAGTGCAAAAGCACTCCCTCCGCGAGAACACTCTTATACCGAAACAAGAAAAATCGAACACTATGAGAACATCTGCAAGTCTAAAGCCAAAGTTCTAGAAACATTGCCGACGAAATCAGAAGTAAGGTCGAACCGAATGTATTTAAAGCCTCATGCGGGTTGGTCAAGCCCTATTGTACGTTCTCTGTGTCTTCAACAAAACTAACTGTGCATGCCGGTTAGGAGGAAAGGTGCCAATATGGAATGGTGGCATGCATTCATGCCTCGCGCCTCCGTGATGAGGCATTTAATTTTATATGAGTTGTGAACAATAAGTGTGGCTAGGATCCACTCCAAGCTACTGACCAAATAGGGCGGTGAAGGGCCATGTTGTGGAGTGGACAATTAGTTATAATAGTTAGACCTATAACTTTTTTCACCATTTTACTGCATCCATAATTTTTATGTCCGCCACCGAAGTTTGGCCTCTCCAGACTCTTCAGGTGTGGCACAGGCATCCTCTTCACGCGATTGCCTTTTTGTTATGAGAGGGCAATTCAGTTTGCCGTAATACAGAGAATATGTCGCTGTAAGCGTGGGCCAGTGGGAATATTTCTGCTGAAGAGGTTTGGTGCAGGGGTGAGAGGATGCCTCAGGAAGTATAATCCACGCGTGTGAACGCAAAGAGGACGGCCGCCACCCCAACACAGTGAAACGATACCGTCTCAAATATTCATTCAAAAACACTTATAAAATCAATTGAGGGTTCCACCAAAGCTTTCCGTTCGTGTGTTGCCAACGCTCAGTCGGTGGTATAGCTACCGACTGAAATCGAAATGATATACGATGCACGTATCGAGAAGGGCGCATTACCTCCACTACACCTCCCTACCTGGAGGTCGAGTGTGTGACCGGTGGGACGAGGTGAAACATGCTGCTACTATCTATTATTAGGGAGATACGAATCTGAGCCAGACTTTCATTTCTTCCCCAATCGGATGCCTCTAACGCGAGCACTTGATCAGGCGAGGTTAATTTCCAGGTACGCCACATAGCCCCTGTGAACACGACATTTTTCAGCTTACACGAAGGCCTCTCGTAAGGCTGTCCATCATTTGTGGCCAGACCTCACTGCCCTCAGGCTGTTTAATACTATAATCTTTAACCGCTGTAGACATACAAGTTGCCCGAACTCCCAAACTAATAGGAGAGGCAATGTTGGGGGGAACAAATAGGTAAACAGACGAAGGGGGCCAGTGGCTGCCGGACAGCAGTTTCATCCCCAGTGCGAACAGCACCGGGGAATAAGTACAGCCGAGTGGGCCAGGACGATCAGCAGCCTAGAATCAAACGGGCGCGATTAGGGCCACTAGTTGCGCCAAACCCCCCCCCCCCAACTTCTCCAGATTAATCGGGATAACCGGCTGCCGATTTGATTCTCCGCCTCGAGAAGAACCCAATATGCCTCTTCTGGGGTTCCTAGCATTATCACCAAACCACTAGAGTACATTGACTATAGGAAAAAGCCACTAAATATGACCGACCTACATACCACGAGGCCCTCTTCTAACTCGATCTTCGGGTTACATATGGCAACCATCCATTTTATTCATATGCCGAACCTACAATGCTTAGTATGTGACCTATACAATTTTCCGTTGAAAGGACTATATCCGTGTAAAATATATCGGCAGGCTCTGATTCAGTGACCTTGTACAACCCTAAAACAAGGCGATCGCCCCCAATTGTATCGCCTGGTGGCGCGATCAGTGTTTCCATCTAATAATCACCATGGAAACAGTTACAAGAAATTTAATGTGTTGCTTTAAGATTTAGGTATAGCATTAACACCCTACTATCAGTGATCATTTCACATTCGTAAGGACTGATTATGGATAATGTCTACCCTGAAGAGTGAAAGAAGTATAAGTTGGTCGAAATGTGACTAAGAATCGCCTACTAAATTATGCAAATTAGACACAAGAGTCAATCCTATTGACGCATTTGCTCATTTCACATACTCAGGACCAAGTATACATGGGAAGGAACTGCAGCAAACTTGAACATTTGCATGAATGGAACAATTCATACACACAGCATAACCCCCAGTGACTCGAGTCAATGTTATGTTAACATTTTTGGGGGATGGAATAAACAGGTAGACCATACCAATCAAGACTCAGGAAAATCAAACCAACTTTGAAAGTTGGGAAAAGACCATGCGGAAATAGACAAACTGAATGACCTCACAGTGTCCTTCACCTATGTGCATAATACAATTTTATATAGTGAATAATCACAAGAGTGCACTATTCACAGAAATGAGTGGGATGAATGAAAAAAATCCGACGCGAATTTGTGATTTTGCATAAATCATGCACAATTCGACGCAACTCAATTACCATATTTGACGCTGTGAAATCTAATCGTACATCTACTTCAGAGCCCGCATCTATGTGCCCAACCAAGTCACCATAGCACCTACGAGTTTCTGTAATCTTGCTCACGAGCTCTGACATAGAGTACATAAAAGAGGCTAAAAACAAATGTACCTTACTAAACAACACCGCCGGCGGTAGACCGCCCCAACTGTATATCCTCACTTTGTCCATACCGAGTTTCTATTTTTTGCCGTTAACTTCTTAAATAAGCACATTTATTCAAGACTCAACTTTAACCACTGAGCCACCCGACAGAGGTCAAATTGAGGTCAGAGGTGGTAACACCAATGCAGGTCAACAGTTATATAACAATGGTGAACCCTCCCGCCTTCGATATTCAAGTCTCCGATTCAGCCAGAAAACAGTTTTTTGACCCCTAAGTGACCTTGAATGACTTTAATGACATGGCAGGTTTTAAAAATTGAATCTCCATGTGATACATCCACTCTCAGAAGCATTGCATCTGATAAAGCCCAGTGCTATGCCAAAAAAGTATTAAAATAATGTTTTGACCCTACCAGTGACCCCTTTAATGACTTCCATGAACATGGCGGTTTTGATAAAAATTGTTCTCTCATGTGATGCATCCACTCCCTGAAGCATAGCATTCCAATGAACACGCTTATAATGTTATTGCGAAAACGCTATTAAAGTAAATTTGCCTCCTGTAACTACCCAATTATGCGTCCGATCGAAGCGGGAGTTGGTTCCTCCATAAAGCCAAAAAGGTCTTCACATAGCCAGAAATAACCAGTTTTATTTTTTTGCAATGTAATCCTAAATAAGCACCATTTATTCAAGATCAACCTGTAACACACATGACCACCGTAAGAGGTCAAATTGAGGTCAGAGGATCACACACATGCAGGTCAACAATTATATCACAATGGTGACCTCTCCCGCCGTCAAGATATTCAATTCTCCGATTATGCCCAGCAAACAGTTTTTGACCCTAGTGACATGGAATGACTTCACGTACATGACAGTTTTTATGAAAATTGTAACTCTCCATGTGATATCCACTCCTAGGAGCATTTTGCATTCTGATAACACGCCCAGTGCTATTGCAGAAAAAGTACCAAAATCAGTTTTTGACTCAATGGAACTTTTAAATGACCTCGTGATGCACAGGACATTTAGAAAAAATGTAACCCTAGCGGGGGTACACCATGTCCTAAAATATAACCCACATAGGAAAGGTCACTGGAAGTTGTTGTCAGGGAACAATACTATTTGGCAGGTGATATGCCCATAAGGGACCTTGAATGACCTTTGATGACATGAGGTTTTAGGGAAATGTTCTACCACCCATGACGTTACACACTGTCCTGAAATTCAACATTGCAAGCAATGTCACTGTAAGTGTCTCCAAAAATATTAGTTTTTGTCCATAAGTGACCTTGAATGACCTTGATACTGTCAGTTTTCTATGAAAAATGTTACTCTCGATAAGATGCCGCAGTCCCTACAAGCCATAATTATCACAAGTTACTGCCGATGCTATTGCCAAACGGTATAAAAAAACAACCTTTGACCCCTTGTACTGACCGACCAAGTGCCGTTTGAGTGGGAGGTTCGTTTTTGTCTATTCAGCACTATCAGAGCTAGTTAGGAGGGGTAGTGATTGACCTGCTGATTCTAAAAACACCATGAAAATCAATTGAACCTCCTAACTGCACTCAATTTCAAATTGAACTTTATGAGACCTCTGATATCTCACGCACAAAGGTCAAATGGGGTCATTATGGTCCGTTTCGATCAGAAGTAACCTTTGAGATCCGAAAATGGCCTCGAAATTTGATTCGCCAAAAACATGGTAAAGGTCAAGGTTCACAACAATGGAGGTCAACGAGTAAATCACATGGTGCACCTCCCAACAACATTTGGTTCCCATGTTTATGCCAAAAACAATAGCAACCATGGGCTGTAGCTCAAACTTCACAAATGTACCAAACAATGTACGACTATACGTTGGTATATGTCAGGCCTGAGCCAAGGAGGCAGTCTGAAGCACTGGCTTATTGTGCTTTTGAACATGATCTTCATATGGGCGAACAGCTCTTAGCAGTCAATGACAGTGTTCTCACTTCATCACATTCAATGGAGAAAGCGGATGAGGCAGTCTGACGCAATGGCTTATGTGCTTTAATGACAACATGATTTTCATAGTGGCGAACAGTTCTTAGCAGTCAATGAACATTGTTACTCACTTAGTCAACATTCAATGGAGAAGCCGAAATTAAGAGAAAAACATTTCACACCATGGCATATTGTGTCCCCTATAATGACCTCTGATGTTTGTGTTTGGTATTCATCGATACCGAATCTCGTTTCCAAATCAACCGACGGCTCATCGAGTCCGATTCTTGCTACCAACAGCAACCGTTCATCAGCAATCATCGATAAGACAGGTTCGATCTCTGAAGGCATTTCTACTGCAGAGACGATTGTTCGCATGGTCGAAATGTTATAAATCACAACCATCGGCGAGATCGCTCTCTATGGCGTCAGAAACGCCATCACGACCGATATATCCCGTCGTTATGGCTACTACGGCCTAGCGGCGCACGACATGTCTACTGCATATGACCTGTGTGCAGTCTTTGGCTAGCGATGTAAAGCCTGTGAATACGGCTACAGTGTTGCCCTAATCTGGTATTCCGTGTGTATTTGTACTTCTTGCACAACAATGTTAATTACTGTGTTGGGTTTCATGTTATTCTTTCTTTCCATATTTTCTCTCATTTTTCAACAAAATCACTTGAATTAATTCTCCAATGATTTTTTACCCATTGACTAATGCTAAAGGAACTTCACTTAACCCCAACTTTCCCAACCATTAGTTCATTGTAGTTTAAGATGGCATTTTTTCTTGGAGCAATGTTGACTGTTCCATCATGTACCGATTATTATTTTAAAAATCGCCATTTTCAATATTTTGTAACACTCTTGGGTAGGGGTAATGGGAAAGTGGTGAGAGTGTGGGAAATGTTTGAGGGGTTTGTGCAATGTTAGAGAGTGGGGGGGGGTTGATCTGTTCAATTGTGAGGGAGAGGGTGGTGCAGAGGGTAAGGTGAAGGCTGAAGGGGGGATGAACAGATGATGGAGGGGACATAGGTGAGGAGAGGATTCTATGGCAGCATAGAGTGATGGATGGGAAGAGAGTGGTATATGGTGAAGTGGGAAGGTGATTGAGTTGGCTGGAATGGGTTGTTTAATGAAGTGGCCACAAGGAAGAGTGATGCAGAGGGATGGAGATGGAATGATGGAAGGGGGATGAAAAAAGGGGGTCGTGTGCAGATAGGCCCCACCACTCCACTCTGTTCTCAATCCCCTCATTCCTCCCTCATCAATCCCTCTCACTCTCTCCCCTAATTCACTCTCCCCACCCCTGCACTCACCTCAAAATTTTGGGTTTCCCCCTCCCCTTCACCCACTCCCCTTCATCCTCCCTCCCCCCCCCTTCACCATCTCTCTCCCATTCATATGATGCCCCTCCTCCCTCACCACTCCACCACCATGTCCTCAACCCCTGCCTTCTCTATCAAATTCACTCTCTCCCCCACCCCTGCACTCACCCTCACAATTTTGGTTCTTTCTTGCAGACTTCCCTCACCCCCCCCCCCACACCCCAATCATCACCCCCCCATCAACCCCCTCACCCCCCCCCCCCTCCTCCTGGCTACCTCCTCACCATCTTCCCTTCATACAAAATCCTTCCCCCACCAGTCCCAACACACCATGGCCTATCCATCCGCTCTCCCCACTCCTTCCTGCACTCAACCCCACCAGTTTTGGTTTTGAAGTAAGCTCAAGTAATGCTTTAAGGAAGGGTGATAATATACAAACATGGAGCAGAACTACATCTCTAGCGATGTGGAGAGCACAGCCTACTACTATATAGGCCATCTCCATGCCTGGCAAGTCCTTTGGGACCCATGATGTCGAAGACTTTGTGCTCTACATTCGCAGATTTCAGTTTATCGCCACTTGCGATTATTCGTGGCGGCCGATTTACTATTCGTATTCTCGATGAAACGACGAATATTCGGTATCCGCCAACAGCCTATCATCAGATTTACTGCTTCAATTCTAACAACACTATATATATATGTCTCCCCAATCTGGCAAACAAGCGGCAAAGGCCCTCCATAAACATTTGACACAGTTTCCAGAACATCTAATGTACTTTGTAGGAGGAGATAGCCTTTTGAAATTTTATACCTGAATGGCCTATATAGCCTCTTGACCTTCACCAAGGCAAACTTTCTCTGGGTCATTACGTGTGTCCAGGTGGTTGACATCGTCACAGAATTACTGTTTGGGGGTCCAACAACATTGCTGACACACTGGATGTAATGGCCTTTTGCGTGAATGCAACGTGGGCTTTCGGGCTCAACTGGGCTTCGGTCCATAATGCGTGAGAGCCCTGAAAGTACGGCTACTAGGCTTTAATTAAGACTTTATATCAGCACTGATTTGTGGGCTATCCAATTTGTAGAGGCATTTGCATGATTTAACCTGGTGGGTCTCAGTGGAAATCAGTGGAAACTCGTTTTGCCCCATCTCAAATGCCAGAACCCTCTGTTAAGCCAATTTTCAAGCAATTAATTCCCATTTATATTGCAGTTAACCTACCTACAGTCGGTAGGATCTGGAGTGGTAACATAGTATCATTTGGTGCCATAAATTGGCTGCGTCAGAGCGGTTGGGTGCCGTTCATTTTACTTATTCAAGATTTCCACAGACATCATCTTTTTGGGGGGTGCCGAATTTCATATGTATCTTATCAGGCACTAGGGAGTTGTGTGTCTAACACTATCCATTCAGTTTCTGTTGATAATCCAAAGATGGCTGTCTGTAAGAGTGTGTTGACGCCACTTCGAACTCCTCCGAGATTTTGTATGGACGAACGCGTGTACTAAGTCAACGAGCCTGGAAGCGTGAACTCACTTCCCTCACTAGCCTGTTTGGCGTTCCATACTCTTTGCAGATTTGCACGTTTTATCACTGCATTGGCCAAATTTAAATTTCATCCAATAACTTTAGCTTACGATAAATTACATATTTCTAACTCGACATCCGATAATTTATCGCATCTCTACTTGCATGCTCTCACCTATGTCTACTTGTAAGAAGATTCAGCTACCAACACGTCATGATAGTATTGTAGTCCTTGACCACACTATTCCTCCCTGTTTTGCTGCTTCTGATGACATCTATTCTTGAATGTTCCGCATCCGGCTAAAAAATGTTCTGCTTTCGGATGTATCACATCTCAACTAGAAAAGAGGGGGAGAAGGGGGGGTTGGGGGAGACCCGGTGTGGAATGGGAAGTTCTTAATTTACACTCATTAGGCTAAATTATTAAAGGGCGGCGAAGCAAGAGGCGACATTATTTTTCATTTTTGACAAGTGGCGATACGTTCACTTACGAATATCGACCAGGGCCACTATTTTATGGATGGTTGACCAGCCTGTATAAATCAATACAAGAGAACTTACGCGACACAACTGTGACATATTTGTCATTTTTTTTGCAAGTGGGCGATCGTAATCACTTAGGAAGATCCTACCGGGCCATAGTTTATGGATGGGTCGACCCTAGCCTGTATAAATCAATACGAAGTAACTTACTGACACAATGGACGAGAAAACACTTATGAAACAAGAAAAGTTAAGGAACAGCTGATCTGGTATATATAATTTTACATTGTCTGGATCCGATCTGACAACTTTCTAATGTATAACATGGGTTAGTTAGAAATCCGCAAAAATATCGGACCGGTTTTTTCCGATGCTCACCGCGTCAAACCACACGGGGCTAGGATACGTTGACTTGTGCTGTAATAATCGTAATACTTAGGCCTAGTACTTAACAGTATTTCCGATTTATAGGCATTCTACTTCAACGTACGAGTCGAACCTTTCTGCCTCAAACCTTCGCTGGCAAATTGCTCCGCAACGGGGTTCAATAAACTATTGTTCCCGATCTTTTTCTGTACTTCACATCTCACTATTAGAGGAGTCTTCCAATGATTATTCCTTAGAACGAGAAATATCAAGTGACACTTTCGAGTGACTGCGCGAATTCGGCTCGCCCGGCTGGGGTGTACGTACGTCGGTATATGCAGTCGGTACCTCTACAGTACAGCTTGATTGAGAGGTCAATCTCACCTCGAACTAGTGCCGCGCCGCTGCTTTCGACCTTCGTATATACTGTATATACCGATCTACCAGGTAGAGAGCGGACAAAAACCTAGGGGGTTTGTTATTGCTTCCCATAACCTTTGGAAGCACGTACGGTTTGTATTCCCTCTATCTGGTAATTACAAAGTCATCCAATTCGAAAGAACGCACCATCAATTGCGAGGTCAGTCTCTCGAGTGATTATGGAAGAAATGTAAAGGATCATGGGAAATATGTCACTTTTTCCATGGAATCAACCTTAACTGCCTCAGATACATGACTGGTGATTTTGTAACATTCATGGAGAAGCACTTTTGCGAAAAATTAGAGTGGCAATTTGAGAAAAAGTCCAGTCCTCTCATAGCAGTAAAATGAATTCTTGTAGATTTAAACAAAATATTCCCTTATTCCTCGTCATATCCTCTGACCTTTGACCCTTCACAATTTCAAGTTGTCCAGGGGGCAATGAACATTGTTTCCAAGTTTCGGTCCACATTCATCGATTATGACCGTTTATTGCCTATGATATTTCTTTCCACCAGATGTCCTGTTTTAACTCTAATGGCATTATATGCGTTCCATCACATCTGTGTACATCTGAAAGAAGCGCTACCCATGAACATTATGACTGAGTTTTTTTAAAGACAATCTAATGCCTCTTTGTAGGAGAAGATACATTTTGTGGTTGTGAACAGAATGGCCAATTGTGATGCTTTAATGACCTTTGACCTGACCTTCACACGGATTCGAAATGTCCTAGTGGTCAATGATCATTATGATCAATTTTGGTCAACATCAAGCAAAGATTGATCGATTGGCAGCCAAAATTGAAAAAAAAAGCCAAAACTTCAATTGTGGACACACGGAATAAGGTAATAGAATGACATGGGCATCACAATAGCTCAACCAGCTTAGCTGGTTTGAGCTAAAAACTGGTTTTTTGACCCCGAATTGACCTTTGACGACCGTATTTTACGCTGAAAATCTAATCAGTTCATCTGGGGGCAGCCCGCGAGTCAGAAAGCCCGCGAGTCAGAAGACCCACGAGACCGAAACTCGAAAAGGGCCCGCAAGTCAGAAGACCCGCGAGTCAGAAAGCCCGCGAGTCAGAAGGCCCGCCAGACCGAAATTCAAAAAAGGCCCGCGAGTCAGAAGACCCGTGAGACCGAAACTCAAAAAGGCCCGCGAGTCAGAAGACCCGCGAGTCAGAAGACCCGTGAGACCGAAACTCAAAAAGGGCCCGTGAGTCAGAAGGGACAATCTGAAAACTGCATGGGTCACCTCGTGCGAACGCAACTTTTTTTTAGCATGCATGGTCATACTGGCTCCATGTTATCAATAGCTCATTTAGCTCAACTTGAAGAAAATTGAATGAAAAAAATACATCTGGGATCGGGGAAATATTCATTTTTGAGGGTCAGAAAACTGAAATTGTGAATGGTTTCGACCATTGATTATTCCTCTGGGTAATATCCCCCCCACAACAAAAAAAACCTAATACACACATTGTCAATGCAGTGAAGGTCAGGCCGTGTCATGGGTATATGTGTCTTGAGGGGCCAAGAGCGCATGCAGTAGGCTATGGTTAACAATATTTCATGGTGATTATTTTAATCTCCCTTATTAATTGGATGTCTGCCAAGGTATGGTAGCCAAGAAGTGACCATTTCCAACATGCATTCACGATAATATAATAGCTCCGTGTGCATTACTGCGTAGGTCACTGTGTGTTATGTCTTACACAATCCACTGTAGGAGTGTCTAGGACTTAGTATGTTTGGATCGATGCAAAGCTGGGGCTGTCCTTTATTCTGCACTATACCTTTGGCATGTTTTTGTATGCATTGGAATCGTGGGCTTTTCTCAGTAGCTTTTAACAGACATGCAACCTGACCAATCCTGAGTTCGAAATTAGGGCACGTCACTTTTTCCAATGAGAATGCTGCGTATATTTTTATATGATACTGGCATATGCGGGCTAGCTGGGTTTGTGAACTCTGGACAGTGTTGTAGTCGAGGCCGCACCTTCGAGGCCAAGTCTCCCGAGGCCGCACCCCTCGAGGCCGAGGCCGCACCCCTCGAGGCCGAGGCCGCACCCCTCGAGGCCGAGGCCGCACCCCTCGAGGCCGAGGCCGCACCCCTCGAGGCCTAGGCCGGGCCGCACCCCTCGAGGCCGAGGCCACACCGGCCGCGGGCAGAGGCCGAGTCAGTTAATAATTACATTTACAGATTGAAATTTTTTGTTTGATGAAATTGGAATAAGTACGGGTATGAATACATAAATAATTTTGTTTTGTCACAAGTTTTACTTTATGCAACAAATTTTATCCTTGAAGTACTCAGAATGAAAAAAATATGAATGCAGGGTGTGAAATGTTAATGCTGTGAGATTTGCTCTAAAGAGTGTACTTCTCATCAATTGTTACCATCACCTTTAATATAACGTGTGCAGTCGACCACTTTGGCATATTCCAGCCTACACATGTGACTGTGACTCATGAGTGCACAGGTACTGGCCTTGGAAGCTAAGGACATGTGCACTGCATTTTAAGAACATCAAGTAATCCAGCATCTGTGGAGAAGCTTGCCCGGTGGGTCAGATTTACCCCCACCCCATGACTACGCACTCATTTCCACCGGCGCAATACTAGCTGGAACAGATAGCACATTCATAGCCAGGGCATATAGAGCAGACTACTTGATTCTGGCCGCACCATCTGGTTTCCAAAAGTTTGTGGAATTTGATAAGCAGATGATCTGCCCATCCAATCAATTTGTGTACGACACATAAATTTGTTTTAAATCTATAAGAACAGTTTAAAATCGTCCTTGGCCAGGCAAGTAAGCAATACAATCACTCAATCAATCCAAATCATACAGTGACTCAAACCTATACGAGTTAACGACAAACAACCAAACCAGAAAGCCGAGAGGCTTAGTGATACTTACAGCTTGACTGCCCTGAAGTTTGTTGACCTCAGACGACCTACGGTCTGACCACAAAACAATAGGGATCATGTGGGAACCCGCATACCAAGTATGGACTTGGTCCACTAAGGTGGGGTCGAGTTATCGTGTTAACAAGCCAGGCGTCACCCACACACACACACACACACACACACACGCGCGCGCGCGCGCCCACACACACACACACCACACACACACACACACACACACTGTCATGACTGCATAGATTACTCTGACTAAAGTCAATATAAATAAAGGAATCAAAAATAATTTGGTGTGATTTTTTATGTACAGACTACAGACTACAGTGTCAGATAGGATAATTTGACAGATAATACTAAATAGTGTTTTAAATAATTCTTTTAAATATTTAAAATAGCATTTTCAGCATGCAGAACAGTAACTCGTAGGCCTACTAGAGGACTGAGCCAAAGTCTCGCCAAATAAAATGAGATTACATAATAAAACTACATTCACGATCTTGCGCAGTCTATGCCCACCTGGAGACTAGAAGTCCACCGCGCAACTCCTACTATGACATAAGGGGGGGGGGGGGTAATTGCGAGTGAGTGCCACCACGCTGTCGCGCCAATGCAGGTTTCACTGCTTTGTACACAAAGCTATACATATGCGCATGTGTGCACTGTGCTGTGCAAGTGCAATCAGCACTGCTAAGCTGTCTATATATGCACGGGGACTTGAATGGTGCACGGCGGGCCGAGTACAGCGCCAGTACATTATTTTTATCGGCATTTTGTTGGTTGATACCACGTAATCTACGTTAGTTCAGTTGTCGCGGTAATTCAAACAATCTTTGAAACATCATGTGTGACTTTTTTTTTTAATAGCAAAAAAACAATAATCTGTCCGGCCTCGGCCCAAACCCGAGACTGGCCGCAGCCCCCGAGGCCAAGGCCGCCAAAAACTGGCTTCGAGGCCGAGGCCGGCCTCGAGTCCTCCAACACTGATTCTGGAATTTCATCCCTGGGCGGCGCGGGCATTTTTTCTGGTTTGTGGACTTCAATTAGGTTGCGTAGCCCATCAGTTATTGTTTCAAAATGTTACTTATTTAATTGATCGGGCAATATGAACATGCATGACTGTTGCGAGTATTTTAATCTTATGAAATGCATCTTTTTTCCACACCATTTACCCTACCTACTAGGTTAACTGAATCTTCTAGTACGCTGATTGATCGTATTTTTGTTAAGTTGCAACAACTGATTACGCCTCGAATTATGCGGGCAACTTCTATCGATATTAGTGACCTTTGCCAAATTTCTTTTTTCTGTGTTTTTTCAGAACATTAACACTAATGGTGCGGGGACAAACAGACCGTTTGTTCGAATTTACAGCAGTAATAACTTTGATAATTAATGGGTAACATTCATTCCTACTGACTTCTCTAGTGTCTATGGTTCCGCTGCTGCGAACGAAGCTTACAGCATATTCATTCCCAAGGTTATTGCCACCCATGCGAATGCTTTCTTTGTTAGGTTGTCCCGCAGAAAGGCTAAGCAAAAGCCCTGGATCACTGCCGGCATCAACACGTCGATTAACCGTAAAACAGGAGTGGGGGGAGGGGGGCATGCACCCCCGTCGGGGAGCCTGCCCCCCCCCCCGTCGGGGGAATTTTCAATCTCGTCGGGGAGCCCGGTGGGTACGCTGAAAGGTACACACCCGACGAGGATTTTGCCCCACAGTATATATTTCCAAACTTCTGTATAGTGAAAATTCCTAAACTGAAGCTGGAAATTTTCGCGCGACTTCGCGCGCCTCAATTTCTAATAGTATTGCCAGTTTCATCGCTTCCGAGTTTAAGATCAGCGTAAATCATCTTACTACAGACTATACAATCTTGGAATATATAAATAGGCTACACAGGTCTTGTGGTATCTCGGAAATCCTGCAAGAAGAGATTAAGGTTACAATTCTTTAGGGGATGCTCGTCTGCCGTCTTACAACTGTTTTGCCTCTGTGTAAGAGTGGTGTGCTTCACGACGCAGTGCCGAGGTATATCCTGTGCAGTTATCGGAATACCTGACCATATTCTAATAATAAGGGGCGCCTGATTAAGGGGAGGGTATGAAGTAAACATGCACTCCATAATGTGTATTTCATTTTTTCGTTTTTTTTTTTCTTCAAGAAAATGTTCAAGAATGAAATATCGAAAATGTTTGACCTAGGGGGTAGGGTGAGCATCGTCGGGGAAACTTCAACATGACCCCCCGGCGGAGAACTCGGGCCCCCCGTGGGGAAATCCTGCGCCACCACTGCCGTAAAATAACAGTCCGCAAGTTATTGCTAACCATACTACCGAACGAAAAAGCTTCATTCGTCGAAGTTCAGATCTGTCCTCAACAAAACAATAGGCTATTCGAAGTCACAATATCACAAGCTATTATCATGATAATCAACACTCTGCACAGAAAACGTGGTATCATTAAACAATCTGCTGAACAGTGAAAGGAATTCCACACTAATGTAAAAATCTTGACTACATCTGGTGACTATTGTTGACGACGGTGACATAGCTATGCATTCATGGACTATTTTTCAAAAGTTGGAAAAACACTCAGTGAGATATCCTGAGTAATAACGATCCAATTCCTTTCTGATGATACCGAGTATTATACCAATTTTGTGTTCTGAACTCTACCACTCGTAGTGGAAATTTGTAATGAAATTAACGACTATAAAGATAATAAGTCGGCCGGTGTTGATGCATCCCCCTAAAGTCGGAAGCATCTCGCATCTAATTTGCCGTCCAGTCTGGGTCATGTATTTAATCTTGTATATAACCACCGGTGTTTACCCCGAAGCCTTGAAGGAGGACAAAGTAATTCCCATTGTCAAGAAGGGGGGACGAAGCCTTCCGGAAAAATTACCGTACTATCATTCTTCTTTCCTGTATTAATACAGTATTGGAAAGGTTAATCGACGAAACGCCTGAGTTCTTATTGAGTATTATAATATTTATTCGATTTTCGTTTGGCTTTCCAAGGGGACAGCACGGGTCATGCTATGTTGAAAACAGTTAATTGTATTCGTGCTCATCTCGACAACGGGAGTGCGTCTTGGAGCCTTTATCTTGATCTTAAGAAGCTTTGACACTATGGACCATCAATATCCTTCTTGCCAAATTGACAATTACGGTATCGGGTATAGCTTTGACGTTCATACTCAAGCTACCTAAAACTAATAGGAAACAACGCCCGTATGTCAATGGATGTTATTCTTCAAGTTTCAACGACTAGGGTGTGTCCAAGGGTCTGTTTGGTCCGTTGCTATCTCTTATGTTTACGTAAATGATATCTGTAATGTTGTTCCTCGTGATTCCCTCAGACTTTTCGCTGATGATACAAATGTTTTTGTTCATGGACCTCAGTGGCACTTATTTGTGTATAAAAGCTATGCTGGGTTTTTTCTTCGTAAGGCTAAAAACTTGGTTTGTTCTAATAAACTGACTTTGCATCTAGGGAAACAAACTTGTCCATTTCCACCCAAACAACCACGTTCCTCACACCGGTCCTGCGCAATCATCTATATGATATAAGTATTTATAAAGGACAAATTGTGTTAAGTACTTAGGTCTTTCCATCGACGACAGTGACCAGCAAGCAGCACATTGATGTTATCGCAATGATCTTGCTAAGTAAAAATGGTATTTTCTTTCGCCTTAGCGCTTCGCTCACCCCTGCTGTCGCTCTTCAGCTTACCATTCCTTGTATTGTCAAGAATCTCCTACGGTGTGACCTCCGCCACCTTACTTAAGCCTTACAAGGCCTTCAAAATAGGATCTGAAAAAACTGCGACTTAAGATAACAGTCGGTACTTCACGAATGCTTTTCATTCCGATCTTAACGCCCTTAAGGTCTACGAGTTTTCATGTTCTAAAGATTGTTCGTTTACTACAAGTATGTAAATAATTAGTTACCTCTTGTATTTTCTCGCGTTATAACCTTGGTGCGGTCCTTCCGAAGCTGGCGCACGCACAAAACAATGTCTCTTTGCAGTAAGCCGGGCACAACTCGAAACCATGGCAAATAACTTGAACAACTACTGCTTTAATATGGAGGTGTACCAAAACGTCATTCAAGATGTCACCCACACTAGCCACCTTTAAACGTAATATCAAAGCTTACCTCAAGAATCAGTATTCTCTATATTTATCAATTGTATCCACTTCCTTGTTCAGTTCTTCTCTGTTTTTAGTTTTCACCTGGTCACTAGACGATAAAATTGTTGAACTCGTTTTGTCGTCGTCGTCGGTCCTGTCTGTACCATTGTATTTTTGTTTGGACGGAAATAAAATTGATTGAAGGGAATGAATTGAACTATGATTAAATTGATCTGAAAGAAATGATAAACAAGAGCACCAAGGTGCTGTAGCTAAACCGCCAAATGTACCAAGACGAATGTACATTATGTGTGAATGATCAAGATCATGAGGGCCGAAAGGCAAGGTCAAAACAATAAGCATATTGTGCCCCTGTAACGACATTGACCTGATCTTCTATGGCCAAGCATGTTATTAGCGGTCAGCAAACAAGTTCCTCAGTTTGGTCAACATCCATCAGAGAATGACAAATGAGAGAGAAAATGGCATTTCACACAGTGGCCTATGTGCCACTTCTAGTAGGTAATCGTTGACTTCACTTTCAAATCACATGGTACAAAGTTGGCCCAAAGGACGATGAACATTGAGTTCAAGTTTGTTCAACATCCACAAAGAATGACTGTTTTGCTGAAGAGAAGCATTTTGAGTAATTCCACATGATGGAATCAGGTGTCCCCCAAGGCTTAAATATCTGAGCACCCGGAAATCACGGATAGTAGACAATCATCTAATGACCAAACATCAGGGAGATGTTTTTCAAGTCGCTGAGTGAAAATTCAAAACAACACTCTTGGCACAATTGGGAACTGACCAAAAGATTCCTGAACACTCCGAAGGTCTGGTGTTAGACCATCAGTATGATCGAATGTCAGCACTGCGCACCAATTTTTGAGAGGAGACGCTTTTTGCGTACTTCCATTATGGTGGCCCGGGGGGGGGGCACCGTGGACCTTGGCGTCCTAAATCCCTTGGCACCCCGAGGTACGGCTATTAGACCATCATTTACTACTGAACATAGCACTGTGCACAAAATATGGATACATATTTTGCAATATTTTATATATGGGCCATAGAGACTCAAACGGGCCCCTGGGTCCAAGTTCCCAAACTCCCCCATGGCCCTCTACCAAGGACCCTTACAGTAACTCTGGAAAAAATGAAGGGAGACTTTGAGCCACAAACGTTGAAAACCATCATGACAGCAAAGATCGAACTCGGTAGGCAAGTAAGCAGATGGTAGGAATGATGGCGTGAACAAAAGCAGCGCCAGCCTTAAAACGAAAGGAATGATAAGGTGAAATAGTTAGGGCTTGGAGATTCGGAGGACCTATTTTCTTCACGGAAACCCAGATTAAGTGGGGAAGCTGTTGCATGAGAAGATGATGCACGTGGACGAGATCAGAGAGAGACCACTGACATTGGTAGAGGAAAGAGAGGAAAGAACCAGATGTCACATTGGGGCGCAATGGGAGTGAGTTGAACAGAAGGCATGATATAATTAATGCGAAAGAACAAAGGGAGGACGCTGGAAGGGCAAGCAAAAAAAAAAAACAAGACGATCATCAAAAGCACCGAATACCGGAATGTGCCAATATGGCTGGGGAGCGGAACCGAATGGGCTCCCCGAAACACCGACCTAGGTGACATCTCAAGACTCGTGAACTAGCGGATGAGGGTGTTCGGGATATATAACACAATGCCAGATGCAGGCAGCTCACCAGGCGATACCCTAGGGTTCGGGTCTCTAAACAATCGGCGGGAGGCATGCAGCACACCGATTCCACCTGTATTCTTCGAGAAAAACGGAAACCTTGGAAAAAGGAGAATCCAGGTTGAACACAGGCCCAGCCAGAGTCCTCAGAAGAAACCGGCAACCGATCCCGAAAACTTGGGTAGGTTCTAGTTGGTTCCTTGGACAGTTAGGTTTTTGTAATTTGGGGAAAGCGATGTTTTCCGCCTTGACTTGGCCGAACATAACATTTTTGAACACTATAATTTGAGGCACAAACTATGCGAATCAAGCATGGCATATCAAAGAGTTGCAAATTTCATCACGTGAGTCAGGTTGGAGCTACGGTCTGAATATCCGATTCCGAGTATTTTTTCCTCGATCCACCATTGTTGTCCGCATCTGCATGGATTGTTTATCTTAGGGGAAGACCAGAAAATACATGTCCGTATAGAAAAGGCAGGGAAAGTCGAATTTTTCAGTCCAATTATCGCAGAAAACCTAATTCGACGCCCTTTTCTTTTAAACGTCGCAGGAGCACCCAAATGGATTGAATCATCTTTAAAGGAGGACCACGCTGAGTCGAATGAGATAAGTTTCAGCTGAGTCGGATGATGAGCCGCCATGTTTTTAACCTCACAGAGTATGTCGAGAGAAAGCGAACGTGCATCTTTCAGCCCAATCGGGACCTCGTTTGGCTGAGTTATCGCGAGAAAACCAAATCAAATTTTGCGTAATTTTGAATATTTTATCGTCACAGAACCATATGAAAAGTTCGCGAATTATTTGTCTGGTGGATTCAGCACGTGAAATCCAATGGTGTGACTATCCACTCAATGCGAGTTTGGTTAGGGTGCTATGGTGGTTTGTATTCCGTTCCGGGCATAAAAGTGAGGAGTAAAAAAATTGTATATACTGGCGTAGTCCGGTCGTGGGCTACTCCGCCTATACTGTGGGCAGGTGAGGGCGTCCTACGTCCAAATGAAAAAGGTGGTTCAGGGTATTTCGAAGTCCATCTGTGGCGGAGAGGGATTGTGGTGAGCCTGTAAACCCCTATGAGCTATTTAGGCCCGATGTCGACCATGAAAAAATAGGTGGTTAAAAAAAAAAACAGGCTATACAGTGTACAATACGGTAGTGGAGGACACCGGGTGTTGTAGTACTTCAGAGCTCTATCCGTTGGTGTATAGACCCT
The DNA here is from genome assembly GCA_026419785.1 of Sclerodactyla briareus. Lineage (NCBI taxonomy): Eukaryota > Metazoa > Echinodermata > Holothuroidea > Dendrochirotida > Sclerodactylidae > Sclerodactyla > Sclerodactyla briareus. Next base: position 279,888 of record JAODTK010002888.1, on the reverse strand, counting down.
GAGGATATGCTATTCCCTTATGCAGATATCAGCGATGGCGTGAAATGCCGACACACCGCTTTTCGAAAATACAAAGAATCGCGGTTCCGGTCTTCAATATAATTACGAAGATATAAAATTAAAATATATATAGATAATATATATATATACTATTATAATAAAGATTATATATATATATATATTATATATATATATATATATATATATATAATATATATATAATATATATATATAATATATATATATATATATATAATATATATATATATATATATATATATATATATATATATATATATATATATAGATCAGAAGAAAAAAACCGAAGAGTAAATTTCAACTTGCTGCTCAGTATATTTGCAAAAAGTTCGGTTCAATTCGAACTTCTTCAGTGGGGGGTGGGGGGGGGGGGGGGGGTTACCGGTATAAGCCAATGACCTGCTATAAATACGGTAATACAGAAAAAACGTATAATTACATGCCCTTGATTACATACAACAGACCGACAATAACAACTACAAGCCCTACCTAGGGTTGTACAGACTTCGACTTTTACGGGTCGATACATTTCGTTCCTTTTGTTAGGGCCGTACGGTTGGAGAGAATGAGTAATTGCTTGTCCCGTAGATTTCAAGCTTCAGAAGGATTCTTGTTTGTGTTGTCTGATTTCGAGACTTGCTCGATCGGCAAGAAAGTGAAATCAATTAAATCATGTGGGGTTCTGCTGTAGGTGTGGCAATTCACAGGTTTTTTTGTTTGTTAACATCCTCGATTTATGGATTACGGAACGAACCCTTGAATTGCGTGGAGTGGAGCGAAATACTGGACTTTGCATTTAATGCAGGGATCAAATAAATGACTTATGGCTAGTACAGGGCGGCGCTGATAGGGATAAGAGTGATACGTTGTGCAGCTAGTGAAAGTGGCAGTTTCCTGAGAAAAATGCTGACAGAGATCACCACTTGCTTTGGCATTTCGATTAGCCTGGGGAATCACATTTGTTAAGGGTGGCACCCGGTGATTTCAGCTTCGAGGGGGCCACTACTCATGGAGGGTTATTGCGTCCTTTTGACGCAGGCACGATTGAACCATCGGGAAAGATATCAACAAACTCGGGGTGGATGAATTAAGAGTGAAGGGCTTATGAGGACCTCTGAAATCTTGGGAGGCGGGGTTGTAGTCAAGGACGAGAGGAAAAAACTTTACTAGACGGTTTATTACCTGGCTCAAGTAACTGCTCCTGAGTCCAAGTACGAAACCTTGCGGAATTGGCCTATTATGAGGAAGGGGGCTGAGGTTGTGTTCGCAGATAGCGCTTGTACTCATTGCCCGATTTTTCAAAGCTTCGTCCGAGGAACATATTCTACGTAGTCGCCAGCGACACTGTAGGGACTCGAAAGACTCTTGGTATGAGGGGGGTTGGCAACTGCTATGAGCGAAGTACAAATGGATATCAGTAGGTTCGGATACACACCTGTATGTAGGTACCATCCCTAATAGAATAGAAACGGCCAAATACATTAAGGTGGTACGAGACCATAAACAATATATATATATAATATATATAATATATATTATATAATATAGATATATATATTATAGATATATATATATATATATATATATAATATATATATGATATATATTATATATATATATATATATGTATATTTTATATATATATATTATCTATAATCATATATATATATATAGATATAATATATATATATATATATATATCTAATATATATATATATATATTATATTATCGAGAACAGGCGAACATACTGATTTCGATGAAACAGGGAAACTATACTTCGCGTGAATGGTGTCAAGCCAGTTCCGCATCGCCGGTCAGTGAAGCAACTATATCAACTGCGGCCAACTTGTTTCAAACCACTACGGGGGATGGCCTCCAGAGCCTGTGAAGTGACAAGTTTCAGCTCCGATAGGATGGAGATCGCTTACTGCATACTGATATTAGCCACCATGTTGGATTTTTTCGAATTTACGGAAAAACACCCGGAACATGTGTGTGTTAATTGAGTTCGGCGAGGACAATCACATGGTGCAAATTCGACGCCGATCGGACCATAGATGACTGAGAAGGAGATGCAAAAGTTGGCAGGTACGTCTTTTAGGACCCAACAACCTATTTTGAGGGGCCATGTTCGGAGACAATACTCGAATTGTAAAGGGCCTATGGCCAACGACCTTACATGACTGAAAGGCCCAAGCCAATATTTTCCCCCATGTATCGTATCTATAAGCTTCACGATACTAAAACGGCCATGACCGACACCGGTTGAAGCCGATCTAGGTAAAAAACAATTTGATTCGTCGTGGCCGGCTCTATCGGCAGATCGGACGCATTTATGAAATGGGCCGGTCCAAGTGTAATGGTGGGGCCAGAAAGCCACTATCGGTGGGGCAACGCCAGACGATGCATGTCTTAAGAGCCCGGGAAGGTCAATACACTTCAAGGTATATCGACAAACAAACAACGCAATGGTGGCGTCGGAATGAAGCAGATGCGTAAGTTATTCTAATTAGTTAGGTCGGTATATGGGCGCACCAATCCGTCACTCAAAATCAATATTTGATACGCCAAAAAAAAAAAAGGCAAATTAGAATAAAATTTGACACCAGTTTAGGCTGTATTTTATTGTTTCATGTTTGTAGGGGAGCATTGCAACGCCTGAATCTTATTTGGGTACGCCACCGGGTACCTTAAGACAACTGCAGGCTTGTATTACATATCGTGTGAGAATGGAAAACTGTATTATTGTAGTCCATAACCATTCAAATACGAATGTTCCAATGAGGAGTAAGCCCTTCAAAGTTTAGGCCCATTAGCAGAAGAAATTAGGGAGAATCCCAATGGCGCAATAACGCAGGAGGACTAACACATGGACAACACGGGAAATTATGTTAGGAGTCAGGTGTCATCTTGTGACTAAGTCACATTCAGGGAGAAGTCTGTGTCTTGCTCTCACCAAAGTAACCATCGACCACACACCCAACCCACTACAGCAAACCTCTCCCATAGACCGAATGATTTCGAAAGTGAAATTAATTTTGCATTCATAGAAAACAAGAATGTTTGAAGGGTTGTGCAAGTATGAAATTCATTTTTCTTATCGCATGATGGGACGCCTTACATCTTGCACAATCACAATTCACGAGACACAAACTCAAGGACTATAACTCCGTAACCGGAACACATTCCGTTTTTTATACAGCTAGAATCAGTCTCTTTATGCAGAGTAATAGCGCCTATTGAATGTTGAAATTGAAAAAATTACCCCTGGGGAACTGTTATTGCGCCCATCTGATCAAAACGAATTATGAAAGTGCGCATCACTAGGCGCATTTTTCTCGAAAAAATATACAGACTATCATCTCTAGAGAAAACGCGACATGCTATTAGGCTGCGCTTTGACAACAGTTACTCAGAATGATTATGTGAACAGGTCTGAGCAACGCGTGGCGTAATACACCCCCCGGGGGGAGGAACGCCAACATTCACTTGCACTCCCAATTTGGTCCCAGTGATCAGGTTGAGTCAGATACCTGATTTCATCAGGTTGGGCCCGCCCTAGCACCAGGGCGGGCTACAAAAAATGCCCCAGCCCGTACTAATCCTCTATTTTTGTAATCGGTGTTTGTTATTTTTGTGTTTGTTTTGTTTTTTCATCGTTTGTTTTGGGGTTTATTGTGTTTGATTGTTGTTTCTTGTATCATTGCCTACAGTTGACATCATGTTTTTTTTCTACATCATGTGTGTTATTAGTCCGTACATGGCTAGTTAATTTTGACCACATCATGTTATTTATCGGTCCCCCCCCCCTTCCCCCCCCCCCCGCCCCCCCCCCCCCCCCCCCCCCCCCCCCCCCCCCCCCCCCCCCCCCCCCCCCCCCCCCCCCCCCCCCCCCCCCCCCCCCCTCCCCCCCCCCCCCCCCCCCCCCCCCCCCCCCCCCCCCCCCCCCCCCCCCCCCCTCCCCCCCCCCCCCCCCCCCCCCCCCCCCCCCCTACCCCCCCCCCCCCCCCCCCCCCCCCCCCCCCCCCCCCCCCCCCCCCCCCCCCCCCCCCCCCTTCCCCCCCCCCCCCCCCCCCCCCCCCCCCCCCCACTCCTATGCCATTTTGTTGTACAATATAGTGAGAAATGTGACTAAGAGGTGATTTAAAAGTCATAGCTGTATAGGAACGTGTACATCATGGCATTTATTGGTGTATATACATCGTCGCCATAATTTTTTTACCATGGATGTTCAATTTCCCGTAGGGTTGTGGTGCTAACATAGTTATCCCAAACCAGGTTCGAATGCCCGGAACCAGGAACGGGAGAGAAGCCTGATCGTCTTCCAGTGCATTGCGAATTAACTGCATGTGGATATTAAATAGGTGTGACAAAGTCGTTGCTGAAGGCAATGGTCGACATTTTGAGGACCTGGGTATAAGCCCCGGCCCATCCTGAATAATAATGAAATCGGCACCAGGACCACAATCGAAAGTCTGCCAATGTGGGTAACTAACCATTACCTACGTAATGACAAATCCAACCTTGTTCCATACGTCCCAGTTCTTCATGAGAATTTATGCGATGTGACTGCCAGGCAATGAATAACACAGGCACATATACGCCACCCTCACTGTGTCAACAAAGCAACTGCGCACAAAATGGACATGTATATTGGGAGAATGGGCCAATCAAAATTGCTTACCAGTACTTTTAATATCTCATAGAGTGCTGTCAGCATTAGCATGGGGAATTAAAATGAAAAACTCGTCCAGGAACATCGACAAAAAGAGCCCCTCTCCCATCAAAAAAACTTCCCACATTCACAGAATCGAACTCTTCTGACGTAAATACACTTAGCGGGTAGGTCACCTTAACATAACTGCTATGTGAGATTGTAGTGCTCATCTACCAGTGAGGTAAGTCTCGGAGACCCTTTCCGGTTTACGGTTTCTCGCGAAAATTCGGTATCGTGATCGACTAACGGCGTTAAAAAAAATACACATATGTAAGTCGGGAAATATCCGGGTTCACGAGGGTTGAGTTTACTTTGACCTGAAATTATAGAAAGAATCTGCTCCACAACATGTCCACCCCACGTGCCCACTACGAGTCATCCTCGTCAATTCTTGCTAATCGTTATCATCAGAGGCGTCGATTGTCGAAAAAGTGGGGTTGAAGGTGAACTGCAGTGTTACTATCAGAGCCGTCCATGTAGATCTCTGTTAAAGCGGAGACGCCACCATAGGTCGGCGCGCGCTATAGAGTGTTAAAGAGGAAATTGGCTTTTATATCTCCTAGGTCGCCGGAAGTGGCACTTGCTGGGCTTCATTGCAAACATCTGGAGTGCAATTGTAGGTATTGTAAATACTTGCTGTTCATTTTGGGGCGGCCTGATGTTTTCTGGTAGATTAATAGTGTGCATGGTAATGAGTTTAAGGTAAAGCGCTGTTCACACTTTGTGCGATACGATTTACGATACGATACGATACGATACGATTAAATTATCGTGATGGAGTGTTCACACTTGTGCGATAAAAAGGTCGCTACGATAAATTTATCGGATGTTCTCGGCGCCTAACATGACGGAGAAAGAGAAAATGGTGGGATGTTTAGCTGAGAAAAGCTTTTCCCTTTTGTGCGCTTCAGACAGGTGGAAAAGCCGGTCGGCAAAATTGTTGAATAGAAGAAGAATTGCAACATTTCGAAGCAATTCGAAAGATTGGGTCTTCTCCCCAGTACATGTAGGAGGCATGATAATGTTTTTATCGACCCATTTTGAAGCGAACAACAACAGTTACAGCCTCTTCTCTAGTCGTCGAGCCTTTCCTGAGCCTGTCCCTCCCCCTCCCAACTTTCCGGGGTACCCGCGCAGCTGCGCCAACATGGTCACTTGTCCGCCCCCCGCCGGACGGGCCCTAACCCAAGGGGCTCGTGCAGACAGACCGCAATGGACGGTTATCGTCCACCGGGATGCCCAAGAAGCGCCAATTGACGATCACGTGAATCACGGCAGCTGGACCTCGCATCCCGCCTTACCTTTCGTTGGCCACCCCAGACTTATTAAGCATCGGTATCCAAGAAATAAATGTAAGGTGAGCATGCTGCTTGAGGTAGCCAAGAAGGCATCCGGTCAACTCATCATTGAACTGAAAATTGAGCTTGGCTACTCTGCTCAGAACAAGCACGTGGAAATAATGCCTACCGCTTTTTCCGTCCACCTGGCCCCTTCTACTTTCCTCACTGACCTACATGACATTATTGACTTGGTTAAATCGACATTATTCCCCCCCCCCCCCAATGCTTATTCCGTTGCCTCTTTCGTTTTTGTCCCTCGACTGTTTCTTCAACCAGGGTTAGGGTGAAGTTTCCCTCAAGAAGACGTCATCTGTGGATCGACCCCCTCTGGAAACCCCGCCTACCCCCCCTCTCAACTAGCCACAACACCCCATCCCACTCATACTAACAGCATAATCTCTCTTTCTTATCAATATCATATCTTTCTTTCATGTCACATGATATTGGTGGACGCCGACGCCAACATGACCCTCCCATTACCTCACTGGTCACGCTATTATTTGTATACGGGGAGGCCATCATGGATTTGAACTAAAATAATGGTTTCGTAGATCCCATTCAGGCACAAATAGAGTCCGAGAAGCTCACTCCGAGGCCAATGTCTTCCCGGATACGTCACTACCCTACATAATCAAACCCCCTGATTTTATACCTAAAACCCACTTTTCCACGGGCCAAACTTCCCCCATCCTGTTTGGCGTTCCCTACTCCTTCCAAAATTGCCGTCAAGTTTATCACTGCATTGCGCAAGTTATCACATCCGATAAATTTAATCGTACGATAAAAGTTGAAATCTTTTTCAACTCGACGTCCGATAAAAAAAATGTATCGTATCGTGTCGTATCTTATCGCACCGGGTGTGAAACACTCCTATTGAAAATAACACTTTTTAACTCGACGTTCGATAATTTATCGTATCGTACGGTATCGCACAAGTGTGAACAGCCCTTAATGGTTATAGTTTTTCGGATTTATTTGTCTAATTCATGCGGTTTTAACATAGTCATTGCAACCTTTTCACTGTTTTTTTTTATTTCAACCGAGGAAATGGGAGTCCCACAGTATAAAGCCTATTGCGGAGTCAAGTTCATCCGAGTAGCGAAGTTTTCCAGGACGGGAGAAATTACACAAATGCCATTGTTTGATCTCCGAACTAGCTCACAATGCTCTCGCAAACTGAAGGTACGGTTCTGGCGAGTTCAAACACGTCAAACTTACAATATGCTAGGCGTCGGCGTCGTAAGGCTTACTATTAGCAAGTAGCGGGGCACGTAGGTGTATTAAATTATCTGAGTGTATTAGGAACTCAGCCTGCATTACGTGCTGTACATGCCGCGATTTATGTTCTAGTTTCGTCTCGCGGGCCTTCTGCTCGGGGCCCTTCTTAAGTTTCCGGTCTCGCGGGCCTTCTGACGCGCGGGCCCTTTTTTTGAGTTCGGTCTCGCGGGCCGTCTGACTCGCGGGGGCCCCTTTTTGAATTTCGGTCTCGCGGGCCGTCTTACTCGCCGGCCCTTTTCGAGTTTCGTCTCGCAGGCCTTCTGAATCGTGGGTTTTTTTCGAGTTTCGGTCTCGCGGGTATTCGGACTGGGGCCTTCTGACTCGCTGGCTCAAGTTCCGGTTCTCGCAGGTCTTCTGACTCGCGGGCTGTAACCTACCTCATATCCCGCATCTTGTGCCAAACAAAGTCACCATGCACCTACGGTTCATCAGTGATCTTGCTCACGGAGCAAAACAATAAAATACAGGAAATAGGGAAGTACCCACTTTAATTAGTGACTTGCGCACCCAAAATCTAATCAGATCGTGTTCACCCAACCCCGATGCTACCCTGAAAATTTTGTCGCAATTGCATTGCCGTTGCGAAAGATATGTGCTCACGAGAAAGTGGACACACACACACAGCACAACACTCCGGGGATATGGTCAGGTCTGAGTTCAATGATAGTCCATCGGATGGGGATGTAAAATTTGCCGGTCCGGGGCAGGGATGGGTCACTCCTGCAGCGATAACATCTGAGCAATAGTCAAGAAGAGAAGGCGAGTTGTCACCGGTGCTCATCCACGAGCAAGAAATTCGGTTAGGGGGTCAATGATGGTCAAATTGGCCTGAACCCGTAAGCAATCATCACACACACACGCACCCAACGCCATAGTGACCAGTAAGTCTCCTCCTGATTTCATGCAGGCGAGACAAAAAGAGACCATCGACTAAAATTTAACCAACTGAAGTATGGGCCCTCCACTTCGCTACGTCGAACAGTTACACATGTACAATGGCCCGTAACGTGGGTACATATTACGTACACCGGTATCATGGCAGACTCCATTTGTCCAGGCAAAGCAATCAAAGTGAAAAAAGCCAGATCAATGACACGCAAGGAGATCAGATACTGGACGCTGTACCAACATGACGTAACTAGACAGTAGCCGAACACATTTAAAGGGCAAACAAATCAGATTCTTGAACTGCTAGTTCTCGCCACCGAGCGGCTGTTTTCCTCTGTATTTAGAGTGTTCCAAACCACTCTCGTTGAGAGTTGCAAGGTGTACAAGAGCACCAATGGGAGCCCTATACACTCAATAGCAGGACAACAGATTTTCCACCTTTCCCAAGGAATAATGAATTACATAACTTATGCAAATCAGGCACACTTTTATGACTGACAACTAAGTATGCAAATAAAACTGATTATTCAGTGACCTTGTAAGACCCAAATGAGGAATACCGAATACCATGGGGCATGGGCATTCTCCAACCCGCATAAGCACAATAGGGAACACATACCAATGAGAGACGGACACAATGAACGAGAAACCAAGACAGATTGAAAGACAAAATTCTTTTATGATTTCTCTGAGTATTGTGTATTCATGAGTGGTAATAAAGTGATGTGAAGACACAAATCCGTTCCATCTGTTTTAATCGGGTCCCTTTGCAGTAACAGTGGCAGACACGACTTGTTTGGCCATGATTCACCCCTAAACCTCAATGCCTAATTGGCCGAGATTTCTCACGCCAGTTCTCCGTCAATTCCTGTTTTTGCCTACCTCCTCCAACTGCCGTAGTCACTGAAATCACCTAGCATGGCAACCAAATGTGCTGCTTCCCAGTGGCATAGTGTGGGGTGAGGAAAAAGGGGGGGGGGCAAATTACACAATCGCTCATCGCCAATTCCCCCAAAATCAGATCTTTGATGATCCCCCTTCCAGGAATTTAGGCATATCCTGCCTCTATTCGGCGTTCAGATGATGGATAATGGTGATGCCCATGTGGACATCATTCACGCATTAGGCAAGACAATGCCTCATCATGAGACCATTATTCATCATGTACGTCAGATTTTCACTTCCATGCAGTTTAAGTCACGGGTCCTGTAATTTTCTGAGTTTTTTTTTTTTTGTTGTCACATATGTGGACAAGAAACTGTGTCCTTCCCCAAGGGTCTGATATTCATCCAATTAGACTTTGCCGTAGTCTTTCACCCTCCTACAACAGTTCCGATATCAGCGTTTCGAAAACAGGTGTGGCATCACGAAGATCTTCCTCAAATGAGCAATATTGCTAAACCCCCTTTTGGCAATGCCATAGCAGTCAGATGTCACACTAAAACTAAGACGCATACCATTTTGTCTACAAAAATTCCTCCCAAATTGACACCCAAGTGTCAGGCATGTCTCGGAATGCTGGTCTCGATATGTAAGTATCACAGCCAACTGTTCTTCAACCTTAGAAAAGTTTATAGCAGGTTACTGATAAACAGCCTATCTTTTGTCACAGCCCTATCTTGAGCCCATTTTGTATGATCTGGAGGGGCAAAAACAGCCTCAGATGACAAGGAGGGGGGGAAGGATTCTGGCCCCAAATGCTGCTATACATTAGCAACCCTAAGTGGGGTTGCCAAGTGTTCCAATGCTGGTCTAGTGGAAATGGATTTGTGTCTCCTCAGAATTATCACTAATATACTTTCAAAAAGAAAATCAGTCTTGATACAAAATAGTGCATTTATAGTGTACTCCTAGAGATCATTAAATTTTCAGAATCGAGATTTTTTTCCTTGTTATAGGAATAATAAGCTATTTGTACTGTAGGGGGAGCAACAGTATAACGGTACAAGGAAATGTCAAAATATCGAGCTGGAATCGACTCTTTTTCATGGAGGACCAAAAATTCTAGAATATCAGCGACCTGTTTTACGACCAGACAAATAGGGGAATGCCCAAGCTATTTACAAGCAAGTTTTTCATTGTTTGGGTTGAGTTAGTCATAACTCTCCCATGGCAGGCCTTGGAATGCTCGCCAGGTGCTTGTGAGACTGTTTCCAGTTACAAGTTTCCCCACAGGATTATGGCCAGGCAGACTGGGATGGCTAGGCTACAAACGTTGCTGCCAGATAGGTCGAGGCCTGCAGGGGTCCATAACCGCCTGTATAAGCTCCTCTATTCATACAGCCGTCTGTTCTGATGGGTTCTTCGATGTTAAAACATTATGGCAGGGTAGTTTTGGCAGGTTTTCCCTTTCGAGAACATTACATTTTTTCCCCAAATTCTTATCTAATGAGACCAAGCTCAACCCCTGAGGGGGTGCAATTCCCTAGCTGATTGATACCTCCTAGGACTGGGTATCATTTTTAAAGTAAACCATAATCATGTATTCTAAAGATGCCATCATCTTTGCAGGATGGGAGGAACAGGCAGAGGCAGCCAGAAGAACAAATTCAATTGAGGTGGTTCAATCTAGAATGCCTCGTAGGCTGTGATTGTGGAGATTTTTTTGTGTGACCGTTTCCATAGTGTCATTCCACCTGATGAAGGAAATCCACTCCTATGGACCAGCCATGGTACATTATGAATCGATTTGTTTTTGTTGATGGAAAAATTGCGAAAGGAAGTAACGCAGGAGAAAAAACTTGACACAAACTCGCCAAATTGTTATTAGGCCTTCTACCACATAAAAAAATCACATATATATAGTGTTGATGCGCAGAAACATACTTACAGCTAGAAAAAAAAAGGACCGTTCTTTCACCAACCCCTACCCGGATCCACGAGTTGCCTACGTATAATCAAATCACACACTACTCCTTCTCAACCATACTGATAGGGCTAGGAATGCTAGGAATTGACCATAATTTACAACTCTCAACATCCAGTGACACATTCATCTGGTTTACGTTCCATGGTTATGAAAGCTTTATACGCATCACAGCCGTGCTCCAGGCCCAACATTAGGGAAAGGTCAACGCTTTCCACATATTAACTCTAACAGAGGGACATTAATAAAGCTAAGCTTAGGTACTCAGATTACAAAAAATTATTTATAACATCACAAAATTTAGGATATCCCTTCTAACAAAACCATGTACATCTAACCAAGCAGACTTACACAACTTTCCAAGAGCCATACTATCAAAGAGAACAGTTTTTTTTTTATTAACTGACTTAAATCTTTATTCGGTTCCAGGTCACGCGGAGAACATGATTTCACATTCCGAGTCGCAAACATGGTAATCATGAGGGTGCATCCTGTAGTGTTTCCAAACATATGACAACATCAATGGTATGTAGCATGACATGAAAAATGGCAGAAAAAGAGCAAGGCACTCACAGAACAAGCAGATTTTTCTGCTGCATGTGTGACATGGGTCGCCAAACATAACAGCGAGTACCGTGTTAATTGGCAGCCCTGGTCGGTGCCTGCAGCTCTGCGGTCCACTGACTTACAGAAACGTTCAAGGCAGCAGTTGCATGATTCGTTCAGCGAGTCCCTGCGTAACAGGACCACTCACAGGGCTCCGGGAGATGGGAGGGCGGATGTGAAAAGTGCAAGGAAAACTTTCCTAAATGTTAATTACCTAGCAGAGAATATGGGCCCAACAACCTCCTTGGTTTATGTTTTAAAGCTATATCTAATTATCATTATAGCGGATTAATGAAGCTGCTCCCATCAGTGGAATGCCCCAACTTCGCACACTTCTCCATTCGAATCATGCCGCGCCTCAAGAAATTCCACTATCCAAGAAACAAACTGAAAAATAACACTCAATCCCATACCAAATTCAATTCTGTTATGGAAATTCTGCCCAGATTGTTGCCCATCCGTAAATCCACTACATTGCTCTCGAAACCTCCACATTAACGGGGAGTGAATTCCGGCTACTACAAACTTTCCTACAGCCCATCACCCACCCCCACATTATCATTAAAAGCCCAAGGAGTTCAACCCCCCCCACGTTATGGGAAATGGGAATTGGTGCGATATTTGCCGCCGTGCACACGCTCCTCCTTGCTACAGCTGCAACTGCTGATCAAAACAACAAAGCACTTATCCATATAATCCAAAGTTTTACAAATTCTCTCAGATAATTACCAGGATGCGGAGAAGATTTATCCTAGTCAGCCTTTCCGCTACCCACCCCCCACACCATCCCCTCCCCTGGAACCACTGATGCTGTTTAATAATTATTGGGCACCTCTTTTCTTTAAATTCCTCAAGTTTCTCTCCAAAATGTTGCAGTGACTCACCAACCCCATTACTCTAGATGAACCTTAAGCCAGCCTTGACTGCACTGGGCCTTGCTTATAATGCAAATTCAAATTTTCATCACTGGCACCATATTCGACTGACAGATCATCGGAAGCAGCCACCAAATAACTTTTTGCGCACTCCACAAGAAAAATTCAGCATTAACCATCAGTTTCTTTAATAACCGCAAGCTAACATTTTGGACACAAACAGCCCTTGTGCATGAGTCAAACAGATTCTGGGATTTCCCTCCGCTACACATGGCCCCCTATTACAGTAAGTAGGTAGGCGATATATTATTGCTGGCTTCTTTTCATATAGACTCTGGGGGCAAATTCCACACAAATTGTTGGTCCTCCTGAAACTTCTTGATTTAGGTTTCCAATGCCTCGGTTCTTGGGAACCCACCTGATCGATTGTCAATCCCCCCCCCCCCCCTTTCACCACCCCCCTTTCCCCCACCATTCCCTCCTCCCCTTCACTTCCTCCTCTGAGAAGGCACCCGCCCCAACTGTACAGTAGAGATCCTTTAGTTTGCCCTTCTCCGGAGCCCCCTCACACGGACTCGTAGCCGGCCCTTCTTGAGTTACGTCGGCCAATCAGGTACGCTATCACACACGATGATCACGAGCACGGCGAGGGCTGTACACCTACGCGATGGGCCAACGATTCTATTCATCCCCGTTGTCTGCTGAGCACGCTCGTGTTCTGTGCAATAGGGAAAACAGGAAGATATTTTAGGCTATCCTGCTACATGTCCACAGGACTGTTTCTAGTTTGCACCCATCCCCCCTAACCTTGGGATGGCCCCCCCTTTCCGGCAAAAAAAAACAAATCGCCCAAACAATCGGGATCATGTAACCCTATGGGGAACCCACAAATCAAGTATTACAGGGTTCCTGCATTTTCTTCGGCGAATCATTTCCATGACATTTCCCGAATCTCAAAAAGAGTTGCCATGACCTATTTCCTGTGTCATTACTAACACTTCAATTATAACAGCATAGAAAGAACGGCCAAGCGCATCAAAGCTATAAACAGCAAAAGACAAAGCTGTAAACAGCAAAAGACAAAGCTGTAACCATAAAAAGACAAGCTGTAAACAGCAAAAGACAAAGCAAAGAACAACAGCTATAAACAGCTAAAACAAGCACAGAACAATGCCACTTTGGGGAAGATTGCCATGACTTTTCTATGAGCAATGACTTGTTTTAGAGAATGGAAGTGTGGATGTGGTTGCCAATTACATCATCCTCATTGGCCATCCCTGGTCAACGACCAGTTCAAATCCCTAAACACTTCCCCTGGTATCTGAGATATGGGGGGTTGGGGATATATCGAGAGGTGGTTATCTTGATTTGGTGACAAATTTTTTTTGGGGGGGGGGAGACTGTTGATGTTGGAGCTATTCCGCACTTTTGGCATTGCCAATTATACCTCATCCTCCACCTTCAAATGAAGGTGTGGCTGAATCCATTTTCCAAAGCAATATTTGTTGGGGGTCACTCAAGGTCACTTTGAGGCCACTCCAACCACCCCCCCCCCTCCAACCACCCCCCCCCCCCCCTGCTCCTGCCAGACGCTCTACTTCCCCAAAGACCCTAAACATGTTGGTTGGGAGACCCCGACAAGGGCCGGGCCGGATGCAGCCTTTTGGGAACGCCCACAATCACCCTCCCTACCCCTTCCCCCCTCCCTCTCTCACTCGGCCTCAGACACCACACACCTCCTGGTGACCATCACACCTCCCTTTGCTGAAAGTGTTGTTCGTGAGATCGTAGGCCTGGAATCTGAACATCATAGAAGTCGAATCGTGAGTTGCCAGACTTCACCACTTGGGGGGTGTGGCACGTCAGGGACTGCTTGAAAGGGGTTTGAAAACTTGAGGCTGGTTGCTCAAATCATCGACGCTGATATTGAACGATGTCCCATCTGCAAGTAACAAGAAGGATTGGGGGGTGGTGAGACGGGTCCTGATTACCAAGTCGGGGCGGTTGAGTTGTCTCGGGCTACACTGTCCTGCGACGTGACCCTCCTGTCGCCGTCTCTTCACTCAATTTTACCCTTCTTGGCTTGCCAAAAAAGGGCAACACCGAAGCGACCGAGATCCAATGGAGTATGCCCAGTCCAAGGCAGTACGGTTTCATCACATATAGAGAACCATCTCCAGGTTAGTGGCTCTAGGCTTTCAGCACTAAAGGAGGAAAAGGATATTTGGGGGCTCACGCGGTGAACAGCGCCTAGCTGCAGTTGCTTATTACCAGACACCTCGCCCTAGCCTTACCTGCCTATAATGTCAGCCGACAGGGGCCGTCTGCCTGGACGGCAGTTCCCTCCCCCATTGCGAACACCAGGTACTCATTCCAGCTGCCATTGGTCCGGAACCGCACACAGCCAACATTAACTGGGCGCGCTTCACTGGTGTCGTTTAGTCGCCAGCCCAACCGAAACTCCCCCCGATTACTCAGGCGTAACCTTGCATCCTTGATTTGATTCTTCTGCCTAGATAGAAGCCAACATACCTCCGCTGGATTCGAACCCACAACTGTTGGGTTCCAAGAATTATCAACAGACCACATGTGGCCCGACGAGCAGTACACTGAGGTGTATTATTATAATTATTGTCATTATTAGTGTATCACATTTTATTACTACTCAATAGAGCCCCTAACCGAGTAGTCCCAGGTGCAAAAGAGCCCCATGACCAGATCTTTGAACATCGTTGGAGTTTTCTGCCCTTGACCACACCCTCACCGATGAAAGGCCACGGTCACCACTGTGATGGTAGCGATGATCTGGTCGTACAAAAACGATGAAATGCAGATCGATCCATGGGGCGATGAACTCTCCGTGAACTTGGACATGAACTTGTGTACTCGGCCTCCGTTAGTCATCGATTTTCATTATTCTTCTGTCCTGTGTGACCGGGGCATCCCAAGATCCCGAAACCTGGTTAAAATTATCAATATTGTCTCTGCTTGTGACCTGCTATGTAACTAGCCAAGGTTTCATCATTTTTTAGGCCCACTTGAAAGTCCCCATGGACCCACTCTAAACCACCACAGCATATGTTCCCCCCCCCCCCCCCCTGAGTAGCAGTTTGCTGTCAACCAGTGATTCGTGTGGGGCAGACCCACTTTAAGTGATAACATGGGCAACAGCTGCAGTCAGTGTTACCCAACCTCCCTAGTAATTCGAACGGAAACTTGGTGAAACAACCTAATAAATTTTCACTCCAGCTTTGCACGAGGCCGGAACATCATCCAGGCCTGAAATACTTCATCACAAAGGGGAAAAGTCTAAACAAGTGAAGCCAAACAGAGGTGGCCAGTCAACTGGTGTTATTCTTATATTCCGTCGAATTAAATCACGTTGTCCATTTACTTTCACCAGACACACTACTGTACTGAGGGCACTGGTCCGAGCAAAGCGAACGCTGACCACTGACTTCATCATGAATGGGCTGTTTCAGTACAGCAGGCCTGAAGCTTGGCACACCTACACGTTGAGAGTAGAGTCTGCTGATTCCTTGTGAGCACCAGGCAAACAGAAAAAAAGAAGAGAAAAACTAAAAGGCTTGTTGATTCCTTGACTGATCCTGACTTGATCAAGCTATTAGCATCGTCAACTCCACATGCTCACAAAATTTACAATAGGGTTGATGTAGCTGCATACCAAATTTGAACCTGATCAGACCAGGTATTCTGGACTCATGGTGTTAACAAGATGTTCAGACTTCTCTGACCCTAGATGACCCCAAATCGATAGGGATCATGTTCTCATTATGGGGAACCCATATACAAAGTATGGCAGCTTCATCCGACAGGTGGGGAGTGAGTTGATCGGTTAACAAGCTAAAATGTGCCAATTATAAATTTTTCACATTTTTTTTGAAAGTTTTGCCCCCGAATCTGACCCCTGGTTTGCACCAAAAACATAGGGTACCTGTTACTCCCATAAGAAGCTGCATATCGAATTCCAAACTGATCGGGCCCAGTTATACTGGACATATCCTGTTAAGAAGATTTCTGACTTGGACCTCAGATGACACCTTTAACCGACCCCAAAACAATAGGATCATGGTCTAATTATGAGGAAACCATATGACAAAGTATGAACTTCATCCATCCAAGGGGGTCGATTTATCGTGTTAACAAGGCTAGGCGTCACATAGTACACATACACATGCACACACTGTCCTGACTGCATAGATTCCTCTGATTCTCAGACTCTGACCTGTCTCGACCTTAGATGACCTTTGACATGACTCCAAAACAGTATGGATCATGTACACATTATATACCAAGTATGAAATTCACCATCCAGGTGAAGTCAAGTTATCATGTTAACAAAGGCTCGGCGTCACACACACTGCATGACTGCAATATTCCCCTGACTTCGTAAAGGGATAAACAAGGCGATCGCCCCAAGTGTCTCGCCTGGTTGCGCAATCAGTGGTCTCTTCTATCAGACACCATCCAACAATTCCAATAATTCCATTGTTTCTTCATGTCAGATTTTTGGTATTAGCCTTTAACAGAACACCCTTAATCCGTGACCAATTTCCAATCATAGAACTGATTATTGACCATGTCTACCAAAGGAGTATTGAGTTTTATGGAAATGTGACTAAAATTGTCTAAATTATGCAAATTAGACACACATATATACTTGTTTCCAGTGCCATTTCTAATTTGAAATAACTCAGGAGCAATGAGTGGACCACGACTTCATGTTTCATGGACCACAAACTTAAGAATTTGCACAAATGAAGCAAATAAACACAACAAATAAACCCCAGGGATTCAAATCTATGTTAAAGTTATTTGAGAATTGGGACTTGAAGGCAAACCATACCAATATTCAAGCTTTGTGAAAATCAAAGAAACTTTGGAATAAATTATGCAATTTAAACACACTGAATGCCCTCCAGTGACCTTAAATCTATGTTAAAATGTTGGGGGCTAAGCGTACAATACCCACCATGTGCATTAAAAATCGTGCAAACTTTGAAATTAGGGCCTAAATATATGAAATTAGACAGTTTGAATGACCTCCATTGACCCTGAATCCATGTTACAATGTTTCGGAACAAAAGGTAAACATACCCACCAAGTTTCATGTTACAGTACAAGTCTTGAAACTATACCTCCTACTTGTCATAATCACTTACTATAATCAATATGTCACATTAATCATCTGCTTATATACTCAGCATGATGTCTTACCACAAAACGATATTGAAACCATTGGAATCAATACAGTTAAATAGGTTCCTGAGCTGTATGAGAAACACCCTGTATACTAACCCAACCATAGCTGGTTTTCCTGCCAATGTCTTCCAGCTGATTATCATTCCAATACTATTTCATAACAGCACCTGATCAATGTAGGATACATTCTGAGAGAGTGAACTACTCCTTCTAACCAATTCTGCCTATGTCAACATCCTCACAACATGGGGGGGGGGGGGGGGGGGTTGACCACACACCAGCATTATTGCCTTGTCCATTTTGTTGTCAACCCCATAGCCCAAACAGTATATTGCACCAGCAGTCTTCAGCCAATCAGGAGACACCATTTCTCTGGTATGAACTGTTCAGACTGTCCTCTCAGTTTACCACAGATTTGGAGAGCTTATGTAAACAAATATCTTGACCTGATTTATTGTCAGAGGGGCCAAAAAAGTTGACAGACTGGAGCCCTTGAGCAGTAATTTTTTCTTACGGTAGAGGATGAGAGAAAAGAAATCTTGGAATAATTATTAAGATTTAATAAACATCTGATAATTAGCCTTAACTACCTTCAATGACATAAAAGTTTTCATGGAAAATATTCGCATCGATAATGAGCACTATGCCTCACTATCCGCCATATTGCATACTGGAGGTTGCTGCAGAAAATGCTATTATTTGGCAGTTTTTTTGGTTCTTTTGTCCATACGTGACCTTGATGACTTTGATGACATAACAGTTTTCGTGAAAAATGTTACCCACAATTGAAGATATCATTATGTCCCAAACTGTCAGCCATGATCGCATACAGTCACTAGAAGTTGTTGCAAAAAAGGTATTATTGGCAGTTTTTTTACCTTGAATGAAAACCTTTTGATACATGATGGTTTTTATGAAAAATGCTTGCTTTGATGTATGCACCAAGCCCAAAAGCATTATGTAATCAGAAACACACGCCCTATGCTGTCACCCAGAATCAATAAATAGACCTTTGGCAACTTGTAACTTGGAGACTAGGTGTCCATCGAACGGGGTGGCTTTTGTCTATGTAGCACACAGAGCTCTATCACATGTCTGAAAATTGACTGTTTTTATTCCTTTGCCCTTAACTCCTAAAATAAGCACATTTTCTTAAGACTTGACCTTTTGACCTTTCGACCTCATTTTGAGATGTTTGATCTTCTGAACTCAAAATTTACCATTACAAATCTCTATGAGCACCCTAACTGCCCTCATTCCAATTGTTATTGGCCTTTTAACAAAACTTCAGAAAATTGAGCAATTTATGCAAATAATTCACATTAAATGACCTTCAGTGACCTGGACACTTTGATAAAATTATCGAGATTGGGGGAGGTGTACCATCTCCAAGTTTCATGGGGATTTAACCAACTTATTATGCAAATGACTAGTTGAATGCGAATTAGTAACATGAAATGACCCGTTGGTGACCTTGTCCCAGAGTCGTTGACTCGAGTCAATGACTTGTGACTCGAGTCGACTCGAGTCGCCATTTTTTGACTTGTAACTTGACTTTGACTTGAAGGGAATTGACTTGCGACTTGACATGACTTGCAGGAATTGAAAGGTGAATGACTCGTGACTTGACTTGCAGAGAAATGATTGTGACTTGACAAAAATTGACTTGTCAACATTGAAAAAAATTCAGTATTTTCCCTTTTCATCAAACCCTTCACCCAGCTCGGCGGCCGATCGAGCGAGTTAGTTCCGAACATTGTAATATCATTGACAGTGTACGTATAGGAAGAATCAGTCATAGAACCCAGGGTTGCTGTCCTCGTATCCCGCGCTGATTTATTTAGCCGAAATTGCTGGAAATAGCTACCTCCACCATGTATACATCGCACAATCCCGCACGAAGTATATTTTATTCAGTGTCAAACACACACGCAATACTACTACACGCCTCAGTCGAACCACGTGTTATATGTTTTCACTGAAAAGCAATTAAGGCATAAACTGCAACCGCTCAACACATGCATACACAAGGCCTTTCCATTGGCTCATTGTTAATAAAACGGTCGTCTGATCCGAGAGACCGAGAGGACCATAATTTCTTACAAGTTACAAATAAGTTGGTTGCCCGACGGATAACCACTTTCTCCTTCAAAAATACTTTTGTCATGATCATGCTCATAAATGTGAAATCTCCCCTCATGATTGCCACATATGATTTGATATTATTCATGCTAAATCAAAATGCTTCTAAATTTCATCAACTTTTGTTCCCGTTGTCGCAATTTTTGGACGTGAAGAACGTCAGGGCTAGCGTGAATCTGGCTCGCTGCACGTCCATATTGCGCAATGTACGAGGATTAAAAGTAATTGTTCCACTAGCAGGGCATGGGAAAACAACTGTCACTATACACAGGCTATGCACAACATCAGTTGTAGGCTTGGTCCAGTCTGTGGACAGAAAATAGATAGTTTGAGGCCCCTATAGCCCCATGATATGATAGTACTATGAGCACCCTGCAGTCCCCAGGAGAGCATTTCAGTGCTCTCCTGGAATTTCTAAAATCGAGGACTGAACCCTGTGATCATGAGAGAATCCACATATGAAAGTAGCTCCAATTCCGTGACAGGCAGCGAGCCACTATGCCATCGTTGCATGACATAGCCGGAGCCAGTCTGAAAGCTCTTCAGTCTGTGACTCTGTGTCACTCTGCTATTTCTGTGGCAGCGCCAGTTCTGGATAGGTAGAATAACATATAACATGGCCTCTGTGATAATTGAATGACTTGTGACTTGACTTGCCTTGGAACAATTTGACTTGTGACTTGACTGACTCGAAACAACTTGACTTGTGACTTGACTTGACTTGCAAGGAAATGAGGCGACTTGTGACTTTACTTGACGGGAAATGATTGACTTGTGACTTGACTTGATGATGATTGACTTGTAACTTGACTTGACTTGACGAAAAGTGACTTGTCAACAACTCTGCCTTGTCCCTACTGTAAAATTATCGGATTGACATATCCATCAAGTTTAGTGAAAATCCAACAAACTTCTGAAAACAAGAGCCAAAAGGCTACGTGATCCCTTGCTATGTTGGTGAAACACACATACCTAGTGAGGATTCAACTGATATTTACTCTATTGGAGATTCTCATTTGCATTAATGTTCACGTATCAGTTCATATTAGTGATGTGCATGGTGATGTTGAGAGGATTCATAATTTTCTCAAGAGGAGTTTCTGAAGATGTCTATACCCATTGATTTCTACAGACCATGGGTGATCCCAAGTATGAAATAAATAGGGACCTCGAGTCTTCCACTTATCGGGTTCACAAGGAAGCGTAAACACAAGCACACACAAATACGATTTAGGCCCCGCCCACATAAATATTAATTAGATGCATCAAATTGTACCCTACATATTAAACCTGATCTCATGCCAATTACACTGAAGCAAGTTTGAGCAAAATCACACTTACGGTTGTGGAGATGTTGACATTTTGAAATTTTCCCTATCCCCGCCCACGCATGACTATTAATGAGATCAGCACAAAGCATAGGATCATCTGAACACAGGGGTTTTAAGTCACACCCCAAGCCTATGAGACCATCGACCTTGCCTCTTCCAGTTATCGTGTTTACAAGCCAAAATTAAGCGAAATCCATTTAGGCTCCGCCCCTATGAATATTAATGAGCTAAAAGAGTGTACCCAACACATACACCTAACCTCTTGCCAATCACACTAAACAGGTTGTGTCAAATTCTGACCATACGGTTTGTGGAATATTGATATTTGAAGTCCTATCGCCATTTTTTCAAGCTCTCCCCGCCACTCTGAAATCATTAAGGAGATCAGCACCAAAAACAATAGGGACCATCTACAGACCATGGGTACCCCACCAACATTATGAAATCATCGGACCTTGCGTCTCCACTTATCGTGTTTACAAGAAAGCGTAAACACAAGCACACACAAATTACAATTTAGGCTCCTCCCCCCACGAATAATAATGAGCTGCATCAAAGTTCACCCTACATATAAACCTGTCCTTGTGCCAATTGGAGGGGGGCGCTGAAGCAAGTTTGAGCAATCGCCTGACAGTTGTGAGATATTACATTTTGTTGGAAATGTTCCCTAAGCTCACTGATATTAATAAGATCAGCACACAAAAACAATAGGAATCATCTACTCATCATGGGTGATCTACCACCCAAGTATGGCATCAATCGGACCTCCCGTCTTCCAACTTATCGTGTTTACAAGAAAGTGGCACAGACACACACACCACGCAATACACACATGCATGCTGGCATGGATTCCTTTGCCTTCAAGGAATCAATCACAGAAATAATTGCCAATTAGAGCCTACTTACTCATCCCATATAATGCTGGGAATACAATCAGTTCATCTCATTCATAGTTGGTATCTTGCTGAACTGCATCACCAATGCATCTACCGATCAAGAGATATCCTGCACACAAAGCTTCCAGGCCAATTTTCATTAAATATGCAAATTTATGAAATAAGTATGGTCTTTCGGGACGAAAAATGGATGCTCATCGACAACTTCTTCACCGTACCCTCCACAAAAAGTTCAGCATGAACAGCGTTTTTTTTGCACGTTTCAGGAGATATCAAACCGTACATATGGACGGACGGACAGACCGACAGACACCCACACACACAAAGTAATATCACTATATCTCTCCTTGAACAAAGTTCCGGCGAGACACAATGACTGGAGTAGTCCAGTTAGAAAGACACTCACTTAAAGTTATATTGATGATGCTAAGGTAGTAGTAGCCATCCTTTTCAGCAAACGTCTGTCTGATGCTGTTGTTACCCCATCTGGCTGCCACAATGGCTGGCTTTTTTCCTTGAACCCACATTGGCTTTCATTTGCGACCACCTGAGCTGCGGTCATATTAAAATAGACCGGTTCCTGTGGAGAATGAGACAAGACACCACGTCAGAGGGCCTGCTGCAACTTCAACAAAAACACCGCACACAACATAAAGGTGTGTTTATGTGTCACTGGATGTACAGTTGAAGATTAGTATATTGTGTAACCTACAGCTTGGCTGCGGCAACAATGCAGCATAGCCGCTACAGTCAAATAGCTCCAACATCAACATAACGCTGTCTACCACTCTACATTGTATTGTTTGTGTTCACCACTGATGTTGTTGAGTGCTATTGTTTTTATATGTTAGCTGAGAGCTTACTGAAGCATGCCAAGTGGCTACAAATAGTCGATGTAACACGGTCCAAACCACCTCTGTACAGTATGTATTGACTGTTGTAAGGTAACCTAAAGCTTGGCTGCAGCAAAGCTGAGGCTGGTTCAGTGGAAGCTGCAGTCTCATTTTGACGCTGCATACCACCTTACAGTGTGTATTCAATGTGTTCACTGGTGTACGGTGACATCTATTGTCATAGTGTAACCTGCAGCCTAACTGCTGAGGGTGCTGCAGCATGAGCAGAAGTACATTGTAGTACTGATACACCTAAAGGTTGTATGTTTTGTGCACTTGACCCCAAACCCAGGAACACTAGGGGTCATGTAATCATGCCTTCAGTCTACATGGTTGTCACTGAAAACAATAGGGTTGATGTACTACCATAAAGAAGCTCCATACCAAACTTCAACATTGCAAGACCAACTTTAATGGACCAATTATTCTGAACTCATTGTGTTGACAAGATTTTCAGATTTTGACCTCTCTTGACCTAACATGACCTTGACCCAACCACCCAAAGTAGGACTAATTCACTCATTATGGGGAAACCATACAAGTATTAGCTTCATCCATCCAGGAGGGTTTGAGTTAAAAAGCAAAAATATGTAATTTGACCCCAAACTGACCCTGGTCCACACCAAAAGGAATAGGGTCCATGTACTCCTCATAAGGAGTTGCGTATGAATTTCAACCTGATTCTATACATATTAACAAGATCTTCACTTTCACCTCTTGACCTAAAGATGACCCCAAAAACAACATTGTGCAATCATTATGAGGGAAGTCACATACAAGGATGCATTTCCTTTCTCCCTCTGGCCTTTACCAAAACCCATAGGGATCTTGTCTTCTCCCGAGGAAGCTGCATACCAATTTTCAAACTGACCTCTCTGAACTGACCATATGACCACCAAAGAAAGACATGTTCGGAAGAGTTACAGTTTCGAGGAGATGAGATTGTAGGTCATGAGGGAAACCAATGGAAGGTTTGACGTTGAAGTACAGTGTGCAGAAAAGATTCTTTAGACATCCCCTGTTCAAAAATTACCACCAAAAACTACCGACACAAAACTTTACAAATTCCCACATACTTATCAACGATAACATCCAAAATCATAGGATGAATTTAGTTAGCGTTTTCAGATAGTGGTGACAGTTTATAAAAAATGAGCCGTAATGATATTGCTGGGGGGGGGGGGGATCTCGCATATGGCTTCTTCCATCCAGGAGCTATCATGGAACAAAATACGTTTGCCTAAAAATATAAATTTTCCACAATTTCCCCAGGACCGATCCCAGGTCTATACCAAAACAAATAATGGTTCTTGGTACTCCTCATCTGGAACGCCAACCACATTTCAGACTGTGGCCTATCTTGACTTCCGATGACCTCACCCCAAAACAATAGGACCATGTACTTATCATAGGGAACCCATATCCCAAGTATGGACTTCATCCATCCAGGTGGAGTCAGTTATTGTGAAGGCTAGGCGGCACACACACAATACACATTGTCATCGCAGGACAAAATCCCCTGACTTCGTCACGGAATAAAAAAAAATCAACAGGGGTGACCCCCCTGACCTTTCTCTCGGTTTCCTTTCTTCTAATTTTCACATATAGAGGTCATTCTGCATTATGCTCCAAGTGTATTCAGATGAATTTCAACTCAAAGGTTATGCACTCGTCAATTGTATGATATGCATCTCCAATACCCTGATCAGTCAAGTGTCGGTCATTGTCAATCCACAGTGACTCCCAAGTGAGTCACTTTCCCTAAATGGTCAGTCACGAAGCTGACTGGGGTGTGTCACTTTACTTAGACCTGTGTACTATGTAATGATAGCAAACACACGGCTCACTCTTGGGTCAATCTCGGGGTAAGCCATCAAAGTGAGGGCGCATCAATGTACAAGAACTCTATGACCCACCTCTGTCAATGACTCACCTCTGTCAATGACTCACCTCTGTCAATGACTCACCTCTGTCAATGACTCACCTCTGTCAATGACTCACCTCTGTCGATGCACTCACCTCTGCTCAATAGAAATCACCTCGGTCAATGAACATTACACCTCTAGTCAATGACTACACTCTTTGTCAATGAATCACTCTGGGGCCGCCAATCCTCTTTCCGTCTTCCATTTATAGTGTTCACAATAATTTGGCAACAAAACTACTGTAAGCACTTATTCCTCAAAGGGCAAGTCCAGCCAAAAATATTTTAAAGTCATATGATTGTGCATTCATGCCATCAAACTTGTTTCATGTTCCGTCATAAATTATTAATTTTTAAGATGATTAATTCATCCCTGCGAAGTCGGCATTTTGCAAATTGGCAACATTTGATGATGTCATATCTATCAATTTTAGAGAAAAAGGTTAAGAAATATGTCTTAACTTTTCCTTTCCCTTATAATTGGAAGATATGACATCATCAAAAAGTTGCCAATTTGCCCAAATCCTCAAATTATATGAAATTTGAGGAAGCCATACTTTCCCCAACCGAAAATGATATGAACCTGGAACAAAAAGAGTATAAATTTGGCTGGACTTTGCCTTCAATCATGACTGACGATATTTGTTAGCATGCCACAATCATGGTCATAAGAGAGTTGGACGGGAATCAAACTAACGGTTGTCAAAATGATGGCATTTTATGACACGCCTACCACCATGAATATTAATTTGTTTGGTACAAAAAGAAATGAAACGAAGAAAATGTCTTTAGTTTATAGCACTTGATCAGGGACAGGCATTTAGAGTCGGGGAGCCACAACCCCCAAAAAGCTCATAAGCACTTCATCGTGTTCATGAAAATGCCACACACACAAGCACACGTAAATTCCTGTTGCCGCCCCAGCGAGGCATGCAAAGTCCTTTTGGCCTTCCTTCTTCAAGGGTGAGGGTGACCTTCATTATCTCTCTGGTGCAGGCTGTCTTATTTTCGTAGAGGACCGTGAGGTTGTTGCTCCAGTTGGGCTCGGGGACCGGTGTGGGGAGATCTCCCGGGCAACTGGAACCTGTGGGAACAGTGAGCAACACTTCAAATAAAACAGTACAGTACGACCCAGAGGTGGAAGGGTAGTTGGAGGGAGGGGGGGGGGGGGGGATGACCTACTTAGGTCAGTCTGTAAAATTTGTATTTTGTAAGCCCCCATTTTCTCAATGGGGAGGTGCAGCTTGGCAGAAATCGACAGTACCCATAATTTGCTCCGAAGGGTTGTATGCCCAACATCCGTGTGCCTCTTTAGTGCTTTGCCATATGCCAGACACGCTACAGAGGCAACCCAAATTAAACCCCAGTTGCCATGAACTGATTTGCAACTCTGATGACATTCACTGGTTTCCCATGACCCCAATTAGCAGCAGGGTAGAGGATGCAGAGCAGCAGATAATGTGCCCGATGTGCCTCGCACAAGGGCACATCCATAGAGCTGGCAGGTCTTGCATAGACTCAAAGTCACAGATTCCCATTAATGGTCTAGAGCTAAACCCCCTATCCCCCCCCCCCCCACCTGGAGACCATTGCCCACCTCTGTTACTTCAATTGGGGGCTCGAACCCGGTGTCCAAGATGCATGATCGCTGCATAACAACAAATCCTGCCGAGAGAAAATTCTTGTGCAGCAAATTCGCATACAGATTTTTCAAATTATATGTTTTGACAAGTATGATCAAGTCTAGGGTTTGCAGATTTTTGGACACTGGCGGTTAAAACCATGGTTTCAACCAGCATTTACGCTAGTTTACAGTGCCGTCCAAAACAGGTTAGACATATCCTAAACATAAAAGTGGCGAGAACAGGTCGGGCGATTACTTTCATGCGAAATTATCACTCTCCGGGTGGGCCTAATATCGATCTTGTGAGCTTCGTAGGCCTAATCCCGTGCAGACAACGGCGTTCCAATATCGACACCATTATCTGTGGGTTTGTACCATCCACCGTCTCTGAAAGTGAATAAACAGGCTGCATCACCCTCCTCGACTTGGATTGGATCCGACACCAACATGGCTTGTGAAGAAATGCAGCGGACACTTTTGTGCCCTACATCACGCATCTTTCACTTCACTGGAATGGTTGATGTACCACGCGGCATTAAAAAACAGCATCATTCGTCCCTCCTGAAAAAACCGTCGCTCGATACCTAGTCCTCCCTCACTACGACCTGTGAGCAACTTACCATACATCCTCAAACTTTTTGGAGAAGGTTAGTTAAGATAGATTCAAAAAACAGACTCACCTCGCTCCAACACTAGGTGAGCCATTGCAATCGCGTATCGGGCTGCACATTCAACAGAAACCGCTCTGATCAAGGTACATCTGACATTTTGAGAGGCTGTCGACAATGGCTCTTTGGCGGTCTTCTGCTCCTGGATCTATCGGCCGCCTTCGATACAATCGACCACGTGACCTTGCTGGATCGTCTTCACAAAGAATTCGGAGTTGAATGACGGCATTGGAATGGGTTCGACAACCTCCGTGATCGCACGCAACACGCCAGTATTGAAGGTACACCATCAACTGCCCGCCAGCTAGCTCACGGTGTACCACAGGTTCCGTCTTGGCCCCGATTCTTTTTTCGTGCTACACCAAACTACTCGGCCGTATCTTTCATCAGCACCAGCTCCAGTACCACATGTACGCTGATGACAATCAGGTGTATGTATCGTTTCTTCTGGCGACTCCCACTCCAGGCTGCCATATCCCGACTGGAGCACTGCCTCTTCGAAGTACGCCGGTGATGAGCCTGAACTTCCTCAAGCTAAAAGAATCCAAGACTGAGCTTCTGGTTTTTTGGCACTCGGTCTCTTCTTAACAAGACCAGCAATGTATTTCTGCGAGTCGGGGATCACTCCATCGAACCGAGTACATCAATCAAGAATCTCGGAGTTCTGTACGATCCTGAATTGTGCATGGAATCCCACGTCACATGTTTGTCGCATCGCCTATATGCATTTGCGTAACATTTGGCTCAATCCGGAGTACCTCACTGTGGCGCTGCTAGCTCTGGTTAATGCATACGTCACGTCACGCCTCGACTACAATGCTCTCCTAATGGGCTACCGCAAACTTCATCTTTACGCTTCAAGAGTCCAGAATATGGCAGCTCGTGTCATATTTCTCAGAAGAAAATCTGACCATTTCGCCATTTATTGATTGACCTGCCCTGTTACCTGTCGAGAATCGGGTGAATTTTCAAAGTATTGCTCCATACCTACAGGCGTTTGCATGACCTCTCTCCATCCTACCTTACGAACCTGGTGAATCCTACGAACCAGGAAGAACGCTAAGATCATCAAACCAAGGACTACTTCATCTCGCAAATCCCGGCTCCGCAAGTACGGGACAGATCCTTTGATGTGGGCGGCCCGCTAGGGAAGGAACAGACTCCCCCCGCAATTAACTTGTCAAACTCTTTGTCCAGTTTCCGTTCACACTAAAGACCTTATTGGTTCAAGATCGTATAATTTTGGTAACTGTATTATGTTCTTTGGGGCCCCTGGGTGGTGGTATATATTTTTTTGTTTTGTTTTTGTAGCGGCAATTAGAGCAACGCTGTTTGAATTTTGCGCTGTATAAAAACAAAATTCTGTATATTACCAGCTTCCTAGAATAATCTTTCTTCACCTAGCTTATTCCTTATTGATCTTTGCCTATGAACACTACATGGCAGGTCTTTCAGTGAACTCATGCATTATTAATTCACATTTCCACAACACTCCCCGCATTCCACTGTAGAGTATTATACGACCAACCTAAAGATAAAGCAGGCCTAGAGCAACCACTCTGTATTGGGAGTTTGCTAGTACAAGATGGTCAATGGGTTATTGAGAGATGGTACAGTTCTACAATTGATAGCCAGTGCATTGAATGTGATCTCATACTGATGAATAATGCATCCATTATAACTACTGTGGTCACCTACTACAAATTTAGGCATTCACATACAACACTTCATACGGCCCGTTATACTACTCCCTCCCCTAGTTTATGTATACCACTTGCCTTTCAACTAGCACTCCTAGGCCTGTCATGCACATAGTCACCCCATTATTGTAAAAGGGGTAATTTAAGTAAGAATGGAATAATGGAACTAGGTGCCAATTTGACCAGAAAGCCAAAAGGCTTAGAGATTCCTTGACCTCTTTCTGACAACCGACAGCCCGACATATGGGACAAAGGTGAAAAAGATTGTACCAGCTAATTATGGGAAACAAACATCTGACAAATTCTCCATTTTCTCCCAACGAATAGGGTTCCTGTAATCTTGATAAGAAAGCTACACACTAAATTCAGGTTTCAGACTTTGACCTCTGGTGACCTCAGACGACCTCTGACCTAACCCCGAAACAATAGGGTTCCTGTACTCATCATGGGAACACACATATCCCGTATGAGCTTCATCCATCCAGGTGGGGTCGACTTATCGTGTTTACAACCAACATTGGCCAAATATCAACTTTTCACAAATTTTCCATTTTTGACCAGAATTCACCCATCCTGAACCAAAAACAATAGGGTTCATGTACTCCCCATAAGAAAGCTACACACCAGACTTCAACCTCATCAGACCAATACTTCTGGACTTTGACCTCTGGGGGACTTAGATGGACCTCTGACATTAAACTCACAACAATAGGGTTCATGTAATATCATGGAGAAGCTTTCCCAAGTATGAGCTTAATCCATCACACCTAATTGAGTTATCGTGTTAATGTGTTAACAAGCAAAATTCAAATCAAAATAATAAAAAAATTTTCACAATTTTCCATTTTTGACCAGAATTCACCCATCCTGAACCAAAAACATAGGGGTCCCTCTACTCCCCATAAGAGAGCTATACACCAATTTCAGCTTGATCGGACCAACCATTCTGAACTTATCTTGTTTACAAGGTTTCAGACTTTGACCTCTATTGACCTCAGATGACCACTGACCTGACCCCAAAACAATAGGGTTCATGTACCCATCATGGGGAACAAACATACCAAGTATGAGCTTCATCCATCCTGTGGGGTGAGTTATGGTGTGTACAAGCAAAGCGTCACACACATACACACACACACATACGACATTCTCGACTTTTGTCAAGGAATCAAGAACTCCTGGTCTAAAGGCAAACCATGCTACATATGGAAATCTCACAAACTACTTCAAAATTTGAACACCTAGCAATTAAATTGTTTAATGACCTCCATGACCCTGAATCTTTGTTGAGAACTTTTAATTAGAGGTAACCATACCCACCGAGTATCATGAAAATCAAACTTCAAGATTTGGCATAAAATATGCAGAATTAGGACACATTGAATTGACCTCCAGTGACCCTTAATCTCTGTTAAAGAAATTCAGAACTGAAGGTAAGACCAAATTCATGAGTTTCATAAAAATTCAAACAACTTTGAAGTTCCCTTTCAACTACTGGCAAACTTGACCACTCAATCGGCATATTTCCCATAAATTCTATCAGTTCACCTACCTTATATCCTGTACCTTTGTGCAAACCAAATCACCATAGCAACTAGGATTCGTCCCTGATCTGGCTAACAAACTCAGTGAATAAATTACATGAAATAGGCTAGTTACCCAACTCAATAACTGTCAAAACTTGAACAGTGTTGACCCACCTCCGATACTTAAATACAAAATTTGTCAAATATCGGGCAAGTACCGTTTGGTAGAAATCCTGTTATAATAGATAATGTGACAACCACACACACACACATACTATACGCACACACATCAAGGTGATCACCTAAGGCTCTTCCTGAACTTTCAGTTGAGACATAGCTTCCCCCTCCCCTCTGCTCGGTGTTTGAGAGCACTGAAAAGGGCAAGAGTTAACATCACCTGAGGTTGAAATAATCTACCACCGTGTCTGAAGTGCTTCCGACATCCACAACCTCCTCCACGCCATCGATATGAAAATATGGCCTCTGGTGATTCCGTTATGTATTAGGGTTCCCACAGTTTCTGGGCAATCATTTCCATGAACTTTTCATGACTTACCCAACACCAATAAGAAGTTCCATGACCCATTTCTTGACATCCTACATTAGAGACTTGATCTATAAACAGCATAGAAAGGCCAAGCGCATCAACAGCCTGTAAACATCGAAGCCAAAGCAACAGAACAATGCAACTTTCCATGAATTTTTACACTTGTATATTTCATTAATTTTCTATTTTTAATCACTCTTTTACAGTCTGTGTATATTTTGGTTTTCACGCACTGTATTTCTTAGTATTGCTTTAAAGCGCCTAGGGGCGTTCTGGTATTTGACGCTATAAAATTATGTATTCATTATTATTCTTATTTCCATGGACTTTGAAACACTAAATAATCCCATCAAAATTGCTGAATAGAACTTTTTGCACTATGGCATGCTACGAGACGAACGGCCTGTGGCATATCCGCGGGACGGGATCTCTCACATTGCCAGGAATGGCTTACGTAATAAAAGTATGTGTTTATTATTATTATTATTATTAATTTCCATGACTTTGAACACGTTTTTCTAAACGCAAAACTTTTCGCAGCCTGATTTTCGTCCCCAAAGGTCGTGCTTAATCCAGGTTTTTCCATGACTGCAGTAACCCTGATGTCTATATAACCCCCCAAAATTCTCGTGGCCAATCCACTCGTCACTTTGAGAGAACCCGTCTCCACATGTCGGTCTCGAATGTTGATGAATTGACCTTACCAGCGCGAAGGTGTCCTTCTCGATGTCCATAGGCCTTGAAGCGCACCTCGGAGAAGGGACATGGTCCGGTTGCTACTCACAACTCGATGCTTTGGTTCGTGTCGCACTTGTAGGAGCTTCTTCAAGTTTGTCTTCAGGGGCTTTCCATAGGGGAGGGTGGAGTTGAAGTTATCTGTCGGGCAGAGTGAAACAGAAAAATGAACAGCTGGCTTCTCGACTGCCTATTCCTGTTTTTGCCTGATCTCTATTTCCGTAGGTAATGTTATTGTTCTTTGTTTGCGAAGTGCGAAGTAGAAATACACTTGAACTTGATCCTCCCAGTCACTCTGATGACTCGCAATTCCTTGAAAATGCTCTTCTATTTCCTACATATTGGGATAACATACCACCACCACCCAATCAGCTCCGTGACTGACCGTTCAAGTGGAAATGTTGCAGAGGTGAGTCACTTTGAATAATGTAGGTATCTTCATATGATAGAGGCCAATCAGGTTAGGTTCGGGCCTTTAAACCACACCCCCTTCCTCTGACTCCAACCGAGAAACAAGAGGCCTTTACTATTAATTTGACTGCCTTGGATGCCAAAAATTGAGTGTCCATGCGGATGCAACCTCAAGACGATAAAGCATTGTGGGCCTTTCATTTCATGGTCCTCCGATTTTCATACATATGACATTTTAATATTGGGCTTTTTGTAGGTCTCTACCAATAATTGGATCGACATCGGATCGGGCAATATTAGTACTCGGCTCTGACAATGGAATTCGCAGAGCAATCCACTGAATTCACTGATGGCTCCCCTACTGAATACTAAAGTCTCCACACGGGCACCCATTACTGCATTTAAACCGAGGTGTCAAGTTTGCACAGTTGCATACAAGCCACTAGCAACATATTTGAACCATAATAATCGGCAGTAGTAAGACCCTTTGCCAACTATTTTCATGACAAATCACGTACAGTCCTGAAAAAAATCAGGCCGAATCATTCATTTTCAACAAGTTACCGCCCCAGTGCTCCTCCTGGTTCGCGATCAGTGTTTCATCTGTTGTCACCCTGCAAACAATTAAGAGGCATTTAATGAGTTGCTTTAAAGTTCTGGTATTAGCATTTGACAGAAACACCCACTAATCAGTGACCAATTTCAATCCATAAGGACGAATTATTGACCATGTCTACGTATCAGTTGTGTGGAAAGGTGACTAAGATTGCCTAAATTATGCAAATTCGACATAATCAACTTTCTGTTGACCCATTATCATTCACTATCTCAGGACCAATTGTGAACCACACTTAATCCATTTCATTGGAATTCAACAAACTGTGCACATTGGCCTGAATGAAGCAATTTATACACACTGCAATAACCCCTAGTGACCTGATCAATGTTACATTTTGGCAGACTTAAAGGTAAACCA
The DNA here is from genome assembly GCA_026419785.1 of Sclerodactyla briareus. NCBI lineage: Eukaryota > Metazoa > Echinodermata > Holothuroidea > Dendrochirotida > Sclerodactylidae > Sclerodactyla > Sclerodactyla briareus. The sequence goes on along the minus strand of JAODTK010002888.1, from coordinate 246,682 downwards.
CAGCTCAATTGAAAACTGGTCTTATCTACTAAAGTTTGTCTGTATCTCTTCATTGTCTCCCCACCACGCCCCCCCCCACTTCTCACACACACAGAAGCTTCTGCATGTGTAACCTGACCAAGGACCACTATGGGGTCTCTCTTTGAACCAAGTTCAGGCGAAACAAAATCAGATTTTGACCCCTACGTGACCTTTGATGACCTCAATACATTACGGTTTTTATCAAAATTGTTACACTCCATGTGATGGCATCACTCCTAGAAGCATATTACTTTCCAATGAACACGCCCAATGGTTATTACGAAAAAGCTAGTAAATTAGCTTTGACCCCTGTGACTACCAAAGTAATGTTCCGTCGAGTCGTGAGTGGGTCTCCTCCATAAAGCACACAAAGGTCTATCCAGCATATCCAAAAATAACTTTCTATTTTTTTCGCCCGTAACCCGCTCCTTAAATAAGCCACATTTATTCAGACTCAACACCTTTAACCACATGACTCACCCGACAGAGGCAAATTGAGGTCATAGGTCACACACATGCAGGTCACAATTATATCCCAATGGCGAACCTTGGCAGCCTACCAAATATTCCATTCTTCCTGCTATGGCCAGAAAACAGTTTTTGACCCTTAATGACCTGAATGCCTTAATGCATGGCAGTTTTTATGAATTGTAACTCTCCTGTAATACATCCACTCCTAGGAGCATTTTTTCTTCTGATGACATTCCCAGATGCTATTGTCAACAGTAATACAATCAGTTTTTTACCCCTACGTGAGATTTTGATGACCTTCAATGACCGGCGGTTTTTATAAAAATTGTTACTCTCTCTCATGTGATGCATCCACTCCTAGAAACATATTGCATTCCAAAGATCACGCCCAATGTTATTGCGAAAAAAAAAAGCTTTAAATTAAACTTTGACCCCTTTGTAACTACCAAAGTAGATGCCGATTGAAGGCGGAGATTGTCTCCTCCATAAGCCACGACAAATGTCTATCCCATCCACAAATAACCGTGTTCTATATTTTGTGCCGGTACCTCCTTAAATAACATTTTATTCAAGACTCAACCTTAACCCATGACCACCCGACAGAGATCAAATTGAGTTCATGGCTCACACATGCAGGATCAACAATTATATCACAATGGTGAACCGTCCATCCTTCACAGATCTTCAATGCTCCGATTATAGCCGAAAACAGTTTTTTGACCCCTAAGTGGCCTTGAATGGACAGATTATTAACATTAAATGACCTCTGGGCCCTCGTCCCTACTGTAAAATTCATTGGGACTATAGATAAACCATCTCCACCAAGTTTCCCCAAAATCAAAAATTCACAAAATATCCGAAATTATGCAAATTAGACTACTTAATTAGTCATATTCAGGCCAGGAATCTGATCAATTCGTGTACTCTTATAGTTGTTATATACCCTGAACGATACCAATTCAAATCTACCCATCAAGATATATCTTGTACCCAAGCTTCCGGGCCAGTTTTCATCAAATATGCAAATTTTGCAATGAGAATGTCTGTTGGTTGGGCCGAAAAGTGGATGCAACTCGGCATCCTTCACCGCGCACTCTCCACAAGAAGGTCCATCATGAGGGCTTCCACGGTTCAGGAGATATCTAACTACCCCGCACATACGGACAGACAACGGACAGACAGACAGACATACAAGACGACAGACGACACAACACACGCCACACACAATACCACTATGTCTCTCCTTGAACACATTTCAGGCGACAAAAATCACATAACCGAACCAACCCCCGAAATGAGAGGTATAACATGAAAATAAGATGAGGCATAATTTTCTCTGCTTCAAATTCATTTTCAAACCTCCAATGTCGAGCATGACATGATTGATCTACATCTCAAGTTGAACTGTCGGAGGAATCGACCGACGCGTCAGTGCAATCAGACCTCCATTACTTTCACTCACTGACCGAAAATAATCAGAACCAGAAAGCCAAGGGCTTTAGTGATTCCTTGACTCTTCTGACACCCATAGCCGACACAAGACAAAGGGTAATTGTACCAGCCGTCATATGGGCAACACTAACGTCCCTTTTTTTTCCCAACCACCATAGGGCCCCTATACACTCTTGATAAAGAAGCTACAACACTAAATTTCAAGGCCCACGCAAATTATATTGCAGTATCATTCTATCGCGGATCGACAGTCGCAAATAAATTCACTTCTTAATCAATAGACAATTCCCATTGACCTTAACGTGAGTTAAAGTTTTGTTGTCGTCGCTCTGTACAAGTCAACATGATTGGCCACTAGGTTATTGTTGTGTGGTGCACTGTTCATTATCAGTGGGCGGGAGGGCACTGAATAACAGCATGTGCAGAGCACGTGTTCCAACTAGGAACAGTGAGTCACGAAGTATATCTTAGAGAGGTATGACGCATTGGGGTGAGTGAGCTAAGCAACCGGTAAAGCTTTGCATGCAGTTCAATTATTAAAATTCAATAGGTTACAGTACTCCAAAAGCTGCAATGGCAAGTTGGATCCCTCTCACCATCAGGGACTGCACATCTGCCGCCAAACATTGTGCAGTTTCAATGACTCAATCATAACTTATTCTTGCCGTAAATCTATGGTGCACTATTACTACGATGTATCGATCAACCTGGTTGAGGCATGTTTCATCATTGCATGAGCTGGGAGCGGCGTAGCGGACGCTGTGAACTCTTACTAGTAACTGATTGCGCAATTGTGAAAGGTAATTCTGGGTAGCCGCCTGAAATTTTGGTCTGGTACTCAGGCCTCTGAAAAAAACCCGAAAGTCACAGGCCCAGTTTGGTCATCTTTGGTTTCTAGTGTTGCTTTCCCTCCTTTCCAGCAATTCGACTAGAAAATACAACTTGAGGCATCGTGTGTAAATGAGATGACAATCCAGAGAATCAACCCAAAACAAAAATTATTCCTAAGTTCTTATAAAAACATGCAACATACATTCAACAACACCGTGTAAGTGGATCATGCAGCTACACCTTTGTAGGTTTCCAAACTCTAAGATGGCCTATGACCCGATGAACAACAGAGAATGTTTTCCAAACTCTAAGATGGCCTATGACCCGATGAACCAACAGAGAATGTAACCCTTGATTTTCACCACTTAAATGCATTTCTGGCCCAGATGATCCTCACACAGGTAACTCACATTTTCCACCTTCCAGCGAGAGTTCCACATGCTTCATGTAGTATCATTTTTCTCGATGCCAAACCATTGGGTGAAGATATTCGAGCTCTTCTTATCGCCCCATTGTACAGTCAGATTGGCGGTCTTATTCTTGGCGAAGTCGCCGCAGCTGCTACCAGCCGGAAGGACTGTGGCATCGACCATTTCTAGTAGGTTACGTCTGAAATGCGGAAGCAAGGCAAAGAGCAGTCAATCTTTAAGGCCCATGTTTTGTACAACCAAGAGCCGAAGAGGTCGGTGATTTCTCCCACCAAATTCTTCACCTTGACCCTGACACACCAGGGTTCCTTGTACTCACATGGGGAACCACAAAAGTAAATGTGACGTCATTTTTCCCCAATAATGGTGATATCTTTTCATACTGAAGTTGTCAACAAGAGCACCAATAGTTGCTGTAGCTCAACTCGTATGGATAGACCAAATATTTCATTCAAAAACCAATGATTTACCATGCAGACTGCATTTCCTTTGCAATTTTCACACATTGGGCTTATTTAACTACCTGTCCTAACATGGTGAAAGATGCACCACTCATGACATACCATTCTGCTAAGCATTCAGGGCACGTGCAAATTTCAGGATTTGCCGGCTGCAACCGCCCCATAAACAAAGTAGTGAGAAAAAAGTAGGTAGGCAATTTGCTAAAACTAGGAGGAACGTAGGATTCAATCAAAAAAGTAGGAGTAAGTAGGAGATCCTCACAAGTAGTTTTCTGTCAATACTCGCTAGTAGGGATTTCTATGATTTTCTATAATTGTCCATTTCATTAATCCTATGCAATATGACCTGAATGTAGTAGGGAAGTTCCACATGCCAGAGCTGTTTATGAAAATAGTTCATGAACTTTTCCTCATTTTTCTCCCAATCTAATTCCTTCGTATCTCTCTGACAAGCTCGAGATTTTTACACGGCTCAGTTTCCTTTTTGGTGTTGGGCAACGATCTAGAAAACCTTGGACAACAGTGGTTATTCTCCTCAATCCATGCAGTATATTTTTCCTCCAATCAGCTGTGCCCATTGAGCTATTGGATCTACAATGTTCTTTCTACTCTATCTATCTAGTATCCAAATTGTTAGCAATTGCCCCTATTTGGTCTCCCAATGGTCTCCTTTGATGGATTTTGACCGAACTTGGAAACAAGGTTCCTTGACCCGTGGAAACATTTTGACCACATAAAGGTCGCCGGTCAAAGGGCAACAAAGTGGGCACAATCAGCCATTGTGTGGAAAGAGAGAGTAGTTTAGGACACACTTTTTACAATTACAACTTTGAAAGCCGGGAGGTTTGTATAAGAAGGAAAACAGTAGGAAGGCAGAGCATTCCAAAGGTAAGAAATTTTTAAAGGTGAAAGAGGAGTGGACCCGACACAAGTGGGAGCTGCCTGGATACAGACAAATAGTCAAAGAAGCCCCAGGGGTCAATGAAACTGTGACTGTTTTGGAGGCCATAAAGCTTCTTTCCACCAGATGTTCTGTTTCACTCTAATGGTATTATACTACGCAGCATAAAAAAATCTGTGACCTAACGAGCTGAAAAAACACCAGGCAAAGGATGACTTATGAGTTGAAACTACGTGCCTTTGTGGCCACCAATTGGTTATTTTTTTTATTTTTTTTAATGATATTTCAATTTGTTAAAATATTGCAAACACGAGCACCAATGGTGCTGAAGCCCAAACCATACAATGTATCAACAATATTCATTGCAAAGAACCAATGTGCCAGCTTTGTGTTGAATGTGTCACAATCAGAACACCAATTAAGTCTCACAAATTCCACACAATGCCTGATTTAACTTGAATGTGTTTTTTCTTTTTATTTCTATAAACAAGAAAGCACCAATGGTGCAAGAGCTCCAAACCACCCAATTGTACCATATTTTTTTTAATTACAAAATCATGTGCAGTTCATGTGTTCAATGTTCACGACTGCTTCCAATGCTCCTTTTATAAGAGGGAGAGAATGCATTTCTTTTTTTGCAATGTTTCACACAACAGCTAATTTTACTGTCCTCTTGAAATGGATTTCCCTATAAGAACATGGTACAAATTTGAGGAAATTGTAAGCCTTTGTAAGGAGATGCAGTTGCATTCACACAAAGCTGTTTGTGCCCTTTCATGACCCTGCAGCAGTCAATGGACATTGTTATTCATTCACGAATGACCTCCTGTTTTGCCAAACTTTAATAATCCACATAATCGCCTATTTGTGTTTCATTTTTCCCCCCTTTTTTTGTTTTAAAAAAAAAAAAAAAAAAACCTTTACATGGCCAATGTTTTACCCCAGCGATCAATGAACTTGTGTCCACATTCGTAAATCCATCAAAGAATAAACATTTGGTGGTCAAGGAGGCAGTTTCACATAATGGCCTTATTGTCCCCAATGGCCCTTGGAATTGACCATGACAAGGTCACAGATGCCCCCGCATTCAACATTGTACCCTATATATTGGGTCAACATACATCACCGAATGACTATAATTGAGGGCCATAAGGGCAATTCAACCAATGGCCCTTTGTGCCCCCTTAATGACCTCTAAGCAAAAATAACGCAAATTTGAACTCTAGTGACCTCAAATCAATGTTAAAAAATGAAAATTTGGCCCAAAAAGGCTAAACTTTCACACATTGCCCCGGGTTCCCCTCAATGCCCCAGGAGTCAATTGAATTTTGGTGTCCACATTTGGTCAACAATCCCTCCAAGATGGCCATTGGGACAGAGAAAGCAATTTTCACAACAATGTCTATTGACCTTTGACATGTTCGCATCGTCAAAGCTGCCCCAGAGGTCAATGAACCCTGTGACTATTTTGGAGGACCTAAAGCTTCTTTCTTTTTTTCCACCAGATGTTACTGTTGTCCTCCAATGGCTTAGGAAGCACCATCAAAAATATGTGAACCAATCGGAAAACCCCCCTCGCAAGGAACATTGGATGCTGGGACGAATGGATGGAATGGACAGATGGATGGATGGACGGATGGTGGATAATGTATTGATAGGGTGCTATAATGATAGACTGATTGGATGCATGGATAGATGAGTGGGATGGATAGATGGAATGGGATGGATAGGATGTTGGGTGGATGGGTTTGATAAATCGTATGGGTAGAAGAATGGATGGTAGGATGAATGGGGTTATAAGATGATGGATGAATGATATTGGCTGGATGGGATGGACAGATGGATGGGATGGGTTGGATAGATCAGTGGGATAGAAGAAATGGATGTGATGAATGGGGTGATAGAATGGCTGGGAATGAGATGGATAGATGGCTGATGGGAAATGGACAGATGGATGGGATGGGTTGGATGGATGCAATGGATAAAGAAATGGATGGGATGAAGGGGATGGAGAGATGGCTGGATGGATAGATGGATGAATGGATGGGATGGATAGATCATGGGATGGATGGGATTGGATGGCTAGATGGATGGAGGACTAGACAGATGATCATGCGGATCACAATGGTTCACAGAATACCTGGTTTGAACTGAAACTGCTAGATCCCTAGTGATGGATAAAGATAGAATGGCATGCAGATTAACTGGCATAGGCCTAGCTATTTGGAGCTTAAACCTACAAACAGCAATTGGGTGTTCTTTCTAGAACATTTTAAACAAATAACTCCCACCTTTGTTCTCTTTGGCAGTGACATTTTTGGTACGTTGTAAGGTTTGAGATTACAGTTTCTCTATTACATTCCAGACAGAGGTCCTGAATGCATCTTTGACTGTACACTGTTCGTAAAACTTCCATTTCCATAGTAGATACTGTGCCGGTAGCTAGTCCGTCTCCATCCTTCAGTTGGGGTGTAGTCTGTCCTGGTGTCAGTCTGGAGCCGTGCAAATGACTAGCTACTTCGAGATTTTACAATTTGGTGTTTACTTCTGGACACTTTTGTGGATTTTTTTTTGGGGGTCGTTGGGGGGGGCAAACATTTTGAAAAAAAAGTAGGAAAAAGTAGGAAAACGTAGGATTTTTTCAGAAAAATGTAGGAGAAGTAGGAGCAAGGGCAAAAAGTAGGATAGTTGAAAAAAGTAGTAGCCTTTTGCACATCCTGATTTGTGCTTACTAGAGTAAAAACTTACCCCTGTTTCATATTTGTTTTTGAGTGTATTTTTTGCCGACTAACCATTGTGCGTGATTGCACATGATTGGGCTGCCCCCCTTCCAAAAAAAAAAATTGGGGGCCCCCAAATTTGGCATAGTCCAAAAATCCTGAAACCCTGAAGATACGGCTATGAGACTGTCTTATGACCGACATCTGCACGGCCTGTGCGTCAAAATTTGTAGAAGCATTTTTCATGAACATGATGGGCCCTAGGGCCCCAACATCGAGCCTCCTAATCCAGAAGTTCGCAAACGCCGCCCGATGACCACTACCGGAGCTTTGCATGTAACATTAAAGAAAATCATTTGGAACTGTGGGGAAAATCATTCATTACATTCGTGAAAGTCATAAAATGGGCCCTCATTCCCAGCCAATACCTTGGAACGAAAAAATCCTTAGCACCCCAAGGTAGTCTATTGGACGTGTCATTATTATTGAACATCAACACTGTGCAACTCAACTTGTGGGAATACAGATTTTGCAGTATTTTCACATACTGGCCATTTGGCCCAACCGGACCCTGGGCCAAAATTCCTGAACACTCCCAATGGCCCTCTACCCAACGAACATTTCTAATGTAACGTTGAAGAGAAATAATTGAATCTTGTGGGAGTATATGCATTTTAGACCATTTGTGTGAAATTTCATAAAATGGGCCCTCCAAGTTGGACCTTGGACCAAAAATTCCTGAACAACACACCACGAGTTACACTGATGACCATCCTGATGAACCCGACTCAGCACTGTGCACCAAAATTTGTAGGAGAAGTAGTGTTTTGCAGTTTTCCACCTTTGCCCATTGTGCCCCTTCATAGACATTTGCCTGGACCTTTAGGTGGTCAAAGAGGACCCATCAGTCAATAAACTTGTGCAAGTCTGGTCGAGATTCATCGCAGCACAAACATTTTGGTGGTGCAGAACAGCAAAAGTTTACAGACTGATAGACGGAAGGAATAGATAGATAGAATGACATGGGCATCATAGCTCAACCAGCATAGCTGGTTTGAGCTGACAAACCAGGAGCCAAAAGGCTTGTACTTCCTTGACTCTTCCTACACCATTATAGCTAGAAACAAAAAGACAAATGGGAAGATGCACTAGCTCATTAAGGGAACATAGCATCTGACTGATCCGAAGTTCCACCTGTTGGGACAGCATTCCTCGACTTATCGTTTAACAAAAATTTCAGACTTGACCTCTCTTGATCCTCCGAATGACCTTTTGCACCATGACCCCAAACGATATTGAACATTTACTCATTAATGGGGACCCCATATCAAAGTATAACTTGAATTCACCAAATCCAATCGGGGTTGAGTTTATCGGGTTAACAAGGCCATGCGTCACACACACACCACGCACACACACACTGTCATGACTGCATAGATTTGAGATGAAAATATCAAATATTCTTATTTGGGACATCGTCCGAAATTGAATCGTAACACTTTTGTGGAAACCGTTCCACAAATTACTTCATGGTTTTGTCCTGCTTACTGGAAAATGATCAAAGGACGAATCACACAAGATTCATAGATCCTTGGAGATTATTTATGGGTCCTGAGTTGTTTTCCATGGCGGACCTCATTTGTGATACCTTCAACAGACTTATTCAAAAAAATTTGTCTGATGGGTTTAATATTTGAATTTGCCAACAGCAAGGTAATCATCCACGAATGAATAGCAAGCAGCGCATGCGCATTCCAACAAGAACGAAAGATACCAACCTTATGTCTGTGACTTTGATGTCGCCTCCAAATGCTGCCAGATGCAACCGTCTTCCATCTTTCGAGAAGTTCAGTTTTTGTTTGTGGGGGATGCTCTGGAGGGGTGGCCTCGTGGCGTTTGAGTGGGGGCTGGAGTAGTGGTGGTATTATCGGGCTTGGAGTAGTGGTGGTATTAGTCGGGCTGGAATTAGTGGTGGTATTAGTCGGGCTGAGAGTGCTTTTTCCCGGGCCGCGTCCCTCTTCGCATCACCCCCAACCTTTGGCCCGAGCAATGCTGGTAGAGAACAATTGAGTAATCAAATTGCCAATTTGGGGGCTCATTTGAGGATGAGCCATTGAGACAGAATTTAACTTGGGAACGTCAAGGGTGGGGATCTTAACATGGTTCAACACAGGAGCTCAAACGAATCAGGGAGTGGGACAGGGCTTGGCCGCCCGCAAATGTTTAATGCTTCCACTGCAGAGAACGATGGCCCAGTTTCCTATTGAACACCTAAATTTTGAGTCAAATGCCTGAGAATTGTGCCAACATTTTTCACTAGCTTGGCATGCAATTCATTGTCCAAACTTGGACAAAATTAGATAATTGACATCTGGGCAGTAATGTCATCACTGAGTTTGCAGTGTTTTGGAGTCGAGTCCCGCTAATCCCATTCCGAGTCCAACTGATCTCACTATCCCAGTCCTGTGAACTGAGTCCTCACATCCGAGTACGATATCACCCCTTGGCATTTCAGCAGAACTATATGGTATCAGGTTCAAATGAGCAAGTTATTTCGGTTGCATTATAATGCTGTAATGACACAGATGAGAGATCGCAATGAAAAACAACATACACCCTGTACCAACATTGTCCACTGAACAACCTTTGCATCCTCAGCCTGAGCAATGGAATCTAATGGGTTCATGCATGTCTGCATGTCTATGCGTGGCTTGGAGGATGCTGGTCGGATGGATAAGGTTTTTGGTTCCATAATTTGGTCGAGGCCGAGTGATAGCTCCCTATCCGGTGCTGAATGATTAAATATTATCTAGCTATTGTTGCAATCGATAACCAGAAAGACAAAAGCTTAGTGATTCCTTGCTCTTTCTGACAACTTATAACCAGACACAAGAACAAATAGAGATTGCAAACCAGCTCATTATGGGCATCATAACATATTCTGACAAATTTCCTTTTAATCCCAACAAACCAATAGGGTTCCTTGTACCTGGCCCCAAAACAAGGGGCCGTACTCATTGTGTGAAACACATACCAAGTATGGGCTCATCCTCCATTGAAGTTGAGTTTACTGCAATGTTTTACAAGCCAAAATTTGGGCGAAAGTATCGACTATCCACAAATTCCAATTTTCGACGAATTCACCCCCGACTGAACCGACCAACGCCAAAGTCTTATTGATTCCTTGACTCTTTCTGACCCCTATGACTATACACAAGAACAAAGTGAGATTATACCAGCTCATTATTGCCAACATAACATCGACAGATATCCTATTTATCCAACCCAACCATGGGTTTCCTAATACTCTTGATAAGAAAGCTACACACGGAACTTCAAGACTTTCTAACTTTGACCTAGGTGACCTCAGATGACCACTGACCTGAAACCCAAAACAATAAGGTTTCATGTACTCCTTGTGGGGAACACACATACAATATGGGCCTCATCCATGTAAGTGAAGTTGAGTTATCATGTTTACAGAAGCCAAAATTGGGCAAAACATTGACTATTCACAAATTTTCAATTTTCGACCAAAATTCACCCGACCTAACCCAAATGCTAGGGTTCCTGTACTCCCCATAGGAAAGCTACACCCCAAATTTCAACCGATCAGACTGACCAACCATCTCTGGAGACTAATCATGTTTACAAGGTGGTTCCCACTTGGACTCTGTTGACCTCGAGAACAACCTCTGACCTGACCCCAAAACAATAGGTTCTTGTACTCATCATACAACTATGAACCTTGTTCCATTCAAGTGGAGTCGATTTATCGTGCTAACAAGCGGAAATTTGCCACATTTATCATCATTCATTTTTCATTCACAATATCTCCAATTCTTTCCTCGATTCTGACCCCGATTTACACCCAGAATTGATCGGGTCCCGTGTCCTCCTCATAAGAAAAGCTTGCATACCGAGTCTTCAACTGATGGACCAGGCATGCGAATTCTTGCTTAATCGTGATACCATAGTTTTCAGACTTTGACCTCTCTTAACTTCGCTTGAGACCCATTTCCCCCCAATGTACTCATTATTAGAACCCATATACATTCTGAACTCGATTCATCCAAGTGGGGTCGATTTATTTTGTTAACGAGCTACACTTATCAATTTTTCACAATATCACAATTTTTCCCCAAATCTGAACCCTGAGTCCCAGCTAAAAACATTTAGGTTACCTGTCTCCTCATAAGAAAGCTGCACACCGATTTTCAATCTGATCCGACCGGGCATCCTGACTTATTGGTGCTAACAGTTTCTTTCAGACTTGACCTCTCTCGACCCAGAAGACCTTTGACCTGACCCCAAAACAATATGGATCATGTAATTATTATGGGAACCCATATACCAAGTATGAACTCGATCCTCCAAGTGAGTTCTTGTTCGGTAGTCCTCTGCTCCGATGGATTTTTTGGTACATAACCCTGAACATAATTCTCCAGTTTATACAATGTCTGGGATCACTGTTAAACGTGATACACATGCACACTTACACAGAGATATAGCGCTACTCGGGTCTCAGGATCATAGACCCCCCTTTTGAGCCGATTGCACCCTAAAACAATTTTGAAAAATGCCCACCTAATTGGCTCAAAATAGGGGGAATAAACATATTCCTGTGATTTTCGAAATTTCGATTTTTATGTGAATAAACAAACTTGCATTTTGGACCCCTAAATTTTGAGCTAAGTTCTTTAACCAACCCTGCACTTACATCCCGTTTTACCATTTACGTATGGGCTTCCCATTAGAATGGTATTCTTAATCCGTTATCCCATCCAACTACAGTGTGACTGGGCTTCAGCATTAGTGTTTTCCCCCGCATCAACATAGTGGCAGCCGCGCCTTGAAATCAACCATTCATTCTTGTCCACCGTGCTACTCCACTATAACAGCGGATGAACAGACCATGACAACAGGACAGTAGTGTCAGCCATGTTCAGGTGCCTCCCAGATAGTGAAGTTCCATTCAGCCTTTGCAATATTCTAGAAAATAAAGGCATAAATGATATTGGCATTGAATGGCCCAACGTTTGATACCGCTCATCTACAAGAAGAACTTCAGTCACAATTACTGTACCTGCACACAAATCATTCTACTCTCGGTGAAACTGGTCATCTGTCCACAAACTTTTTTTTTTCCGAGATGGAAGCCGGTCCGTCCAGCTTGTATACGTTTTCGCCACAGACCTATTCCACGGATTCCAATTTTTGACTTAAACTATCTTTCCAGCATATTGTTTTTTTAATTGTAGTTTTTGCAGTATGGGTAGCTTCGTGGCTTAAGAAGAGGACCTGAAACGAAAGGCTCAATGGAAACTTAACCAGCAGCCTACTGATTTTACGCCACAGCACCATGCAACCTGGTTTCCAAGACTGGGTTTGTCAACCAGAACCCACAGCCATAAAATAATTGTGGAGTCTCTCATATGCTGGTAAGCTTGTACCTAAGGCCAGGGCTGATCCAGTCACAACACTCCACTTTGTTTGTTGGAGGTCGTCACAATATGACATGGGTGTTTGCATGGACATCACAACAGAATAGATTTTGTAATCCGCAAATGTCAATACATGAACGATCTTGATTAGATATATAAGCCGCATGGCACATACGTGGGTATTCACAGCATGAACACATTTCACCAATCCTTGCGTCCCCCCACTGGTTTCCCGAGTTATTATCGAGCTCCTTCATAATCATCATGTGTACACCAGGTCGCCCCTTCGTCATGCCTGCAGTGGCATAGACCTGCAGGCGTGAGCTTCGCTCCTTTCTTGACCCTACTAGATTGACTGTATACCTCATACACACAGGTCTGCTGGTGATAGCTAGATGGCATTTCATTCTGCCAGTCCTCATAAGAATGCGCTCCTCCTCATAAAAGGAGATTCACTGGGCTATAAATGTCAGCTGGTCACTTTGGAGCATGACTTAGTGTTGTTCACCATCCCAATCAATTTCACACCCAAGGCTTGTTGTGGTACATACAGGCTGCTAGTGTGTGAAGGCTACAGTAACTGCTCAGACTTTTGACCATTGCACATGGATGACAGAAAACAAGAAAACCAGATTCATTTCACAGTTGTTCTCCCTGTTCTGCTCAATTACGATCAGTATTTAATTTCTTTGCCATTTGCATTGATATGTTTCATCCAACCTACCTTAGATTCTTGGTCAAAAGTAGCGAACGACTAATTGCCAGTTAGCAGATCATAACAGCAAACTCCAAAATCATAAAGGTGGATAAGTTTTACACCTCCTTAAATAGGAGTGCAACTACCTATGAATGGCAATGACATTGACCCAAATTTGATTCGATTTGATTTCTACTGGTTCAGGAACCCAATCAAGGCTCATCTAGGAACCCCGGTCGTATGATCATGGAGGAGTTCAAGTTTTGGAACTAATGTAGAAATCAATTGTTTCACTAAGCTGTGTGAAAATTCTGAAACTTCAATTTTTTGGCATAAATATGCAAATGTGACAACATACTTCGCATATTCCACACTGAAAATGCCATCATTTTCATCTCTACCTCTACCACCTCATGTCCTACTTCAAAACTACATCACCATAGCTTGTGCAGTTTGTAAACTTCCTAACAGATCAAGCATGACAACCCATACACACCACACACACTGGCAGATGGTGATTGTGCAATCTCTTCCTGAACTTCATTCAGGTGAGAGGAAAACCCCCAATGATAAGACGTGAGGGTCCTGGGTAGACCAGGAGCACACCAGATGACTATCGCAATCTGCTTGGGGCCCGACTTTGAATCATCTTGATCCTTGCACTTTTCAATAGACACAATAATAGTGAAGAAAGATAGAAACCAGCCAGTTCTGCCCTAGCGAGTAATGACGGCCTACGGTACAGTTTCGTAGTGCTACCTCTTCTAATCCATGACTATACTCGTATGTTGGGAACGGCAGACAACCTGCTGCTTGGGGAAGGAAGGACGTGTGCCCATGCATGTGACCGTAGATGAGGAAGTGATTAGGCCCAGAATAATAGGAAACGAGTGTAACACAGTGTATTATGGGGGGTGGATGTTTGCAGAGATACCCCAGCCAATCGGTAGGAGATAACTGGCGGGTCTAGTCAGGGTCAGGAATGGGAGCGGGGGGAGAAGGGGGATTTTTGTCTCTTGATGAGACACAACCCATGTCTCATATGCTACAACTTGGATGTCTTATTTGTACCAAACAATTGTCCGACTCCCTGTGAAACTGGTAACTTTATGGTATACAATATGTAACAAAGAAATATGGCATACTGTGTTCTCTTAATTATGCTTCTACTTTCCATTGCCTGGGGGAGAGGGGCGGATGGGGAATTGGCAAATGCTAACTCAATATCTTACTAAAATCACCCCATGAAATCTTTTTGGGGGTCATCCACCACACGTTGTTGCCTTTGTCACATCTGGCCATTCATATTATCGCAATCCTGACAGGATTGTCACAAGGGGCCTTTACAGGTCCTACTTCTCATCCTCATTGGTGGGAAGGATGTCCCAATGTACCACTGTCCACTCCACTCAAGTTCGGTTAAATTTCTGCCACAACCGACTAGGCTGAAACTCTTATCGCTGAATGAGCCATGGTTTCGCAAATTTAGCGATGATGAAGGCCTACAGTAGTCATGATGTGACTCGTGCCGCATACGTAATAGGGTGACTTGAACCTTTACGACACAGATTAAGTTCAATAGACAGCACATGCTAACATGTTATTTCTCAGGAATGCTATGTTTACGCTAGCTCCTGAAGTTTTAGCAAAACTCAGGCCGAGAGCAACCTGCATATTTGATCAACTATGTATTATATCCCCGCACACTGTTAAGGGTTCGGGGATATTATGGTTGGGTTTGGGCCATGTCCCCGCCGTCTCCGCCGCCGCCGGGCCGCCGCCTCCGCCCGGAAACTTTAGCCGTTAGCGCTCCTCATTCTTTAACACTTCTTCCGATTGACCAAAACTTGGTACACTATGTCCGTATGGTAAAGATCCTCGGATAAGTTTCGAAAATGGGCTCTCAATCGTATATTGTGTGCCCTCTATTTCATCAGGTTTTCGCAAATTTTAAGTTCGTTGCGATTTTACAAACACGAAACGTGGTGGTTTGTGGGTAGTTGTTGACGCCGAAAAACATGGGCGACAATTTCAAGGTCATCCGAGGTCAAGTTTGCAATTTCTTTGGCCAGTAGGCCTAATTATAGCCATAATGTATGTGGATATTTCAAACTCCTTGGATTTTCATGAAACTTGGTGAATCGGGCCCAACGATCAGTGCGGATGAATTTTCCCAATGTGGCCGAGTCACTGGAGGTCTCTTGCATGACTAATTTGCATAATAGTTGGCCCCAACTAATCAATTAGGCAAATTTTATAAACTTTGTGGATTCTCAGACGCTTGGTGAGTAGGACCTTCTAACAGATCCCGATAAAGTTTATTCATTGCGTGAAATCACTTGACGGACATGT
This sequence comes from Sclerodactyla briareus, assembly GCA_026419785.1. Taxonomy (NCBI): domain Eukaryota; kingdom Metazoa; phylum Echinodermata; class Holothuroidea; order Dendrochirotida; family Sclerodactylidae; genus Sclerodactyla; species Sclerodactyla briareus. The sequence goes on along the minus strand of JAODTK010002888.1, from coordinate 230,904 downwards.
ATGTGTGTTTTTAATTTTACATATTAGTTAGCATAGTTAGAATAATCAATGCAATTATCTTCTCAACCTTTAGGGATTCTGACGAAACCTTGTGAATAGGACCTACTACCGTCCTGATACTTTATTCAATAGCATCAGATCCCTGAGGGTACATTTGTGGGACCTAATTTGCATTTGTTGTCCTGATCAGTCAAAATGTGAGTTTACTTACTACTTTTTTTTTTCGGCAATAACATGGACCTGTTTCCTGGAATGCAATATCTTCAGGAGTGGATGCATCCATGGAGTGTAACATTTTACATAAAACCGCAATGTCCTTGAAGGTCATTGAAGGTCACTTAGGGGTCACAAACTGATTTCACAGTACTTTTTTGGCACTAGCAACTGGGTTGTGTTCATCCAGAATGCAAATGCGCCTAGAGTGGATTTATCACATGGAGAGTACAATTCTCCATAAAAACTGTCACAATCAATTGACGGTCATTCCGGGTCACGTAGGGGTCAAAACTGTTTTTTTGGCTATAATCGGAGATTGAATATCACGCGAAGGCTGGATGGTCACCATTGTGATATAATTGTTGACCTGCATGTGTGTGACCTCTGACCTGAATTTGACCTCTCTGTCGGTGGTCATGTGGTATACAGTTCGAACTTTGATAAATGTTGCTTATTAAAGAGTTACGGGCAAAAAAAAAAGTAGAAACTGGTTATTTTTGGATATGTTCGATAGAGCTTTGTGTGCTTTATGGAGGGAAACAACTCCCGCTTTCGTCGACACTTTACTTTGGTAGTTACAATGGTTCAAATTTCACTTTTATACCTTTTTCGCACTCACATTGGACATGTCCATTGGAATGTCAATATCTTCTAGGAGTGGCTGCAATCACATGGGGAGTGTAAACAATTTTCATAAAAACCGCCTGTTCATTGAAGGTCATTACGGGTCACTTAGGGGTCAAAAAAACGAATTTTAGTTATTTTTCGGGCATAGCACTGTGTGGGTTCAATCAGAATTCAAAATGCTCCTAGGAGTGGATGTATCACTGAGATTAACCATTCTCATAAAACGGTCATATCATTAAAATGTCACTCGGGGTCCACTTAGGTCAAAAACTGGTTTGGGGCTATAATCGGAGAATTTGATATCTGCGGAAGGCCCTGATTAGTTCACCATTTGTGATATAATTGTGACCTGCATGTGTGTTGACCTCTGACCTATTTGAACCTCTGTCGGGTGGTCATGGTTCGAGGTCGAAATCTTGAATAAATGTGCTTATTTAGAGTTACGGGCAAAAAAAAATAGAACTGGTTAATTTTTGGATATGTGATTGAGCTTTGTTTCTTTATGGAGAAAACACTCCCGTCGTCGGAAACTTACTGTGGTAGTTACACGGGGTCCAAGTTCAATTTTATACCTTTTTTTTTGGCAATACCTTGGACCGTTCATTGGACTGCAATATGCTTCTATGAGTGGATGCATCACATGGAGTGTAACAATTTTCATAAAAAAAAAAACCGCCATGTCATTGAATGCCATTAAAGGTCACTTAGGGGGGTCACAAACTGATTTTTGTACTTTTTTTTCGGCATAGCACTGGGTGTGTTCTCAGAATCAAAATGCTCCTAGGAATGGATGTATCCACATGGAGAGTACCAATTCTCAAAAACTGTCATATCATTAAGGTCCTCGGGTCCTAGGGGTCAAAACTTTTTTTGGCTATAAAATCGGATAATTGAATATAGGCGAAGGCTGGATGTGAGCACCATTGTGATATAATGTTGACCTGCCTGGTGTGACCTCTGACCTGACTTTGACCTCTGGTCGGGTGGCCATGTGGTTTTTAAAGGTCGAATCTTGAATACTGTGCTTATTTAAGGACGCACCTGTTCCGGGTCTGTAGGGGTGCCTCATACAATTAACATGCATTATTGAATGACCCATTTCCCTGTACCGTGGTCCTCATCACAAGTCTATAATGTCTTCCATTTCCACGAATATTGTCCGGTTTTCATGTATCATTCACCCACTTGCTTGACTAAGATGTGGGATATATACGTCTGGGGCGGTTTTACCCGCCCGACATTTCTAGTTTCTGTATCATATTAGAACAGTTGACGTCTGAAACAAAAAATTTGGTTGTAGGGTTTTTGGACATGTCCTCTTTCCATCTGTGGCAGTTTTAACAGATGATAGTTTCTACATGACCAATTGTCCTTAAGATGCATACTTAGGTTTTTTTGCATTGGCACAGTGCACGTCATTATCATGGTAAGCCGGAATTGGCCAGTTTGGACACAAACAAATAACAAACCCTTGTATATATAACTACTTCGTTTGTGCAGTTCAGCGAGTGGTACTAGCTGTCCATCAACGCGGCTTGAAAGTGAAAATGGATGTGTCTGTTCAACATATGAAGCACAACACTTCCAACTGCCTTTTCTCAGAGCAAACAAGGAAGGATAACTACCTGCTTGGGAGAAACATGACACCCAATACCTTTAGTTTGTTTAAGCTAGGTCTCAAAATGTGGGAGGGAATTTCCCCCCTGAAATCAGGGGGTTCCTCACAAAAATACATACAGCACATCTTTGGTACTATGCCCCAAGTTGTTGATTTGAATCATTCGATTGAAATCCGTGAGTTCCAATTGAAAAAAAATCATGATTTAAAATCAGATTTACGCGATTTAAATCGATTTATTTGATTTAAATCAACCAATTTTAATAAATCATGATTTTTTTTTTTAAGAAAAAAAAATCACCCCCTGATCCATGCATACTGCAAACATTGCCACATTGCCATTTTTTACAAATAGAAAGGGTGGTGCGCTAGTACACCTCCCTCTTGGCCCAATTTTGGCTCTCCTTGATGACATATACAACTATTGCTACCAAGTTGCCCTGTTGGAACCGTGTTTATGTTTACAAGGCCCACGGAATGGGGGACACAGAGACGCATGCGCAGGAAAAGGAACGGTCACGCGAAAAAAGTTGTCATAAATGGCTAATCATAATAACACAGATATGCGAAACCATACCACAGTGGTCATGACTTAATGACCTAATCGATCCCAGGACTAATACGATGATATGAGATATCAAGAGCAAATCGCCACTCTTGGTGATAGTGGCTCAGAACTCCCCAGGCGTGAAACCGAAAACGGATCTCTGATGAATAATCTACTCAGTTTGTAGAATATTCACTGTGTCTGGACTCTGGCCCTTTCTCTCCTCAAGCAAAACAAGGAAGTGCCATGTTGCTCTCCATAGGAACAGTTTCGATGGACATTCTAAATCCGTTGACAAGTATTTATAGGCCCCCAATGTGGATACTACTTACCCTCAGCCGGATGGCAGATTCGGCCCCGTTGGTGCATACCGTTCTTACACTATGAAAAAATACTGCTAGAGTGTGTCAAAACCCAGTCAAGAGCCTTTTAACTCTTACTGAATATCATGTGATTTATATTTTTTTTAACTTGTGTTTCAAACTGCCCTATTCTGGTTTATTATGGGAAACTGGATTGTTTTCCCTACCTTAATGCTTTTCCGGTGGGGGGATGGCATAGGCCCGAACATAGGGTTATAAGCCCATGACTGGAAAGAATGTGGATTTCCTGGAAGGAGACAATAATTTGAATTTCCCAGCAGGACGACAAAAGAGTTCTTCACAAATTTGCAGAACCTTATTTGGAAATGCAAACCTTCCCTTCAATCCAAGATGTCCGGAATACCACCCATTTTTTTCTAGTCAGGTGTTGGCTCAATCACGGAAGATACACCCTGGTTTTCTCTTCCCAGCTGTACTCCTCATGACAAGGAGGGAGGGAAAGTTGACAAGGAAGCAACCTCTGCAGTCCAATGAGATTTGTGTGTGGCATGGGAATACTGGTGCCTGGCAAAGAAATACAGTACCTGTCGGTGAGTTTGGATGGGTCCAAAAGAGTAAGAAGTAAAAGCCAGTTGTGCGTGAATGTGAAAACAAAGTATATGGAGGCCCTCATGAAAGTTGAGAAATGTGAACTCCCCCCACCCCCCTCCCCCCCCCCCCCCCCTGTAGCTATGCCTTCGGCCCTAGCAGGAGCACATCAGCCTGGGGTGGATTCCACTGGTAGGCCAAGTTCATTTTCTATATTCCCAGTGCAATGACACAACCCAGAGTTGCCTTTATGACTGACCATCAAAGGGTAATGATGCACATGTATATGAGTCATTTTAGATCGGACAATGACTCACACTTGACTGTCAATCCCTGTCCCGAGGAATTTGAATGCGTCATGCAGGTGCATGTTACGAGCGACCTAGAGAGAATATGTTGCGCAAATTGTCCTCATTGTAATGAATTATAATGTAGTCTTTATATTCAGTGATCACACGTATTCAGATGACAGCTGCTCAAGGCACCTTACAATATTACCCCTGCTCATTGGAACCAGGTACGCACTCCGACAATCCCGGCTGCTAAATCAGCGCCAGTTGTACTTGGGCTCCTCACAGGTTCCCATTTATACTCCTTGGTGGAGAGAAGCAGTTTTAAATTAAACCGTGCTCAAGGGTACTACATGGACTTGAGCCCACGCTCTCAAATTATATACTCAATCTCAATTACAACTGTTGCATACCTGCATGATAGAATTCAAGTTTGGGGTTTTGAGATGGGCAGAATTTTACCCCTGTAAATATTCCCTGATACGGGGAAAACATACAGTAACCAACGATCTTCCCTTTGCATCACACCTGCGAATCCCAAAGCAGTGTAATATATAATGAGAATCAGAGGCCATTTTCATCACTACACTACTTTAGGAAGGAAGCAAGCAATTGATATGCTGGCCCAGATTGCATAGGGGAATGTTATTTTGGAAGCCTGCAATATACTGTACAATACTTCCTAATGCCAACATGCTGTTGGAACTCCATTCTTTGTCATTCCCTTGAAATGCTGTGCAAAAGTTGTTCATGCATGCCGAGGCTATATACACATCAAGTAACAAGTACAATGAAGGACAGACAAGGCGGAGGTTTGTGCATAGTTCCTCATGAGGTATGAGTGTTAATACAGTCTGTAGTGCTTCCCTGGTCCGCCCTACATCACAGTACTGCCTATCGCATGGGGTAGCTGTAGTGCACATGCCCCTGTAGGCTATCACAGGTGAAAATGCAAGTTAACACCCTCCGCTCACATGACCCAAATAGGAGCATTGGCTAATGTTGACACCGTGTGAACTCTACCACACATTGGGTCGTTTGTGAACATTCGTCCGTGTGGAATTGAGAATATCTAGGCCTACATGTTCCAATAATTACCCAGGCCAGGCATGCATGTGGGGAATCCTGGAAACATGAACACCATGTGTGACTTCATCGTTCTCTCGAGGACAGATAAGTGTACAATCCAATCGATTGCTATGTTAGGTCATGTGACATTCTGGAAAACCACCTTGGACAACACTATTCCTTATTTCATTACTAGGTACATGTAGCACTAGGTAGAGGGAGAAGGGGGGGCATCGCTTTCACATATAGACTTCTACCCTCGATTTGAAACAGATTGCATGTTCTGAACTGCAAGCAGCCCAGCCTTTACCAACCCTGGGAATAGAAACCAGTCATACAATATGGGGTCACCTTGACTTGCTATCTAAGGCTATTAGGAATGAGACATCACATGATCAGCACAAGATTTTAGACCGAGATAACATCATGAGCACAACTGAATTTCCCATACCTTCTGAAGCTAGACATGCACAACACTGTCCCCAGTCAGTGTCACAACCCATCAAGGTTCCCAGGGAACCACATGTTGAAAATTTAGTGAAGGAGCGGGGGGGGGGGGGGGGGAGGAGTGCAAATTGAGCAATTTTGTGTGTGTGAAAAAACATGTAATATATGTATACGTATTGAGCCCTCATGCCTCCCGACCCACAGTGGTTGCGCCCCTACAACCCATAGTTTTGGGAAGTAGGCAAGTTGACCGCAACGTCACAAATAAAACAGAATCGGATCCTAATGCCCTCCACTGACACTCACATGGTGATGCAGCCTACGTATACCAAGGACCTATCTTCAATTCTGTCACATCTGTGCATAGGATGGATTCCTTTCCTTGCTCAGACTGTCTCAACCTCTATAAGCTGGTCATCAGTATTATGAGGAATTGGTAAACAACCCCCCCCCCCCCCAGAATAAAATAGTAGTGATAAAAGGAAGCCTGTAAAAGATGTACTACTGTTATCTAGCTTGTAAGGCTGTGGACAGTGTTTAAAATTGACCGAATCAGTCCGCCATGCCAGGTATCACTGTGAACGGTCATGCCATTCTAGTGCTTGAGCTATTACTTCAGGGGCTACATGTTTATGCAGGCGTCAAATGTAATCTTCACCCTACCCTTCTCAAGCGTTCACCCTCTTTCACTTTTTCCACTGGAAAGATAGTCACAATTCACCACCATGTTGGAAACGATTAGTCGAAGATTCACCGACTGTCTAATTTCGTCAGTCGCGCGTTCACCAGTGGACATATTCCTATAAGTCGAAGATTCCCCAACCCATAAAAAAGTGTTAGTCCAAGATTCACCTCTTCTAGGAAAAAAAAAATGTACTCATTAATAAAGGCCCAACATTTTTCTTCATCGAAAGAGACACTTCAGAGTTGATTCCCATTACTCCAAACTTCTGTGACTGCTCTTCTGGTGTTGTGGAGGACGTTGTATAGTGTGTGGGGTGGGGGGAGGGGGGGTAGTGGGGGCAGGGGGAGTTATGTACATTGCATTCAGTTATTATTACAAGCTTATGCCTATTTTTTTAAGTCAATCAATCACTGTGAGAAATTCTACTCCAAGACGGTGTTGACATACCCGCTATAGGCACTTATAGGGAAATGGAGTGGTGGTCAGGACAGCATCTTCTCTTCATGATATACATTGCCGAGCAGAGGCTCAAGCCTATTCAAGTTCAAGCAAAGGTACAGCACTTGTGACTACACCTCATGGTCAGCTGTGAGCTGTGAATCCTTTACCAGCTATACACGGAATAAGGCAATGCCCCTCTTTTATTATACAGTACTTATATAGCGCTTTTTCCCACAGGCTCAAAGCGCTTCACCGATATTACCACTGATCATTAGTGACTTGTCACACCCATACTAGATAGCACGCATTTCTGGCTAGTTCGCTCACGACCCACCATTTCACTTCATCGGGTCCCCCGGGGGACTTCGCAATAGGGCAGCCACATACCGCGCTCACTACTCTCCACAAATCACCTCACAAGGTACCCACTTTTACACGTGGGTGCGTGGGACAGTTCAGGAGACATGCTTTGTCCAACAGCACTGCGGAAAAGTCCTCGGCTTCCAATGGGCTCCGAACTCGCAATCAATGGTTTTGCAGTCTGGAGCTCTACCGACTGAGCTAATAAATATCCTTCCCTCGTTTGTCCCTGCTCCAATCCCCTGTGCACAACAGTTACCAGTTTCAGTCCTTGGTATGACCCGACCATGATTCGAACCCTGGATTCCCGGGTGGGAGGCTGACGCTCTACCAATTGATTCTGTGCCACATTTCTGAGGACGACCATTAGCCAGGGATGAAAATTGGCCAATCCTGGATATTGTTCAGAATATACAACCCCCAAAATGTTCTATCCAATATCGATTAGGGAAATGTTTCAACAAAATGACGCTGGACAGCACCACAATGGTATATTCACTTCATATGGATATAAGATTACATTCCCATGACATATTTTAATGCTCGACCTCCGGATTGTGGATTGAGGCGAGAGCAATCCAGTCTTCAGTTTACTGCTACACAAATAAACTCATGTGACAGCCATACTCTTTGAGTATTTATTCATTTATTGCACTTTCCAGTCAAAGTATCGACAAACATGAATTCGAAGCATGACAACAATAACAAGAACAAAGAATGGAAAGCATGGAAAACTTGAGGAGCGAAAGCTTGTTCACCGCAGGCCTTAAAAACAATTAGAACAACGAAATAAATACATACTCCTCCCCCTGCCCCAGACGGGCCTCTTCTACCCCCCCCCCTTCTCCACTCTCCAACAATAAACTATAAACAAAGAGAAGTGTTATCTAACCTTATTAAATATATTGACAAAAGAAAGCTCTTTAGTAAGTTGATGAATAATGAAAGAGTGTGCAATTTCACAGTTGTGGTCAAGAATATTCCAAAAGTTAAATTCCAGTGTACAGTGTACCTGAACTTTCCCTACGTTGAAAGACAATCAAGGGTCATCTTGATGAATTTCAGTAGATTGCTGTGCTATATTCATGATATTGCTCATGAAAGTTGTCTCACAGGTTTCTAATTTCCCCTGGGCGTGTGGAGAGCAACGTTTTGTAAAACATATTTTCAGGCAGTAGGTAGCCGATTTAGGATTTTAGTTCAACTGGATTTTCTATTCGAATTTGCCCGTTTGTAAAAACGCCGAGTTGGCAATAAACTTCAGACCAGCGTCCGAAAAACACGGGGGCGGAGGGCGAATTCGCCCCGAAAGTTAAATAAGAGCTCTCGAAATCACATTGAGGGGGGCGAAAAAATATCGAACTATTGGGGGAAAACGCCCCTGAAAAATTCTTCATTGGCATTGGTATGCACAAGCAAAAAGCGATTCTGATTTCGCGCCAATACCATCGAAAATGTTTATGATTTCTGTGAAGCACGATCGTTTAGTAAGACCACTGTTTCATTATAAATCACGTACATCGATTAAAATATTCCAGTGAGTCACACACATGGGTACTGCATTGAACCCCCCACTGCACCCACCCATATATATACACGTACGTACGTACACTCCCAAGCGACGCAGCGCGCGGTGGCCGCGCCGCTCATCGATCGCGATCGACAGGCAGTCGAGTCCTTAATTCACCGGAAACGAAAAGTGTTTTGCAGGAAAGTTCTCAAATATAGTTGGGATTTCTTAGCATTAATTATTTAATCGTAACACTGCCGAAACATGTGAATTGTTAGATTTCCTTGCAAGAAAGGTATGAGAGCAAGATACAAGCTGATTTGTGCCAAATCAAACCTAAAAACACCCAAATGAAATGAAATTATGAACACAAATTTCGGAAGATTGCTTGGGTGGCCTAATGTTAAATTTGCCTATGTACAGTGTGTAGTTAGGATACATGTTTTTCGAGCTTGATTTTGTGATCGTAGCTATCAATTCCTCATGTCCCCTCCAAGCATTGTACAATAGACAGGATTAGCACATAGACATGTTACTGGCACTTCAGAAACTAGAATATATTGATTTTGAGTGGAAATCTCACAGACCGGACTTAAGAAATAATTAGTTAGATTTGGGAGTATCTAGGTTTGGGGTGTTTAGTAGTGTCTAGGCTGCAGCACCCAAAATGATTGAGAGGGGCAATTTTTTCTGAAAAAATATACCCAAAATCGAGATATCTATTTCAACCCTGACAAGAAACAATACATTCATTGTTTGCCGTGCGATTTTATAGTGTAACATTGCAGGTTGCAGCCTAACGAGAGGACCACATGATGCCTGGAAGCCATGTCCACCCTCCACAGGCTCCGCTCCCGATCACCCAGCCTCTGGGCAAGAGACAAATTCCTACCCCCTCCTTACTGAAGGGCCCATCTAAGTGACTAATCACATTGGCATTATACAATTCATGCAGTTTCATAGCCATTTTGAGGGTTATTTGAACAAATTAATTGTTATTCAAGTGCCCCCGAAATCGCGCGAGTAGCCCAAAAATAGTTTTAAGGGGGGGGGGGCGATTTCTTTTTCTCAAAATTAGCCCCTGAAATTGAAAAAGTTATTTCGGGAAACCAGGATTCAGACGTGTGAAGGCACAGTTCGCACTGACACAATGTTGGCAAACGAATGCAATCACTCCACAAAATATTTGAACGTGATGTTGAATGCTGTCGAGTATAACTGATAGGGATACACCTCAGAGCGGAACCAGAGTACAATATACTGCGCTATAGCGGAGAGAACTCTCAAGTGAGATTGCAGCGACCTTTACAATGGGTGATACTCGGCGATCACAAGCAAACCAAGCCTAGCGCCTGCATGCGCGGCACCTGTAACAACGAATGAAAAACGAACAGCGAATTATCGATCACAATTCTTGAAATGACATCGGCAGATTCGACGCTTTCGACACGCTTATGTTTTTCGGACGGCGCAGATTCACCACAGAGATCATCGGAGCTTGCAAAGATACGGCACGACAAAAAATATCCTAGGTGAAAGATAGATTCCCCAACCGAAAAAGATTAGTTCGGACAAGATTCACCATCCAACAATCTTGGCATTGAAGATTCGACGTCAAGTCGACGTTGAATCTTCGACGAGATGAGGAGGGTGATGTGAAGATTGCAATTGATGCCTGCATAAATCAGAGATAATGGTACTGCCTGGCACCGGTGGGCTGAAGAATAATCCTGGTTCGGTCGACAATGCCTCTCTGCGCTGATTATAGTTGACACAGTGACTGCATGTAATGTTTATTGTGTTGCTGCTGATTGGTGGGCTGACTGTCGCAATGGTCACAGGTGAGAGCACTCTGAAGGAAGAATGTTCAGGGTGAGGCGATATGAACCCAAGAATACGCGGATGACTGCCATCCTTTGCGGCTCCACGCATGCCAACTCGTTCAGTTTTAATTTTGGTGGTACTGAGATACGAAGAGGGGAGGAAAAGATCGGCCAGTGTTCATCAGGGTGTCACGTTCTTGTGCGTTCTGCGGTCCAGGACCATTGTTACCTTGTGGACGCAATAAAAACAACAATAGCCCCTGCCAGTGAGTCCAAAGTCCCTGCTCGGGAACACAGAAGAATTTTATGCTCAGATTTTTTTTTACAATGAGTTTGCCTGCATAGTGTCCCAACTTATTTAGTGCAATTAAAAAGTATCATAAACACAAGGCCAACAACAACGCAGAGGACTAGGACAAGTGCTACTGCTAGGTTTATTGATTTGCTTAGACTGTTTAGTTTTACCGTATATACGATAGCTAGATTATTCTCTTACTTCGTTTGGCGAGGGGAGATGATGATCAATTCTCTAAAATGTTTTATGGTTCACAGAACCGATTCTCAAATAAGAATCGTGGAGTATTAGCAAATTTGGTCACGATGTTTGGGCGATTGGTTAGGCTTCTGTTAAATAGGGCTTTTGTGTCTAAAGGATAACACTAGGCCTAACATGGTCTCTCAAGCCAGCTATCGATTTGAGGGCATGGCTAAGTTATACATGTAGTTATAGTTTATACAGCTACTTCCCACTACTACCTGCAAAGTCTGGAATGTATGCCGGATTTAAGGCTAGGGCTAGTTCACACAAAATTAGATTTGATTATGCTTGTCTGTCTGTGGGCAGAGGCCTAGGAAGTACCACAGGCCCTGGGCTGGGACTTGGCTGAAGTATAAGGTGTAAAACAACACTGAGCTTAACTCACTATAGTTTGTGTTTGTGGCTGAAGCGTAGCTAGCAACGATACCTATAACATAAAACGGGTGAGGACTTAAGACAAGGGTTGGAGGAACTTGAGGGCCTGACAGTTAACAAGCTACTTAGCGATCGTAATGATGTTATTCTGTAAAGAAAACCTCCGTCTGACTCTGTCAGTTGTCATAAAACAGAACATCACATATTACGGCAAGTACAAGGTGGCACCATGTCAGCTAATGTTACAAGTGCTCAATATCACCCAATGTGAGCACTGAGACCCTTCTTCAAAACTAGGAAGTGTCGGGCGGGTAAACCGCCCAGAGTATATATCCCCTGTCGCTTATTCAAGAAATTTGGTGAACATGAAACCGGACATATTCGTGGAAAGAAGACATTTATAGCTTGTGAAGCGACACCGGGTACAGGGTAAATGGGTCATTCCATTAATGCACTTGTTAATTGATGAGGCACTACAGCAGGGACAAGGTGCGTCCTTAATAAGCACATTTATCAAGATTCGACCTTAACCGCATGGCACCCGAGAGAGTTCAAATTCAGGTCAGATGGCACACACATGCAGGTCAACAATTATATCACAATGGTGAACCATCAGCCTTCGCAGATATTCATTCTCCGTTATAGCAAAAAGAAGTTTTTGGACCCCTAAGTGACTTCGAATGACCTTTTATGATATGACAGTTTTTATGAAAATGTTTACTCTCCTTGGATTACATTCCACGCCTAGGGCATTGAATTCTGATGACAAACCCATTGCTATTGCGAAAAAGTACTAAAAATCAGTTTTTGGAATCCAAGGGACCTTTAAGGACTCAATGACATGGCGGTGTTTATGAAATTTGTTACACCCCAGGGATGATGCCACTCCTAGTCGCATATTGCATTCCAATGAGCTGTTCCAATGTTATTGCGAAAAAAGTATTAAAACTCATCATTTTGACTGATTAGGACAACTAATATGCAAATTAGTCCCACCAAATTACCCTAGTGATCTTGATTGAGATTGAATAAATTTAGCAGGAATGTTAGAGTCATATTTGGACAAATTTATCCCCAAAATTCTAAAAGTGAGAATAATGCATTAATTTTTCTAATTCAGCTAACGAATATGTAAAATAAGCACACATAATGACCTTCAGTGATTTCAACGCAATCAAATAAATTTATCGGGACTGTTAGGTCCTACTCACCAAGTTTCCGTGGGGATCCAACAGAGTTTATTATAAATTTGGCCCTAATCTGATCGGGCCAACTATTATGCAAATTAGTCATGCAAGAGACCTCCAGTGACCTCAGCGACATTAGGAAAATTCATCGGCACTGATAGTTGGCCCTATTCACCAAGTTTCATGAAAATCCAATGAAGTTTGAAATATCACATACATTATGCTATAATTAGGCTACTGGCCAAAGAAATGCAAACTTGACCTCGGATGACCTTGAAATTGTCGCCATGTTTTTCGGCTCCAACAACTACCCACAACCACCACGTTTTGGTAAATCGCACGAACTTGAAAATTTTCCGAAAAAAAAACCTGCAACATAGAGGTGGGAAACCAAAATTACGAATAGCCCATTTTCGAACTTATCCGAGATTTTACTCATACGACATGTGTACCAAGTTTTGGGTCAATCGGATAAGTGTTAAAGAATGAGAGCGCTACGCCTAAGTTTCCGGCGGCGGCGGCGGAGACGGCGGGCACAGGGTCAAAACCATAATATCCCCGAACACTTACAGTGTTCGGGGATATAATGAATATTCGTGGGTCGCAACACATGACGTGAATGGATTTCATAGTCAATCGGACAATTGGGGTAAAAAAATTCCTTGAACCTAAACTTCAACCTAGAACTCGATAGGTAGATGCTTGAAACTTTATTCTAGTATTGTCAGTTGACAAGTGGAATAATTCCCTGAATAGCTATGTGGTACATGTATAATGAAAATTTGAAACACACAAAGAGAGAGAAATTCCGGAAAAGTATGTTTCTTGACTTGCCAGTTCAACATTTTGGTGTAAAAAAAATCCTGCTGGGGTAAAAACAGTTCACCCTATCAAAACAACATTTCACGTAAGAGAATGTGCAGAATAATCAGAACAGTCTTGGCACATTCATGGAAAGGATTAGTTTGGCATCTCCAATGAGTCGATAAACCCATCATCAAAAGATGAACTCCAGGGGAAGCAAACCCCACCTTGACACGTTCCGGAACCAGGCAAGATCCTCCAAAAAATTATGTACATTTGCCTATAGCCCCCTTTAATGTACACTTGCACAAATTTGGGTCCTGTATTACCCCGCACTGTGGCTCGACAGTGACAGGACACGCACCGTCACGCAATGATTATGCCATGTTCACAGACTATTCAAGAACCATTCACGCACTGCCACGACATGAGCCTACCAATAGCTGTTTTTGGTTCTGTCGACCTCTGCTCTCAATCATCATCGGGGAGGCGTAAGTTAAAACTTTTGCCGTCAAAACCTGTGTGGGAACAATGCGCAGCTGATGCGGGAAGATTGCGCGACTTGTTGTTAACTATTCGTAAAGTAGTCATGAAGTACGTACCACTGGGTCGAGGAGCATTTAATATACGATCTTCATTACTTGCTTCGATATTTTCATGTTCTCTAGTAGGCTATTGCATAATCGTACGCAAGCGCTCCGCGTGTCAAAAAACAATTATCATGCTAACCCTGGCTGACCGTGAGACACGGCAGATGTCCCATACTGTACATTCCACAGTCATGACGAACTAGCCCGTGGAGCATGCGCGGTTATTCTTGCAAAAGTTCAGTGCAGTTGTTGTTCTTAAGTTATCCGCACATGGACTGCTATGGAGAACGATTCGGTACATGCCTTGCAGTGTGGTGTTTACGCTATCGTGAGGGAAGTCAATCTTTCAGCCAACCGGATGAAGTCTTAAATTTCGCGGAAATGGTACTGTATTTTGCGACTGGATTGATATCGTTAAGCGGATTTGACACGCAATTTCTTAAACTTTTCAGAGGGATTCCATAATTAACGTGAACAAGCAATCACTTCAGCAAATAGGACTTCATGATTTAAAATTTTGAATGGCTAATTTAGTGTTTTTTGAGAGACTCTTTGAGGCACTGAATGGGCGATTTACAATAACATTCATTTTATATTCGCCTGTGTGTATTTGTTCAGAGGGCAATTGTTTCCTTCTAATTCTAATAATGACCTTTTGACCTTGACCTTCACATGGTCAAACATGTTTCATGGGTCAATAAACATTGTATCTAAGTTTGATCAACATTCATCAAAGAATGACTTGGTCGGGGGCCAAAAAGCAATTTCATACTGTGGCCTATGTGCCCCTTTAATGACTTTTGACCTTGACCTCCACAAAATCAAAGATGTCCCAGAGGTCATTGAACATTGTGTCAACGTTTGGACAGAACCCAGAGAAGGACTGTTGGGGGGTCCACAATGCTTCTTTTCAACAGATCTACTGTTTCAACTCCATACAACGTCGCATCCAAAAATCGGTGAACAAGCTGAAAGGAGCACCACCCAAGAAACATTATGACAGTTTTCAAGGAAATGTAATTCGTAGGAGATTTTACACTTAATGGCATGATGCCCTTTCAATGACCTTCGACCTTTGACTTCACAAAGTCAAACATGTTCATTGGTCCAATAACCATGTGTCTAAAAGTTTTGTTGCATCCTTCAACGAATCATGGTTAAAGTAGACAAAGTGTCATGCAAATTTATACTAAACTCGTCAACATCATAGCTGGTTTCGCTAAAATGTGTGCTGCGATCTCTAACATCTTGGTAGTGGTTTTCCATTTTTTACCTCAACTACCATGATTTGTTATAATTTCCAACGTAAGAAACTGTAAAGATGTTTGCTGAGCGATTCACCACTGATAATGATATCTAGGTTATTGAGGAAGGGAATGAGAGGGTCCACTAATTGATGCACCACATTGAGGACAACAAACTTCAAGACTCCAATGGAGATACTGGCCAACACTCCTACTCCTGCAAGGAGCTAGACAGTCAGGCTAGGGTTTGCTGCTAAAATAGAAATTAGTGTTAGTCTTGTCTTGCTGAAACCAAGTAACTGCAGACTGTGCCTCTGAAGTTGTTCAGATCTTCGATAGCAACTAACTTGTGTAGAAGAGCATATGAACACTTGTCTAAGCCTTCATTCACAGAGATGGTTGCATGCAATTCCAGATGGTTGTAGCATGACTGATGCAGGACTGGTCTCAGACAAGTACTCTCCAATGGGTGAAGACAGGTGTCCAAGAATTGCCTGTTTAAATACACACAAATGCCTGGTTTTTCTCCTGATGACAAGAGGATCAAGACCAAGAATTCTAACCATCTGTATCGAATATCATCAAATATATTCATGCATGATGAATCTCGCAGCTGTTTTTGGACGGACTCAAGCTGATCAACAATCTTTTAGTGTAAGGATCCCAGACAGAGACAGTAGAAGCCCAAGCCTAGTATTAAGGGCCTGACAACAGTGACAAGCCAAGGGACCTGTAGGCCTCAAGCTTTGTGGTCTGATTACAAGAATGTAAATTTCTTTTAATGAAGCTTACAGTTCTATTGGCTTTCTCACAGATATCTTCAATGTATAATCCAATTCAAGAATAATAACTTATGAACAAAAGTGAGACTAACACAATATGGGTCATATTGCCTGAGAGCTAAGGCTATGCCTATCCTAGTTAGCCTACAGTACAATACTGATAATATCGCAAATCTCCAAGTGGTAAGTAGGTCAAGCCTTTTCTCTGGCAAGGACTGTTGTAACAGTTATGCAAAACCCTCACACAGGCCTTGATTTTTAGATTTTTTTCTGGTTGTCCGTCGGACAACCAGTGTTGCATTTTTGGTTGTCCGAAGAGAGATAATGGTTGTCCGGCAAGTTACCAGGTTCATAATTGAGCACTCTCTCTGTTTCTGCCGCTGTACTTTGCCACGGCTTACCACGTGTTCCTGGAGCTCTCAACGCGATGGGACCTCACCCTACCACAAACACCTGATCAGATGCCCCATGACTTTCACAGAATTACAGAACATTAATTCGCTCTCCTTGTCATATCATAGCCACGGTTTATAGGCAGGGTTTGACAGCCACGTCTCTTGAAATTTTCGTTGCCGAGTCTCTTCAAACTTGGCCTGGCTTTCCTTCCTGCTTTTTTTTCTTCGGGCTCCTTAACTGAGGAGCATGCGTAACGCCAACATTGTTCAAAAGATTAAAGACCAAGTCTTCTTTACGCTTGGTTTCAAAATGAGGGGATTCTCAAAAAATTGAAGTAAGCAGTTCTTGATAGGCAACCACCGAACCCGGAACATTGCCACATTGCCAGTTTTTAAGAATGGGATGTATTTGCTGAAGAAGTTACAGCCTCCCTCTTGGTCCAAGTTTGTCTCCCTGACCCCCTCTCTCCAATCGACTGCATTGCAAACTATTGCTACACAATTACACAGTATTTAGGCAATGGGTACCTGGGGATAATCACCCATGCCATATCATTCCTGCTTCCATCCCTAGCTATATGACTGTCGCCGAAAGGGCAAATCCTCCAACGGCAACATTTTTCTGGCCCATAGTGTACATTCTTCCCAGGCAAAATTGTATTTTGTGTGAATAAATGAGAAAACAAGAATAATGATTTTCAATGGCTTCACTATTCCCACAAGGTAGCCAGCTACTGAACTTGCAATGATTTTGTACAGGGACCATATATAGCCTAGATCAGAAAAGTGATTATCTGAAGACACCTTGCAAATAACATGATTCAATCTTTTGTGAAATGTGTTTGTAGTAACTCATCTACATGCCTGTTTCATTATTGATGATTTTTAAATGTTTTCAGATTGCAGATTTTGACGTTATTTTACAGTGAATTTGGTCCCATTCCACACGGTTAACATAGAGTGTGTACAGACACTAGTTCTAACTACCTACGAATCATTCAATCGAACGTTATCGTTGTGTGGGCTGCAAAAATAGTGTTTTCTCTCATGTCCTACAAGGATACGATGTCTGACACACAATGATATGAGGCTGCATACATTGTGCCTGAGGTACAGAGATCGTGACTGGTTGAAAATTGTAACTAAAAAGTGGTAGTCCAGCGGACAACCATCATGTCAAAACTAGTCCGTTCAGAAGTTCAGTCGTCTCGGACGATCGGATGACCGTAAAAATCGAGCCCTGTCACATGTGTTAATACATTGCCCAACACTATAGTGACCGATCGTGAGTCGATCATGATCGTGAGTTGATCGTGAGTCGATCATGATCGTGAGTCGATCATGATCGTGAGTCGATCAGCGTGTCCGCTTTGCTAGTCAAAACGCGCGCTATGTACTGTGTGTGAATATCACCGGACTCAAAAACATGTGCGCAATAGTATGATTCTAATTTAGACGCATCAAAACAATTTATCATTCCATTGTTCCTATTTCAGGAGAACAAATTTATACCCATGAAGGATTTTGGTGTTTTTATAAGTGGCTGAATCACCCTGCCAGGAATCCGCCGGAAAGAACAAGATTGTTTTTCATGTTCCATTTCCATGGATAGTTTGATGACAATTTTATTAGTTGTGAATTGCAGGTAAAAGAGTTCGAAATGTTTTGCAGTTCCGTGTAAGGAGTAAATTTCTGCTTGGTGATTGACTCATGATCAGAAAGCTGAGGCTTTGTTGAATGCTGCCACCTTTTTTTTAACTCCTTTTCTCGAAACAATTTATTCCATTGAGACAAAATTTAACATGAAGGAAGACGACAGACAAGGGTATACTTCTGGTAAGTTTCGTTCATTTTGCAATTGTTTTCTCTGCTTTTGTTATTAACATGTCCCTTAGGCTAGGTGATCGACTCACGATTGTACTAGATATATAGCCAACAGTTTTCCACTCAGGCCTTTAGGCCAAGTAAAAAAAAAAGCAGTTTCTAATCCCCGCCCGCACGCTTTTTTAGATAATTGTCAAATTTCTTTTTTTTTGACAACTTCTCTTGATAACTTCTTCAAAATATGGTTTTTAAAGGAAAAAAGCTTACTACTGATGCCATGCAAACTATGTAAGGAACATTTTGGGATGGCTTTGTGGCCACTAGGGGGTATAACCTCAGGGGAAAAAAGAAAAAAAAGAAGCCTCACGCTCATTTCCAGAACTGCTGTACCGCTAATACAGTACTAAATATGGGTATTCTGGACTGTCTGAGAGCAAAAAAAAAAAAAAAAAGGCCCTCATGCCCAAACTTTCAGCGAAGTTAGGACGAGAAACTTTTTTTTTTTTTTACTTGGCCTTAATCTTTTCGGCAGAAAACAACATGTTTTCTTATGTACAAAACCGATTGGCAAACCCTGAAGGAAGCAAAATTTGACACTCAAACAATCAAACTTTAAAGAACAGATAACTGTTTGCTCTACATTACAGACTCATCCATTTTGTTGTTTAACTTGGTTCAACTTGACAAGAGTCTGTCTAGGCCTAGGCCCTAGACCTACATGATGACTGATGAGTCTATCCGAACGAGTAGTTAGGCTGCCAAGTTAGGTTAACAATTGACAAATAGTGTTCACAATTACAAACCCGGAACAAATGAAGAACGATTCAATTTGCCATCTCAAGTTGTAACTTGTATACTTACAGCAAAATAAGAATACCACTATAATTGTCATGTGCATCTTCATATTGAGTTTTCGGGCTCCACAAAGAGATTGAATGTCAACTCGATTGCTTGGTAAACTTGCTTCGTAGCTGATTATGCAATACAACTCGTAAGTACAGTACAGTCACGCAGCTCAGAGAGAGATGGTCGGTCCTGGCCTAGCTGTGTCTACGTCTCTCTTCTGTGCGCGGCCTAGTCGAGTGTTACCGTTAGGCTGTTAACTAGGCTGCTGCAAGTACAAGTACAGTTGAGTGGTATTATTAGTAAAAAAATCCGGACTCGTGACTTTGGCGAAGATTGTGTTGCCACTGCACAATACAAAACAAAGTTACAACACAACAGCAACTTAGAAGTAATACAGTAAACTAATTTTCCATATTAGACCTAAACTAGGGAGTAAAGCTATAGTAAAAATTATGAGGTTCAGATAAAATGCATTGAAGAGAGAATTGATATCCGAATTTAGAAAGAAGAAGTTACTGTTTAGTAATCAGAGAATTTACAGCAGAGTGGTTGCGCTGATCACATGACAAATTTAGAAATTGACCAGGGATCACGCCTATATAAGTCTGTGGGATCACGTAATGTAAAACAGACGTGAACGAGAGCTTTATCTGAAAGATCAGCAACAGTTCCCTACAAGGCGCTCGTCCCAGTATCTCCGCCTGGTGCGCGCTCAGTGAATTTCTTGTCTTCTCTTCACCATGCACAAATTCCAGGCCTTCCAAATGTTGTTAAAATATCCCAATACCTCTTAAATATTTCAACATTCATTGCCATCATTGACTACAACCCTTGATCCTACCTACTGTACCCTCCCATTATAAACCAATAATTACCAGTGCTGAAGGACTCAGTCCGGTCTCGAGACCGGTCTCGAGTCCTTTTTTCAGGGACTCGGACTCGGACTCGGACTCGAAGTTCAATGACTCGGACTCGGACTCGGACTCGACCCAAAGGACTCGGGGACTCGGTCCGAGTCCTGGTCCGAGTCCTCTATTTTTACAAATACAGAACTTGATTTTACGATCGTACAATTAAGACAATCAAAATAATACGCACGACGCTCTACCAAAAAGTAGCCCAAACTGTTCCCACGTACGCGACTGAACGATGTTAAATCGGAGAGAAATTACATCATTCTCACACGCTCGCAAGTTTTACGGTCACTTAATCAATTATGATATAACCGATTACATGCTAACGAAAAACTCCATTGTGCTGAAAAGTTTGCTAGTTAGAAAAAACTGTGTTTTCGGGAAGATTTATAGCCTAGCTCTCACCTCAACGTGTGCCAATGTATGTTAGGATACGTTCTTAACCATGTGCTTCTCATATTCTGTATCGTAACTGTGGGTATTCTACTTTTTCTGCCTACATGGTAAATCAATGTGAATAGATCATGACGGAAGTTACTGGCAGGCAGTGTAATTCTCTGTAATTCATTGGAGTGCAATTGCGTTTGCCCCCGCGAACATTTGCAGCAACACTTTCGATTTCTCTGATCGATATGCGTCAGCTCATTTTATTCATGTGGCATGCCATATATAACGAATAGTGAGGTAGTGAATAGATAATGTATGTGAATTAATAGCAGAGTGTTGACTCGAGTCAATGACTTGTGACTCGAGTCGACTCGTTTTTTTACTTGTGACTTGACTTTGATTTGAAGGGAATTGACTTGCGACTTGACTTGACTTGCAGGAATTGAAAAATGGATGACTCGTGACTTGACTTGACTTGCAGAGAAATGACTTGTGACTTGACTTTGATTTGAAGGGAATTGACTTGCGACTTGACTTGACTTGCAGGAATTGAAAAATGGATGACTCGTGACTTGACTTGACTTGCAGAGAAATGACTTGTGACTTGACTTGACTTTAACAAATTTTGACTTGTCCGACATGGAAAAAAGATCCTTTTCATCAAACCCGTCAACCAGCTCGGCGGCCGATCGAGCGAGCTACTTCCGTACATCGTAATATTATTAACATTGTACGTATAGGGATAATCATCCAACCCAGGGTTCTGTTCCGTATCCCGCGAGAGAGCAAACATGACCGCGCTCCCCGCGAAAACCGCAAGCGCGTGTAACTGCCACGTACTGTAACATCCACACACTGTATCATTATTCTAGCTCTGAACACCTGCAGCGCAGGCCCGCTAGCGCTGTATGGTACGTCCGCACTGCTTCCAAAGAACTTGGAAACGAGACCCTTGAACCCTGATGATTTCAATTCTGATCATTTTATACATGTGACTGGTGTTTACTCTAAGGTGCGCGATTCCCGCTAAGAATAAATCATATGCGGGATATTCCAGCTCTGATTTATTTAGCGGAAATTGCTGGAAATAGCTACCTTCACGATGTATATTGGTCAAAACACCACGCACTTATATAACACGCCTCCGCCTAGCCACGTGTTATGTTTCCACTCAAAAATGCAAGGCATTCTGCAACAGCACATACATGCATGTAGCCTAACAAGGCCTTCCATTGGCTCCATTAATAAATAAGGGTCGTCTGAAACGATCGTCCGCGAGACCGAGACGACCATAATTTCTTCTGGACAACCAGAACTCACCAAGTTGGTTGCCCGACGGATAACCATTTTCTCCTTCAAAAATATTTTTGTTATGATCATGCTCCTAAATGTGAAATCTCATTCTCCTATCTGATTGTCATCTGATTTAACATTATTCACAATCAAAATTCATTATTAATTCCTCACTTTTGTTAACGTCGTCACAATTTCTTGACGTGATGAACGCCAGGGCTAGCGCGAAGTTGGCTCGCTGTGCGTCCATATCACACGATGTACGATGTTTACAATACATCGTTCCACTATCAGGGCATGGGAAAACTACACAGGCTATGCACAACATGGGCATTTCAGTTTAGGCTTGGTCCAGTCTGTTGACAGAAAATAGGTAGTTTGAGGCCTCCTATAGCCCAATGATATGATAGTACTATGAGCACCCTGCAGTCCCCAGGAAAGCATTACAGTGCTCTCCTGGATTTTCTAAAAATCGAGGCCTGAACCCTGTGATCATGAAGAATAGAGAGACTCCACATACGAAAGTTGTTTTTCCCAATTCCATGACAGGGAGCGAGCACTATGCTATTGTTGCACGACATAGCCGGGCTAGTCCAGTCTCTGACTCCGTGTCACTCTGTGCTATTTCCGTGGCAGCGCAAAACACAGCGACACACATGCATTTTGTGGTCATCGATAGTAAATGCAGTTCCTATGTATTCCCTCGCAATACACCGCAGTCACAGTGACCCTGGCTGGCAGCTAGGCTCAAGCCCACAACCTCATGGGCAAAGAGAGCCCGACACACTTGCCTTAGTCACAATTCAATCATATTGATCATGTGTACATACGTAATCTAAGGTATAAAGGGATACGTTGAAGATGAATGAATACACTGATCAAGTGAGTGGAGGGGCGGGGTCCCTTCCCTTGTCTACAAGGATGTCCAGCACATCACAACGAATTCGTTTTGGACTATATTAGGCAATCGGAGTGACATCGGTCAACACATTAGGTTCATCCATTGTCTTGGTTGATGTTGGCTGTCATATTGTGAGGGTCAAGTACTAGAGTGGCGCGCAGTAGCCTATGCCAGCTGGTTGTTGCACTCTGCACTCTGTTCTAGAGCATTGTCAAATCACGTATGGGTATGAACGTAATCATGTGTTCTGGAAAATAGAATAACATAAACGAACATGGCTCATGTTATAATTGGATGACTTGTGACTTGACTTGGAACAATTTGACTTGTGACTTGACTTGACTTGTAACAATTTGACTTGTGACTTGACTTGACTTGTAACAATTTGACTTGTGACTTGACTTGACTTGACAGGAAAATGATCGACTTGCGACTTGACTTGACTTGACAGGAAAATGATCGACTTGCGACTTGACTTGACTTGATGATGATTGACTTGTGACTTGACTTGACTTGACGAAAAGTAGTGGACTTGTCAACAACTCTGATTAATAGAGTGATTCACAGGGAGGGGATAGGGTTAAATGATGAAGAAAGCCCATAAAAAAAAGTAGATGAATGTGGAAGAGAGCAATTTCATTCTCTATGCTTTTCAATGCATTGCAATCGATATTTTACAAATTTGATTTTCAAATTCATAATGTCATATTTTTCATTGGAAGGTGCCTGTACGCTCCGGGAGTCAGGCCTACAAGACAACTATTGCACCCAAAGTATGGTCATTATTGCCAGTACATCTCACATATCAGAGTAAAAATCATTAGAACCTCTGATATTCGGCAATGAGGTTATGACCCAGCCCAGTACTCTTTTAAAGTTCTCGTTATGTTAGTATATTGTCGACCAGTGCCGCTGCATTCAAAACATTGCCCGAATTTATAGCAATATTTTAAGTTTGCCCTAATTTGTAAAATAGTACAGGTCAAATTTGCCATACGGACTCGAGGGACTCGGACTCGACTCGGAAACGTGTCTCGGACTCGGACTCGGATCGGAAGCCGATGACTCGGACTCGGACTCGGACTCGGAACTGATGACTCGGATTCGGACTTGGACTCGGAATGAGAGGAATCGACTCCAGCACTGATAAATACTGGTTTAATAGTTCCCTTCAGATTACTGTATGTCCAAACAATTGTAAACGGACCCTAAATCTACTAAGTTTATCCTATTATATCATCAAAGAGTATGACCTTTATACATCTACTTCCATCAACTCCCGCCCTTGGGAGTTCACACCCACCCCTCTCACATCCCGCTCTCTAGAGTGGAATAAGCCATCTAATTAGGCTTCCCTGGCAGGAGTCATGTAGGCCCTATTGTGTAGCCGAAGCTATGACTATATAAGAGATACAAGGGAGAGTTAGTTCTATCCATCCCCCATCTCACACAAAGAGCTACTGAGGGGACCCCTGGGTGACCTGACACCATTCATTCTGAATAGGTGCCTGGGAGTTGGTAAACAAATGAATGAATGTTTACACTTTATCTGGTCAGTGTAGGGGGCCCAGAAGAGGTTTTATGCCAGGCTGAGTGAACCTCAGGTAAAAAGGCAGGTTTTGACAATTTATGAAATCTCTGTCGGTCACGATGGGCAATAATAGGTTAGGAGAATGTGAAAAATAACATGCCTGAGGGGTTCAAATGAGTAAAACATTTTTTATTGATAGACTGCTAAATAATATGATTTCAGCATCATGATGGTACAAGCTAGGGTGCCCCAACAAGACTAACCATTCTTAAAAAGGTATCATACAGTCTCTGGAGCTTGTTGCAGTAAATGTATTATTTGACAATTTTTGGTCCATACAAGTGACCTTGAATGGACCTGTGATGGACATAACGACTTTTATGAAAATATGTTACCTTTGATCTGAGCAGCATGACCAAAATTTCAGTTATATCACACGCAGTAATAAAAATGATTGCAGAAAGAAAATGTTAATATTTGGCAGTTCTGGACCTCGCAACGACCTTTGATGACATGACGGTTTTTAGCTGAGGGAGAGCAGCTCACAAGTCATCATGTCTCTCCGTCCGCTCGTTCGTTTCGTTTCGTTCGTTCGCCGTTTTCGTTCGGCCATTCTGTTCGTCACGTTCATCATAACTTCTAAACCAACATGCGATCAGTTGAAAAATTGGTGGTGGATTGAAGCGTGCTACTAGCTAGCCTTAGCCTACATTCATGTTCGCATAGTGTATTAGATTTAAGTAAATCCAAATAATTACCCCAATTTCCAACTTGATTTGAGCTCTCCTACTGCAGCAAGTTTGTTACCAGTACCCATCTCTGCAGAGCATTGTGAACCTTATCGGTCAGAAGGTCCGGTTCTTCAAAATAGTTGAGAATAAAACCTACCTTGCACAGGGGGAGAGGATTTGTCTTTATCACATCTTGCCCTAGTTTACGTTAGCCCCTGCCTCCACAAGATTTGTTTACACTAACATCTCGGTCCAAGTTCTAAGTGATGACCTAGAAATGGGGGGCTTGCGCCCCCCTCCCCCTCCCAAATGCTGTTTAATGGTAACTTGTGGAGTGGTTTCAAACTATCACTAGAGTGTCAACAATGCAGCTATTCATTCATGTGGGAAGTGGTTTCCAGGGTCACTGCCACAGGCTAGGAATGGGCACTGATAGCAAATATTAGGCCAATGTGGTAGACAGGTTCCAGGTCATTCCATGGTGTATGACAAATGTCAAAGTAAAGGTTGCAGGTTAATGTGAAACGAACAAAGAAATAGTGAAATGGCGAAAAACATGCCGTGTATTCGCCAGCGGGATTTTGCTTTCCGCAGCTACAAGACGTTCCGACTGCAATTGTTATGTGAAACAATGCTCATCCATGTGATGCACCAAGCCCCATAGGCCCATGATGTAATCAGTACACACACCCTATTGCTATCGACCAAAAGGTTTAAAATCACCTGTAGCCCCTTGTAACTCTTTAAGACCAGGTGTGGTCAGATTGGCGCGGAGTTGGTTTCGTATATGTAGCCAGATAGATAGAGAACTATCAAATATCCAAAAAATCGACAGTTTTTTATTTCTTTGGCCTGAACTCCTAAAATAAGCACCTTTATTTAAAAACTGACCTTTGACCTTTTGACCGTGTCTATAGATGTTGTTTGATTACTGAACCCAAAAATTACCATGACAATCTCTACGAGCACCCTAGTTGCATTCATTCCAATTGTAATTGGCCATTTAACAAAATTAAAAAAATTGTGAAGTTCTGCAAATTATTCACATTAAATGACTTTAAGTTACCTTTACACTGTTGTTAAATTATCGGGATCAAAGGTGTAACCATCTCCACCAAGTTTCATTTGAGGATCAACCAACTTTTTAAAAATATGCATAAATTATGTAAATGGGACTAGGTAAATTGGGATTATAAATTTAAAATTGACCTTTCGGTGACCTAGTCCCTACTGTAAAATTCATTGGGACTATAGATACACCATCTCCACGATTTTGTCGAATCCAACAAAATTCAAAATTCGCAGCAATTATGCAAAATTAGATACTTAATTAGCATATATCATGCCAGGAACTATGATTCGGTACTCTTCTAGGTTGTTATATACTCCGAATGGCAACACCAATGCATTACCGATCAAGAGATATTTGTACACAAGCTCCCGGGCCAATTTTCATTAAAGATGCAAATTTATGCACCGCCACCCAAAAAGGTCCCAGCATAACGGCTTTCACGGTTCAGAAGATAACGAACCACACATACGGACAGAGGACGACAGACAGACACACACACAACAAAGTGACCACTATGTCTCTCTTGAACAAAAGGTCAGGTGAGACAAAAATGACAACCCCTTTTCCCTCGCCTCCAATGCAAGGCCTCATTCAAGTGTTGAAGTGGGAGTGAATTGTTGGGGGGAGGGGTCCAGAGCAGTAGTGAGTATTATTGTGGGGAAAAACCTGCTGAAATAGTCATGTTTGGAAAATCAGAGCTCGATTCGTAAAGGGCACGTAGGCATGGGCCGTCAACAGGTGGGGGACGGGGGGGGGATGTCCCCCCCGTTTTGACAATGCTCCCATATGATTTAACATTGTGCACCACAATAGAATTTTGAAAATGTGACCATTATCCTATCCCCCCCCTTCCAATTTCGAAGAGGCGTGTGGGTGACGCTCATGAACTGTACTGGTCACGAGTCACGAATCCCGGATAGCGCGCCCTACTGCTCGAGCCCGTTTGCAGTGTGACCAGTTGCATTCAGTGTGGGGACCCAGGAAAAACCAATGATTTCTCGAAGACTCCCGGGTATGTGAAGTCGTGCTGGTCATTTTCCACATATTTCATACAAGTATATATTCGAATATATCGTAAAAGGGGTAACGTTGGCACCCGGGTAAAAATGCAGTCACGTGTTATTTTTTATACGGCCAGACTGCCCTCTACTATTGAAACTTAAAATGTGTTTTTAGCTGACGCGGAAGAGCCAGCTCTCAAGTCATCATGTCTCTCCGTCCGTGTTGTTCGTTCGGCCGTTCAGTTCGTTCGTTAGTTCGTTAGGTCGTCTGGTCTGTTCGTCACGTTCATTCATAAATTCTAAACCGTAAATGGCGATCAACGGCTGTGAAAACTTGGGTGGATGAAGCTCGCTTACTGGCTAGGACTGAGCTACATTTATGTTCGCCTAGGTTGTGATTAGATTTTAGTCAAATCCAATCAATACCCCAATTCCTACTTTCCATTGGAGCTCTCATGACTGTGGGAGAGAGGTTTTGGTTACATTACTCCACCTCGCAGAGCAGTGTTTACCTATCTGTCAGAAGGTCCAGTGCTGCAGAATAGTTGACAATAAAAACCCTAGAGATGATTTGTTGCCCTCACACTCGCACTAGATTGTGGGCTGGGTGAGCCAGAAAGAGTGTTCCACATGATGGGTTTGTTGCATGCGTATAGGTAATATACAGACTAGGAATTATTCGGTGGGTACTTTGTGCGAGGCACTGATATCAAATATTAGGCCAATGTGGTAGGCATGCTCCAAACATTACATGTATGACAGATGCCAGTAATGGTCAATTAAATGTGGACAAACAATAAATGTGGATGGTGAAGAACATGCAGTGCACTCGCCACAGGAATTTTGCCCTCTGCAGCTATCAAGATGTTTAGACTTGCGCTTGTTGGAGTGGTTGTGTGAGGTATGACCGCAAGGGCGGCGATTGCATGGCGAGGGGGGGGAGGAGGACGCGGGAGGGGGGGGACGGGCGTCCGCACCACACGATTTTGTGAGGGGGACGCAATGCATCCATTCCCCCCCCCCCACCTTCACACTATTTTAGCCCGACTTTATATCGCTGACACTGTATCCGACATATACACAAAACGGGTGTTTGAACAAATGCATAATGACTAAAGGATCAAGAATGAGTGTATTCTGCCGCTTACATTTTCGAAATTTTTGCGCGCTACGGCACGGCACGGGTTATCTCATCACCGGACAATATGTGCCTCGTGCAGACAATGATGTCCTGAAAAAAAAAAGCCTGAAAGCGGACCAGGTTGAATAACAAACAAACTAACATACAACTGGTGGAAAGGCGTCCATACCTAATGATTTTTTCCACACACAAAATGGTTCCCAACACGCGCTGCGGACCCTCCCCCCCACCCCAATTGCCCCAACTTTCAGACACAGTGACTGGCCCTTGGGGAAGGAGGTTGGGCGACGGGGGTAGGTCTACCACATGCGGGATCTGTGAGTTTTTTTTTTATATGGGTGCGACCACTTGTTGAAAGTGAGTGCATGGTTTGCATAACTATAACTATGAGGGCACACGGTGCGGCATCGAAAATGCGCAGGGAAGGCACAAGTTGCGTTGTCAAAAAAGGACATGATCAAATTTCAAGTGAAGAAAAGAGAAAAAAGAGAAAAGAAGAAAAGTCCAAATAATGCCTGAAAAGTTCGATGTAAAGCCCTAAAAAAAATGTAAACTGTTGTTTTTGAAGGGAAGTAGATTGAGGCGACGGGGGGGGACTAAGACATCTCCCTACCACACTGCGGGACCCGTATTCAGCAATCAATTTATGGGTGCGACCCCACTTGTTGAAAGTTGGGGGCGGGTCTTGCGGGCACAGTTCACATTAGAGATTGGGCCCAGGGAGGAGGAGGGAAACGCCACAAATTCGTGCGATAGACCTGAATGAAATTCAGGTGAAGATTTTTATCCAAAGATTGGCCTATACTTTTCGATGGAATGGCCGAAAGTGTGAAAATACTCGGCGCGCGCATCGCGCGCGTTTGTGTTTAACTTCGTGTATACTAGTTTAACCCACCTGTCTGGCCCAAGGAGTGTCCCCTCCCTGCGCCTGAGGTCTGCAAAGAAGATAACAATAGGGGCCGGCGTAATCTTTGAGTAAGAATTTCAGGTCTATCTAAGTGATGGGTCAGAAAAGGGGTCAGTGCAATGTCGTTGGTCAAGTTGGATGCTGCAAATCTTGCGCTTCTTCTCGCAAACATAGTGATTGTTGCCATTGCCCATTTCCATTGCTTCTTTCGTGACCGTAATTTAACTTGCATCGTATTTTAGAATGTCACAGCACCCATGCAAAACCTTGAAATTGATCCCTATGCAAAATATTGGAGCAACTTTCCAAAAAAAAATTTGTTTATCAATTTACTTTTTAGAATGCTATTTACTGTTCCTTAAGGCACGGGAAGTGCCGTTTCCTGCAATCTAGGGGGGGTCTGTCAAAGGAAAAAAATCTTGTACGCGACGCGCCAACTGTGATGGCGCTACGCTTAGATAAATGGGTAAAGGCATTTTTCAAATAGAAGTAGATGGGTGTAATAGATTACTGTGTTAGTTTTGGTTGTAAACAAGTATAGGAAGACTCATGAGCTAATTTGCATATTTATTTTGCAAGCCCCACTGCCTCACGAAGTATTTAATTGGGTTTTAAACGTTTTTCTGTGAATCCCAGCCTCTGTAATGTATCAAAAAATCCAAGTTTGCCAAATTAAATGATTATATTTTTTTTTTTCCTTTCTTACACTGGTGTTTGTATATACCTGTCAAAGTTGCCCCAAAATTAAAATCTATTTTTTGGTGAAACATACGCCCTAAGTTTCAGAAGCACCACCAAATTTATAACGAATTTGATTGCTATAAATACATAAGACTCCCATTGTAAATTTCAACTTTACAAATACTGGGTATTCATTGCACCTTTCGGAATCTTTCGGAATAAGTGGCAAAACCCCTAGAAAACTGCCAAAGTTACCCCATTTACGGTATGGATTTCACCGCCCGTTTAAATTCAATGGACCCCGCAAATAAGCGCACGCATGATCATTACCGAGGAAGTATGTTATATATTATGCTTTACATGTAACGGTTGTAATAAGCTATTATTAATTTATACAGTTGATAAATTGAAAAGTTGATATATATACATATATATATATATATATATATATATATATATTATATATATATATATATAATATATATATATATTATATATATATATATATATATTATATATATATATATATATATATATTCGAATATATTCACATATTTGAATATATATACGCACATTAAATCCAATTTATGCACACATATGCTATATTCAAATATATCCACGTATAAAGTCAGGGGCGTAGCCAGCTCTATCCTGGAACCTGGTGGGCGAAGTTGTTAACATGGAGCACAACCATAGTTGGCGCGTAGGTACGGAAAAGTACCTCCCAGATCGTCGCGAAGTGACAGCAAAGACACTTTCCAGGCATTGCAATGATACAGATAATTTTCTATGACTCTTCGTTATACAGGTACCGTACAGTCATATAAACTTCGTGGAATATCCCCTGGGTGGAATGTCTGCATGACTGTGCCTAAAAAATGGTATTCTCGCGCAACAGCAGAATGTAGAACATGAAAAGAACTAGCCAAAAATGTACCAGCGTCATCTGGCTTAATGTGCATGGGCGGCGATCACGGGGGGGGGGGGGGGGGGGACGGGGGGACATGTCCCCAATATTTTTGGTGGGGGGGACATAATATCACATGTCCCCCCAATATTTTGCTGGTGAAAAAAAATCGATAATCATAAGTACAGTACGGCCATAACAATAAAGTCTACCATATTTCATATTAGATTGCTTAAATGTTACGTTAAGAAGGCCGAAATGACAAAAAACTCGCGCTGCGCGCGCTGTATCATGTTTTTCCGCATACATTATAATCCCATAGGCTCTGTATACAATAATTTGTGTCGATTCTGGCAAAATATGGTTTTTCTCCAACGGTCACTTCAGTGTGGTAAACATATGGGTAGGCCCACAACGGAGAATTTGGTTTGGGACATCAATGTCCGCACCCCCCCCCCCACCTTCTCCCCACTACAACATTGCCCGGATCCAACTGCTATTTTTAACACGGACCACAGTTTTAGTCTACTTCTGATCATTATTGTGCAGATTGGCTTTGCTAGCTTGACATGCTGTTTTTTTTAATAAAACGATGAAAGCTATATTTACGAAAACACAGGGCAGGGGATCGTGTCATCCAGTATGGAGGTTTACTGATGACGTATTGCATATACAGGCGCGAAGCGTAGAGAAAATTCTGAGACGGATGAATTTGGACGAACAATTTGAACGAAAATTAAATTGAAAAATGACCACAATTGTTCTGCTGACTGGCTTCAAATCCTTTTATACAAATGCAAGAAAAATGCACACATTTTCAATGACAGTGGCGTTTAAGCAAATTTCCAATTCTGCGGGCCGCAGCCTCAAACCCAATTGGAAGGGTCCTCGATGGCACGATCTCTAAAACATAGCTATGGTAGGAATGGAGACCACGATGAAGAATGTCCGTAAGGATTACCTTCGATCAATCTTCGGAAATCTATTGTCAATTTCAGTGATTGCCTTACTGCCATAAGTCACGGGAAGGGCCACTCCATGCACCCTGGGGATGGGGGAGTCCGTAAGAATACTTTCTTGTACGCTACGCGTCAACTGATGGTGGCGCGAATTGGAATGATAAGCATGATCGGTTACTTCAAGGGCGGTTCTTGAGATTGAAATTTATGTAAATTGGGGGATGTTGCTTACTGCCATAAGACATGGGAAGTCCGTTTTCCGGCAATCTGGGAGATTCGTAAGGCTCAAAATTTACTTTTACCCTACGCGTTCACTGATGCTGGCCAAACTGTAAGGAATGAGATCGATCAGTTCCTTCAAGAACGTTTCTGAATATAAATTTCTGAAAAAAATTATGCCAATTTAAGGGACGTTGCTCACTGCCGTTACGGCGCGGGAAGTGCCAATTTTCCTGCAATCTGGGGGTCTGTAAAACGAAAAAAATTTCATGTACTCTACGCGTCCACTGATGGTGGCGGCTAGCCCAAATTGTAAGGAATAGACATCGATCAGTTGCTTTCAGAAGTTTCTTGAAATATGAATTTGAAATTGATTGACAAATTCTGGGGACGTTGCTCACTGTTCATCGGGGTCGGGAGTGACGTTTCTGCAATCTGGGGGTCTGTAAAAATAAAAATCCTTTACCGTCATCGACGCGTCAACAAACGGCGGTGGCCCAAATTGTAACGAATAAACATTGATCAGTTCCCAGTTTTCTTGAAATAAAAATTCGGGAAATCATTGCCACTTTTGGGATGCTGCTTACTGCCATATGGTAACGGAAGTGCCGTTGTCCGGCAATCTGGGGAGTCTGTAAAACAAAAAAATCCCTTGTATCGCTACGGGCCAATCATGGTGGCGCTCCGCTCAGATGGTGCTGACCTCATATGTCCCCCCCCAATAATGTTAATAGATCGCCGCACCCTGTTGATGTGAACCATTTTAACCTGTGAGAACTGCCTCACTTTACTCAATTTTGATGCAGGTGCATACACTGCTGTTTGCTAGCCGGTTCACGTAACGTCTAGTGGTTACAACTGGCGCGAAAATCGCTAGTATACCTCACTACATTATATGGCCTCTCACAAAGTCGGAACCGGTCGGTCGCTAAAGTTCTCAGTTTATGTCGTCGTTTAAAAACAATGCACTGACACTGAGCCTATGATCGCAAATATGACTTGATTATCAAGAATCACATATAATACAGTTAAATTAGAAAAGAGGTTGTCTCAGTTGTATTTCACAACATGTCATGTACACGTAGTATAAGAAGCCTTAGGGGCGAGTGTACCTGGCTGTCTTTAAAGAAGTGTGAATTGCTGATACTCGGCTATAGCGGGTCTCTATCAATATCTTCTCTATACACTCGGCAACAGGGCCGTAGCGAGTGCAAGGGTGTGGGGGAGTCACACCCACAATAATTCCGTCGCCGTTCCCCCCCCCCCGGCATATTTGCGGTCTGACGGCAGAAAGGAGAAAGAGGAGGAATAAGAAGAGGAAAGCAAGAAGGGGAAACGAAAAGAAGAGGAAAAGAGGAGAGGGAGGATGAAGATGAGGAAAAAGAGAGGAGGGTAAGAAGAAAGAGGGGAAGTGAAAGTAAAAGGAAGCGAGGGAGTGAAGGGGACGCAGGGAATGGAAGTGGAATAGAAAGAAAAACGACAGCCTTATTTATGGCTATTTCGACTTTTGCTCTTCATTTAATTGGCCCATTCAGCGTGGGCAAGAGAATAGCACGTCGGCAAAAGTTAGATAAGGTGACGGACGGCGCCGTCGGTGTAAGGACGAGTGACCGAGTCTGTCGGTATTCGACAAAGGGGAAATTAAAGGCGGTATTTTTCATGAGATTTGACAGTTCTTTGACAGTTTATGTTCGGGTTCTGTATTCCAGGAATACATACATCTTTTTCACATTTTGAGAGAAACAATAAAAAAGAATTTCCCAGACCTTAACAATGAAAAAAAAAAAAGCAGTCGGTTTAGGCGGGAAATCACGCGAGCGGCATAGCTTAGAGTAGAAGCGAGAAATACAGGCACAAAAAAAAAAACCCCCCCTCAAGTTTTTTTTTTTTTTTTGAGATCGAAAATTCCGGCAGGAAAATACCGAAACTTTGGGCACAGGTTTGGTAGAGTATCCCAATGTGAAAATGGAAAAAACTGTAGGAAAACTGTTCAATAAAATGGCCAATATTGATCAATTGCCCCATTGAAGTGTTGAATTTTTGCGCGCTTCGCGCGCAGTGTGTATTGATGGCCTGCTTCATACTCACGAGTGCAGTTAAAAAAACAATCGAGGTCCGAATTGAAGGGTCCCGCGTACGCGGTGAGAGGGGTCGATTAATCACTGAAACGCCCAATTTTACTGAAAGATGCATATGAGGACGTTTCCAATATTCAAATTTCCAAATTCCCCTCATACCCCTTACCAATATCAGTCACCATTGCACAGATCCGTCATCAAAATATAGTCTCTACACCCCCCAAGTTATAAACCTTCGCTATCCCTGTTCGGCAAGTGCATCAATGTCTTTCGTTTTCCCGATATATTAGGTGGAAATAGGCATCCAGATCTTTGAACTAATTGCATGTGAAATCTGCCAACCGCGTGTCAAGTTCAGCTGTGATGGTAGCATGTATTCGGTTGAAAGTTGATGCGATTTTTTCACTGGATCCACAACAGATCATCGCGGCCATGCACTTTCACCAGGCATAGTTTCCGTCTTCTTGTTCTGTGTACGCTGAATTGTGTGGAGACATACTGTCCAGCTATCCCAGTGGCGTAGTACGGGGGGAGGGGGGGACGGTCCCCAGGAAATTCGCTCGCCCCCCCCCCCCCCGCCCCACGGAGATGGAAAACACTTTTGACCAGGGTACCTCTGTTTTAAACCCCAACAATTGACCAAGTTTGTCATAAGCGACTAATTTTCAACCAAAATGTCAGCGGAAAATAGCCAACATTTTCTCGCACTTTGGAGCGGATTCACTTTTTCTCAGTCTCCAGCAACACACGCAGTAGGCTAGTCAAAATAGCTATACATTCTGTTCACAAGCTTTCTGTTACCAAACTTTGACCATGGCTCACCTCCACCGGAATGCCAAAAGGCTTAATGAGTTTGACTGCCCCAAAACCTGCATTCTACGACTTATCGGTAAACAAGATTTTTGCTTTGATCCCGAAACATGGCGCATGTACTTCATATGAGAAAGACACATGCACAGTAAGAGTTTCGTCCAAATGGGGTCCAAGTATCGTGGTTACAAGGAAATTGACAGGGTATCCAATGTTCAAAATATTCCTCTTTTTTCAAAAAAAATGAACCCAGGTATAAATTAACAACTCAAAAATAAAAAAATTGTTTTTTTCAAAAAAGTACTTGTACTCCCAATAAGGAGCGACACGCAAAATTTCATCAGATGAACCATTATGGGCTGTATCGTGTCCACAGGCCCTTGGCCTTGTTGACTCAGATGACCACCGAAGCATATGATTAATGTACTCATCATGGGGAACAAGTATAAACAGCTGCTTCATCAATCCAAGGGAGGTGAACAGGGGCGGGATCCGGTGAATATCGCGTCAACTAAATCATAACTATACTTTTCACCTATTAGATATAATTTCGGAATCTGCATCGACGGCCGGGTAGATAGTGATGGGGTCAACTCCATAGACGCTGTTCTATGATGAACCGAATTAAACGAATCTTCTTGATAATTTTCTAGATATTGTGCAATCCGAAATCCCACAGTAAAAATTTTCCAAATGAGCCTCAGATTGCACAAGAGAGAATCTAGATACTACAGCTTCCAGGCCCTAAGGCGGGCCCTGGACCCACGCCGAGAGGGCTTCGCGCTCATGAGGTGGTGCGCGCACATAGGGATTGGTCTGTCTGTACTCGATTCTCAATTCACGCCCTATGGAGGACCCTGCGCACCATGGCCGAAGGGGACGCGCGCGCGCTCATGAGGTGTGCTCCATACCATTGGGTTTTTTTCTGTGGTATGTAACCACAGAAGTATTATCCCTCCGCTAACAACATGGGGTGACATGGAACATGACTAGTTCCATTAAAATATCCCAGACGTCTGTTTATGAGACACGAATTTTATGAGTTACCTTGGTTAATTTTCTAGAAATTTTGTAAACCGGAAATCACGATAAAATGTTCCCAACGAGCTCGGTTGGCAGCAGCATCTAGAATCCGAAACTCCAGACCCCGGCACCCCCATGGCACTACTCAAAAAATCTCTGGTACGCCAGGGCTATTGCAACCGCACCGTCTAACAATCCATGAATGCTCATCAGTTCGATTTTGTTGCAGGCACTCAAAGTGTTGACTTTATTTCGCATCTGCAGTTTTACAAGGTGCCATGGAGTCTCGCTGAAAAATTCAGACAAATTTTTGATACATGTTCGGAGAGATGACATAAAACACGTAGCCTATGGTAGAGTCAATCCAGAGCCATACTCGCCCGATTTGATATCATGATAAGCCTACAATTCTAGGACAAAGAGGAAGTGATAGTGTTCCGAGTTCTTTTCCTTCTCTTTTCCTCTTTCCCTCCTTTGTTCTTTTACAGCCTTTTCCTCTTTTCTTTCCCGTTCTTCTTTTACCCCTCTTTTGGTGTTCTCTTTTGTTTTTTCCCTGTTTCTTCCTCTTTTCGATCTCTCTCTGTCTTTTTGCTTTCCTGTCCCTCCTGTCCGCATTATGTAAATTACCCCGGCCAGAGAAGAAAAACTGTGAAGATTTCCCAACTGGGTTTGCATATTTACCAGTTGGGAAATGCCAAATGGTAATAATACCTGAGTCCAGTGACGCATTCCAAATAGGTTCTATTGTCAGTGCAACTGGAAATCAGAGACGGCGCAAGCGGGGGTGAGGGAGCGAGGGAAAGGGGGGTACCCATCGGGAGGGGGTGGGGGCAGAACCCCACAGGACCCAAAGTGATCGATACATTTTTAACACAAAAACTGATTTTTGCAGGTCAGCTAGAGGTTTTGAAGTGTTATTTAGCAGCAGCATGTGTCTAGGGGTCCATAAAAATTGTACTTAGTGCCAATAGGAAGGGTGAGCTACCAATGATCCCCCCCCCCCCCCCCCCCGCGGCTCCCGTCGGGGAAAAGCAGAGAGGAGGTTGGGGAGTGGAGGAGGAAAAATCGAGCAAATGCGAGGAAAAAATGAAAGATAAAAAAGAAAATGGATAATGAGCACATAAAAATGAAGGTTGGGTGTATAGGTAGGGTGAGGTGCACTATGGCGAACGATACTGCTGACCTTTCGTCGGGAACTCTGGCCCCCTCGTCGGGGGAGTCCTGGCGCCGCCCCTGCTAGAAAATCGAACTGGACCTCTTTAATTTAAAGGAACCGGCTGCATCTGAATGGTTGCCTAATCCACATCTGTATACAGAAATGGATTTTCATATCAAATGCTTCCAAGATGAAACAAAGCTGGAGTACTGTGGGATTCATAGCACCTAAGTAAGAATGTTCATATCGTATATCCGAATTTGCTGTGTGTAACATTAAGTAATCGGCACTGCATAGATATCAATGTATTAAATGGAAAACACCGTTGTTTTGAATAATTGATTCGAACAGTAAATATGCTCTAAACTACTTACATGTGTTAGTTACACACTTAATGACTATATGTAGGAATAATCTTGAAAAAAGACACACATATGTCTGTTTCAAAAAAATACGCTATAGCCCTGTATCATGCAAATGAGATAGGTAATATGACCAGTTCAGCTGGCAGTGGCTCCGCGACGCCATTGCCAGGTTGAAAACAAAGATCTGAGATGAATAATTCGGGCAAAAAAGACGATTAAAATCGGAGAAAATATGGGCAGAACTTGAAGGAGAGGCCAAAGATAAAGAAATGTTCGAAATTCTGCTTGCGATGGCCGAATCCGATATAAAATGCCCGAAAAGTACGCAATTTCTTTGCGCGCCCCGCGCGAGGGCAGTTGCTTTTTCTCCATGTAACTGTAAAAATTCAGGCATTTATTTTTATTTTGTCAGCCCCTGAATTGGAATGGTCCCGTACGGACTTATGCCCCAGAAGTGAGTCATGTGAGATGAGTCGAATCCGTGCCATTACGGGACGGGTGGAAATTTAGCATCCCGGAAGTCGGCAGCTGAATAGTGTTCCGTCCAGGTGGACAACCTGCAGTTTCAAGAGGCCATATTCAGGGATGTAGTCGAGGCCGGCACCTCCGAGGCCGAGGCCGGGCTCAGCCTCTCACCTTGTACACTGTAGGTATGGTGGCCTCGGAAAAAACGAGGCCGAGGCCGGGGACGAGGCCGGCAAAATCGGCCTCGAGGCGGCCTCGAACTACAACACGGCCAAATTAGGGAGCGAGTCCACAATGAACTGGGCAGTCCAAAGCAGTATGATGTTTCCGTCGTGCGTGTGCCTGTGCGTGCGGGGGGGGGGGGGGGGGGGGGAGGGAATACAATGGAGTGGACGTGACCCATAAATGGGAAATCCCGTGTTCATGTGGTTTAATAGGTGGATAGATTTCTAAACACCAATTTTGCCTTTGCAAAGTAATAGGCCACCTCTTGGTTGAGCTTATGTATGCAATGTCCGGTCAGTCATTGATATTCCAAGACTTTTCTATGACTGTGAAATCCAGTAGGGGCGACCGGGGCGAACTTGGACACTGGGCGCATTGGGACACTTTCCGCTGTGCATGTGGGACAGTGCGAATATCTGCCGATTCTAGTAGCTGGGTACTACCGTTTTCTTACGTAGCAGGCAAATAAGCCAGTGAAGCACATTTTAACGTGGTTAGTAAACAAATCTTCAGGGTTACCTGTCAAAATGTGATGATTTTTCCCCCAATCTGACGAATTATTGCACATTTTAATCAGATACCCCTATGTTTTCCGTGTATACTTGAAAAACAAATGTACTTGTGCACGTGAAACATGTGAATCAAATGTATAGATAGATGAACAGACTGCATGAATTATTTCGCACATTTAGGGCATATGGTCCATTTAAAAACCAGATTACAGTTGAAAGAAGGGGTGCATTAGGACAACTTGGATGGGCGCATTGGACGTGTTATAGGTACGAGGAAAAGAGGGGTGCTCAGAATGTTTTATGGAATAGTATTTTAAAATGACAAAGTACACCAAGTAGTGTGTGTTGCTACGTATTGGACGATATACCCGGTATTCGGTAAGGTGAAAGCTGGTAACATGCTATAGCTTGATAGTAGCCTAGGTTAGTGTCCCAATGTGGGAGGTACGGTGTGCATTGGGTCACCTTTTTCTTTTTTCGAACTCCAAATTCTGGAGAAGTTGAAGGGATATCAAGCATTTCCCGGCATGTGAATGTGCCCAACACGATGCTCTATTCAGTGCAATATGGTGCCAGCATTGCATTCCGAAAGAGAACTATTTACCCAAATGTAAGGAAAATGTCAATGTGCCCCAGGTCTCCCATACTATAATAAAAAATTATATGAAACCCCAGGTTCGGAATTCCTACCCAGGAAACAGGGTAGTTTGAATCAACCTTTTCGTCACCTTTTTTGGGCTGTCGGTCACTCTCAAAAGTTTCATAGATCTGGAAACCTCAGACAACTGAAAATGGGCTATATTTCGGACGGAAACAAGGTATAAGGAGCATTTTCGGCGAGTGGTAGAAAGGCGATTCGTGCTTGTTTCACGTTGCAGTTGTGTAGGGCCTACTAATTTGGCATATGTACATTGTACAATCTCTTACTTCCTCACTCTTGGCCCTCCCAAGAAGGGTCCTTATAGTCAGAACTCAAAACATGCAGTATTACCCGTCAAGGTAAAATACTTGAGACTTCCACTCCCTTGGTCATGAATGACATTGGCCTATCGCCAACATCCTCCTTATAATATGCAACCCAGACAAATAATTTCAACTTGATGTATGCATCCATGCGGTATAAATCCTGCTAGAATGTATGTATGTATTATGTATGTATGTATTATGTATGTATTATGTATGTATGTATGTATTATGTATGTATTATGTATGTATGTATTATGTAATTATGATAATGCTTTTGTTTTTTTTTTCTATATCCTGTCACTGTTAAGGAGCCTGGTAAATTGACCACCTATGCTGCCACATCCCATATACCACAGAACTAGTGATGTAAAAAACGTGCTTAGAGGCCTGCATTTAAGACCCCGGATAATGTCATCGAAGAGCCGAATGACCTCGATTGTCGACTCGGTCCTTCAAAAATACAATGACATCAGCAGGCAGAGTTTTTTAGTCTCTTCTATTCCTTTCATCTATGTACAGGCGCGTACCGAGAGATGTGTCTTGTGGAGGGGGGGGGGGTTGATGTCGGAAACACAAGGGAGGTGCGCCCTCATAAATTGCGTCACTCTCCCTATTGGCAAATAAGTACAATTTATGGGCCCTAGACACATGTTGCTGCAATATTTGTCCGAATACCCGCTGCAAAACCTCTATTGGGGGGGGGGTTTTCTGAACCCCTCCCCCCCCCCAAAAAAAAAAAAAAAAAGTTTTCGTGTTGAAGATTTATGAGTGGGTACGCCACTGCTCGCTCATCTCAGATCATCCTCACTGTAATGCCCAATCTTTATTCTCAGAGTGCATAAAAGATATAGCAGTCGCAATTTGGAGTTCAACGAAGAGGTGTTAAAGTAAAATATAAACTTGTGCAGGTTAACATGTAGGCTACCATGCGAATAGTGGCTGAAAAGGTTTTGTACCCATCCCTCGTGAAGATTCTGGGGGCCGTCGACAGCGGCAATGGGCGGGGCTGAATATGGGAGTCTTGCCCCCAGTAGCGGAAAGCCAGGAACCGACAGTGATTGGGCACGTGCAAATACGCGTCGTTCAAGTTTATCGTGGGATCGCGATAATGGTGGAGAGGGACTGCCTGGCATTCGAAACCTTCTTGGGCAGCTGCCAAAAAGAAAAAAAAGAAAAAAACCCCCTTGTTGAACGGGCGCTTGATTCAGGATGGGGCATCATTGGTCCTCTTTTTGCGACCAGGGAGACCCGAGAATTTTGTGTGCAACTGAACACACTGTGGTGGTAGCGTCTCTGTTGATCAGCCAGCCAGCTCGCCCCCTCTGTTAAAATCATGTGGTACCGAGTTGCGTTAGAGTGGTATCGAGCTGAGAAATAACTGGAGCATGCATTACCAGCCGCAATTACCTCCTCCATAATTGGTAGCTTGTACATCAAAGGAGATGTCCAAATGTTCATCAGTATCCCCTGCACAAACCTGTCAGACAGTGGTTTTGCCGTGAACCGCTATGGCCTAAACTGTACAAAGTCGGTGAAGGCGTGAGTGGAGAGCGAGTACGCCTCCGTCTTCAACAGAAATGTATGCACCTTGGATGTATTCATATTCACGAAGATTGGAGGGTTTGTGCCCTGCCTGTGGTGTACCAGCTTTACCATCACATCAGCATCTTCTGCTAAAACCTGAAAACGCGATGATGCAATGATACAGAGGTGCGATCCCTTTCTGCCGGATGCCGTTTCAGGCACCTCAAATGTCAGCAATCCTGTCACGGTTGTCCTAGGGGAGTTTAGGTGATTTTTTGAAATACATGTTAGTAGATACATTGATGGACACATTGACATTGGAGGAGAAAACTTTTGGTAAGGAATTTATTCCCAGATTAGCTAAATTTCGGCAGAATATTCCCTAACTAACAGCAGACACGCAGTAATTCCCACTTTCGAACTCATCCGAGGTTCAACTAGGGCGGATTTGTTACCAAGTTTCAGATCGGATGAGTTCTTGCGCTAACGCCTTGAATTTTTAGCGAAAGAGCTAGACGGCAGCGACGACGGCGGCGATTAGGTACGGAGCGCGAAACGTAACGAAATCCATCAAAGTTGGAATCAACCATCGAAAGAAGAATCAACCCATCGAAAACAGAATCAACGCATCGAAAAAAAAGAATCAACCCATTCGAAAACGAACCAAGCCTTCAAAGAAAGAATCAACCCATTGAAAAGCGGAATCCGCCTATCCAAACAAGAATCAGTACGTCATATGATACTCGATTACCTCCACCTTAACAGGATTTCAATTGTATTACCGTGCTCCTTTAAGTGTGATACACTCCGCGCAGTCCTGGTTGCGCGGAGTTGGAACAAAATCATCAAGAATGGAATCAGACCATTAGGATTTGAAATCAAAGCGTCTAAAACAGAAACAGGTGTCCAAACCAGAATCAAGGTGTCGAAAACAGAAACAGGTGTCCAAACCAGAATCAAGGTGTCGAAAACAGAAACAGGTGTCAAAACCAGAAGTGAACTGTCAAGGGAAAGCAAGAACGCAACTCTGCGTAATGATCCTGTCGCCATAGTTGCTTACCTCTTCTCGAATATGGAAGCACACTAACATTGGCCGTTTTGCCCTATCGGCTAGTAACACATTTTAGGCCAATTTGGATTGTGCTGTCGGGCAAGGAGGACTACTACACCCCTTATCAGTAGGCTGCCCTTAAAATCTATAGGATCAGGGAGCATTGTATGTAAATAGAGTGAATGTGAAGGAGATGGAGGAGATGAATGGGAGGGGGTGGGAAAGTGTTTGTTAATACAGTGAATGTAAGGAGGGGTGGAGGTGGATGAGAGAGGATTGAGGCGCGTGCGAATAGAAAAACTGTAAAGGAGGTGGTGAAGATGAATGTGAGGAGGAGTCGGTGGTTATGGTGGTTGAAAGAGGAGTGTGAGAAGTGTGTAAATAAGCGAGTGTAAAGGAGGTCACAGTGGCGGAGTTGGATGAGAGTGGATGTGGGAAGTATCGGTATGTGAATAGAGTGAATGTACGTAGTGGAGGTGGATGCGAAGAGAGGGTAGTCAGAGAATTAAAAATTAACAGTATCTAACAAGAATGATGATAAATTTCGTAGATGCAAACAATACTGTACTTATCCAACTGGAATTCATTTAACAGAAAAGTTATGTAATGGAGTGACGAGTACATAGAACACTACACGGTTGGCCTATTTCGCACTTGGGACGAATTCCACGAAAACCCAGCCCTTGGCCAAGGTCATAAGTCCTGTTCATATGGCCAAATGCAATGCATGAGGCTATGGAGTTGAGTCATGCATGCAGTGCACAGGAGCGGCGCCAGCGGGCGTAGCAGCGGGCCTTCCACTTCCCCTCCTCATCGGGAAAATTTACATTTCGTCGGGTTAGCCGAGGGGGTATGCTAAAATTTACAAACCTCGACCGATTGCCCAGTGCCGATTGCCCGACAGTAATTAATTTATTTCCAACCTATAGGCTTGGTGAAAGTTCATATAGTAAAGCTGAATTCGCGCGGCTCTTATCTAATATCCTATTCTTCGCTTAAAGGAAACTTCCGCCTATTAACACTCTTCTTGGTGTTATAATGTTGAAGAGAATAAAAAAATCATTCAAATTATCATTTGTCACAGGTTTAGAGCTTGTTCAATTGAGAAGATATGGCTTTCTCGGTTTTCATATAATTTGCTGATTTGGGCAAACTGGCAGCCTTTTTATGATGTCATATCTACCAATTATAAGGGTAAAGAAATATTTCCTAACCTTTTCTTCAAAAATGGTTAGATATGACGTCATCATATGTGCCATTGCAAATCTGCCAACTCATCAGTGATTTAAAAAAAAAAAATAATAATGTTTAAAATTCATAACTTTATAACCGAACATGAACTGAACATGAAACAAAGTTTGAGGGCATGATTTCAATGCACAATCATATGACATTTGAATACTTTGGCTGGACTTTACCTTTACGTTTAGGATCAGTGTATACATCCACCTATCAACCTACAAACTATACAACCGTAGCGGGCTGTACACGTTTTATGGAATCTTTGGAATGTCCCCAACGTTACAATTCTGTGGGGGATGAAACCTCCTCCCGAAAGTGTCTACCAACTGGTTTCTGACAGTAACCAAACAGTAGCTTTGTATGGACTCACTTGGTTATACAGTAGTCATCGAGTGTATTGATTGCTGTATCATTCTGTAATCTTTGCATACATTCTGAAAACTACAAGCAGTGAAGGTGGGAGAGTGTGGTTAATATGATAATTAACAAGGTACTATTGGCCTGGATGTTGAACAGGTACTATTTTCTGGATGGATTAGGACGGCCTAAATACAGGTAATGAAACTAATCAGTATGGTAGGCCATCTGGAGCCTGTAATTTCTTGGTGTAATGTCATGAACTAATCAGTAAACGCTACATAGATCCACATGGAATGGATTTGTGCATGTAACAAGCTAAAATGGTTCAAAAATAATGATTTTTCTGAATGTCCCATTTATTCCTAAAAAAATTACTCTTGGTCTATAGACCAAAAAACAACACACAAAAACTGGTTAACTAGACACACTTTTTCAACAACCTGAACAACAAACTAATCTTAGGCCACACCTAACTCATCGAGATATCATGTTTTGTCTCGACTGACCGAATTCAGAAAGAAACAGTGTTCACTATGGCGCAGGGGCGTCGGAGCGTTCGAAAAAGGGCCGGGGAGGGGGACATATCGAACGCGAATGACCAACTAGCGAGCGCCACCACGAATTGGCGCGGAGCGGCAAAGAAAATTTCAGATGTTAATACCCCTCCAGATCGACGGAGACCGCACTTGCCAGGCTCAATTTCACCCATCTACATGTGTGATTTGAGTAAAAGACAGACAAAAAAGTTGTCATTGGCATACTAAGATGATTACCGATTTATTCACTTGATGTTTATTACACCTTTTCACTCTGGGCTGTGTTCGTGGGA
Source organism: Sclerodactyla briareus (assembly GCA_026419785.1). Classification (NCBI taxonomy): domain Eukaryota; kingdom Metazoa; phylum Echinodermata; class Holothuroidea; order Dendrochirotida; family Sclerodactylidae; genus Sclerodactyla; species Sclerodactyla briareus. Next base: position 186,526 of record JAODTK010002888.1, on the reverse strand, counting down.
TCGAGGGGTCTATCGAACGGTTTTTTTATGGTGGATCGAAGGGAAAAGCCACAGGCGTACGGGACACTCCAATTGGGAGCAGAAAAATTTGTACCCGAAATTACAAGTCACTCATTGGAAACTACCGGCGCACACGGAGCGCGCGAAAAAAATTGCAAGTTTCCGAGCCATTTATCGAAAAAAGTCTGCAAAGAAAAATCACTTTGTTTTCATGCCCAAATTTTCCATGAATTTTCGCCGAATTTTTAATTCAGAAAAATTGGGGGGGGGAGGGAGTTGCCCTCAGGCTTCTGAAATCACTCGAGTGAACAACAATAATTCGAGAAATAAATCGCATATTTAGCTTACAACGCTGGAGAAAAACGCCATTGCGCCGAAACATTTGATGAACTAGGCACTTTTGCTATTTCGATTTGACTTCGAGAACCGATGAAACCTTGGTAATCCTTCCACTTCGGCTCTAGTTGGGTCTAGATCTTCACCTTGGGGTACGCAACCTGGAATTAGTGGACTTAAGACAATTTCAACGAGATTATGTTTGGTTAGAACAAAAATTAAATAGTTTAGAGTGATACAAAATCAGGCTGTGCTTATTATTTTTTATCAAGGTTCGAAAAGTGGGGGGGGGACAAACGATTATGATACCCCCACTTTTGAACGTGGGGGGAGTTGTCCCCGTCCCCCACCTGTGACCGCCCATGCTATGGGCGTAATGGGTATGTCACCACTTCCCTGATAGCGGACTTTCATTCAACGATCCAACAGATTATTACAAATTGCTTTTTTTTTTTTTTTTTTTTTTTTTTTTTTTTTTTTTTTTTTTTTTTTTTTTTTTTTTTTTTTTTTTTTTTGCGATAAACACCTGACATGTAGAACTGACTTAGGACCCCAAAGAACTTCATTCATAGAGCAATTATTTCATTATTTATATATTTGATTCGGAACATCACAAACAAACAAACATAAAACAAATAAAGGATCAGGTGAACAAAAGAAACTAAATTCCATTATAGCCCTGAGGCTGTTCACCTAGTAAAGAAAAAACGAAGAACAATAAAACACAAATCAAATATAGTAGGATAAAGACAGAAAATGTCTTTCCAGCAAAACAGGGAACGTTTTTAAACTGTTGTTATCATAAGTTCGACATATGTTATGGTGAGTAGTAAAATGAATGTTACGGGGGGCGGAACAGTTCCATACCATTTCAAAAAAATGTTTTGGGAAAATATTTTAGAAACATTTCAATTTTATTTTAATTTAGAGGTTATAGCAAACCTAGGGAAACAAAATGATAATATAATATACTTTGAGAAACATAACATAAGTGACACCCGTTTTGACGCAGATCTCTTGCCACCAAAACCCACTTAGAACACTTTCAGAAATTGTTGGAAATGTTTCAAAACGTTTTCAAAAAGTTTGTGAAACGTTTTGGAAACATTCTGCTAAAAACATTTCCTACCTTTTTGTTACTCAACAAAAAATGTTTTCGAAACAAAAGCGAAACATGTTTAAAATGTTTTTGTTAAACGTTTTTTGTGTTCGGAGGGTTCTTACAACTCTGCAGAATAACTGGAGGGAGCGAAGAGGAGCAACTCTCTGACATCAGGTGGCAAAGTGGACCACACTATAGGAAAAGGTTTAAATAAATAGTTAAAAGACCAGTTCTACCGAACAGGTGATTAAAAAGACGAGTATCACCACGACGATAGTCATCTTAGGCCGATTCAATAATTAGACAATATTAGAAAGGCGCTACTAAGAGCATGCATGTCTTCCATGCCTCGCCAGAACAAATACAGAAGGAAAGAGACACAAAAATAACCTTATCGCCGATTGTGATCCGTACCATAGTGAGGGACATTTCGATTTCCTTAAAGACGTCTACATCGCCCTAACCATTAAACCAACACTACTATTTGCCCAATTCACATTTAAAATGAATGCAAGAGGGAAGAAACAAAACAGCGCCTCGCTGGACCGCACAATCCCAACATTTCTCTCAAAAATAGTGCGTATTAGCCGAAAAAATGGCAAAAAACTGCCAATGTAAGCTTGCTTCAGATCTAAGAAATCACCCGTCAAGGAATCAACTACGCCAGAGGTGCGTCCTCACATCGATGGGCTGATTCCATTCGTGATGACTTTGTTACACTCAGCGCAACCAGGAATGCGCTGAGTGTATCACACTTAAAGGAGCACGGCAATACAATGAAAATCTTGTCAAGGTTGGAGGTCATGGAGTATCTTATGACGTAAGAGTATTGTTGGGATAGGCGATTCCGTTTTTTTCAAGGGTGATTTTTTATTTGAAGGCTTGATCTGTTTTCGATGGGTGATTCTTTTTTCGATCGGTTGCTTCTGTGCGATGGGTTGATTCCTTTTTCGATGGGTTGATTCCAATTTGATGATTTTGCTACGTTTCGCACTCCGTAATTAGGGCCATAAACCATGATTTCCCCGAATTTAGGGGAGGTATGATTGTGGAGGTTTGTCGGGAATATATTGACCAATGTGGGTTGGGGATACGTATATATAGGGTATTCTGGTTTCAGGGTTATGATTTTCATTGAGGGAAAGTCAGCCTAGTGCAGTTTCGAGAGAAAAGTGTAATTCTTCTCGGTAAGTTTCACGAGTTCCAATAGAACCTGGTTGTTTGAATGAAAGATCTTTGAAGAGGTGCATAGTGGAAAGCCTGCCACTCTTGGGAACGAGTGTAAAATGTTTTCTCCTCAAACCACTTGAGATCAGCCAACCTCATGTTTAACCTGCTGAATAAAACTGCTTGGATACATTGAAAAGTTGCCAATGACAACGCAATATGTACGATAATAAATTTACCTATTGAAAGCACTGTTCATTGTATGATGTTTTAATAAATATATATCACAGTTGTTCTTCCTTTAATTGAAAACACGTGGATGAGCAATGGGTTGTGCCCACCAAAAAAAAAAACAAAAAAAAAAACACTACTTTGCCTGCCATTTGTGTCTTCGCGAACTCGTGACATGTTAATAAATAGTCAAGCAAGAAGAGGACGAACTCTTATATCAATGAGAGCAGGGTTGCCAACTGACCGAAATATCGGCCAGAATCGTGAAAGAGAAGTTTGAGGACGAAAAGGTTGGGCCATACCGATTCCTGGCCGAATTCTCAAATCCATACCTAGGTTGCACGGAATCGCGTAGAATAGGCTATAAATCACATGGAACTGAAAATGAACTTATACTGGAATCTCAGTATGAGGTCACCCTCCATGTGTATTGGAGCGAGGAGCCAGTCTTCGGGGTGGGGGTCCATGGAAAGTGCAGTTTCCTAATCAGGGCGTTCTGTGGTACATCCGCAGCAATGGCGTGCAGCCTCTCAATGAATTTGCATAGTGTACGCACTATTGACATGGCAACACCGACAAGCATACGCCGTCGTCGAGATCGAGAGGATGTTCTCCATGGTCACGAATGTGACGCAAGACAGCGGAATCGTCTGCAGACTAAGATGCTGGATACCGTCGTCAGGATTCGAACTCACCTGCAACTTCAGGGGAAAAGGTTGCGGATCTAAGGCCAACGGACAGGATTGTTGGGTCTTCACCATGAGAAGATGTATGAGGGTGGAGTAGGAGGACCAGAGCTAGAGAGAGGATGGCGAGGGAGGAGATCCTGGCTTTAGTCTCCTCGACTCGGCTTTAGCGCTGTGTAGGGCCAGGTGTTGTCACTGACGGGAACCATAAATAGGCTTCCGGAGTATATTACTCTCCTGCCATTGTCTCGTTCATGTGGGCGGCGATCCGGGTGGGGGGGGTGATGGTATACTCCCAATATTTTGTGCGGCGAATGATAATATCAAATGTCCCCCCCCCCTCCCACCCTCAATATTGCGACTGGTGAAGGTATAAAATCATATTTATTATAAGTTTGCTCAAATGTTTTGCGAGTAAATCACGCTGAGCGCGCTGGTTCATTCTTCCCGTTACATGTATAATACAGTAGGCCATGTATACAATGAATCCGACATGTAACTTTGTCAGATTCTGATTCAAATATGATTTTCTAGACGTGTCATCTTCAAATATGGTGAACTATGGGTAGGCACGATTACAAGGAGGATTTGGTTTGAAACATGATTCATGTTGCACCCCCTTCCAACTGCAAACATTGCTGAATCCATTTGCCATTTTCTTAACACTCTGCATAACCAATGGCTAGAGTTTAGTCTATCTCTAATCCTTATTGTCAGACTGGCTTGCCAGCTACTGCGTTTCTTAATAAAAGGTGAAAGCTATATGCAATGAAAAACAATACAGGGAAATGGAATCGTGCACATCAGTATGGAGGCTCACGTGATTGACGCATGACACTATAAAAGCGCGGAGCGGGGTGAACATATTATGGAGACATGAGAAATTGCGGAAGAAAAAATTGGAAACGGAAAAAATTGGAGAAAAATGACGAGATGTTCAACTGACTAGCTCAATTCCTTTCAATCAAATGCCAGCAATCATTTTCCATGACAGTGATGTTCAAGCAATTTTCAAAGATGCGCCGGGCAAACCCTAACCCAATTGGAAGGGGTTCTCGATGGAAGAACCCTAAATGGGCATTGTAGGAATGAAGACCACGATGCAGATGCGAAACTGGGTAATTGGGGCACCCTGGGGTAAAGTTGGCAGTTACGTGTTTCTTTTTTTTATCCCGGGCAGACTGCCCTCTATTATTGAAACTTTTTAATAATGTGTTTTTGGGTGGTGTTGTGAGGTTATAAACGGTAAAGCATTTTTCAAATATGAGTACGTAATATGATAGATACTTTTTATTTTTTTTATGTTTTATGGTTTTTGTGTTTTTTAATATTTTGTGAAAGGTTTTTTAGGTTTTTTAATTTTTATATTTTATTTAGTTTTAAACGTTTCGCTGTGAATCCCAGCCCCTGTTATGTATCAAAAATCCAAGTTTGCAAAAAGTAAATGTTATATATTTTTTCATTTTTTTACACTGTTCGTTTGTATAACCTGCCAAAGTTGCCCCAAAATTAAAAATCTATTTTTTGTCAAACATACGCCCTAAGTTTCATAAGCACCACAAATTTATATCAAATTCGATTGCTATAAACACCTAAGACTGCCATTGTAAATTTTAACTTTACAAATACAGGTTATTCATTGCATCTTTCAAAATTAGTGGCAAAACCCATAGAAATCTGCCAAAGTTACCCCCACTTTACGGTGTAAGGATTGAAATCGATCAGTTTTCGGAAAATTTGTTGTCAATTCTCCAATAGGCTGCTTACTGCCATAGGTCAGCCCCGGGAAGTGGAATGAGAATTTGGCCGTGCCTCTGATTTGCCCCTGGTAACCCTGATTGAAAAATAGCGAACTACATGCAGTTAATGAATAACTGCAATAACTATGACTCTATGCTTGGATAGGTGATGGTTAGTAGTTATTCCCTCTGCCCAGGGCGAACGCACGATTGCAGATGCATGTGTCTAGGGGCCCACAAATTGTACCTATTTGCCAATAGGGAGGGTGAGGCCATGTCGGGGAGCACTTCACTTGGGTTCCAACCTCAACCCCCCCCCCCCCCCCATGAAACAATCTAATGGCCCCTGCCTGCCAACAGGTATAAAACTTATAACCTATGTTCCAGATGAAGTGGGCTTTCCTGTCTGGGATCTGTGAATGACCAAGTTTTTTTGTACAGCTGAAGTACTATATAATAGAAGACGGCCTGCAAACAAGCTCGATCGGAAACCGTCTCGGTAACTACAGGAAAATTTACCTCGGTCGACCTCTAAATGACTGCTTCTACATATTCACGACCACCACCGTGAATGTTCATATATGTAACATCGTACATGCTATGACTTTGAAAAGTTGGGATATTTAGTCAACATCTACCGGTATTGGCGGAATTTTCGAAGGTCATATGGAGGTCATTCGAGGTCATTTGCGTCAGATCACTTGAATATGCTAATATCACCCGAACCATAGATGATATGGGGGTTGCTAGTTTGGATACAGAGTCAACATTAATTGGCAACATTTTGGAAGGTCTTTTGAATGAATTTTTCGAACGAAACTTCGACGGCTTACGTCAACTTTTGTTACCAAAAATGTTTAAGGTCCTTTGGAGGTCATCTGAGGTCAAATGAGGAGGTTTTCTTAGGGGGGTCACCATGGAGCTATATTTCAAACCATGATCGATTGCATTATGCACGTCTTGCATATTTCTTCAAATGACTATTTGTGCCCACAATTCTGAGGACGGATTACGGAAGAACGAACATGAATTACACTGGGACGTGATCCCAATCTGATATGTTGGACCCTAACCCTGATTTGGAACGATTTTGAGAGATCTCGCACCCCGCTATCATCCTACCTAAAAACAAACTATGACATGTGTAGGCGGGTAAACCGCCCACGTGTATATCCCCGCTTTTGAGCAATCATTGGGAAGAAGTATCTAACACCCCATAAAGGACCCCCATTTTGGTCAGAACCAAGAACATCATCCACAAGTTTGTGTAATCCATGGAAGTAAATTATGCAAAGTTGACCCACGATGGCTTTGAAATGACTTTAACTTTGTTAGGAACCAATGTAGTCCCAACCGCCCCCCCCCCAAGTTGCGTTCAATCGACAAAGTTGGAAAATTGCATTAAAAGTCGCAAATTTGACCTCGATGACCTTGAAATGACCTCCATATTTTTCGGGATCAAAACTATAGTCCCTACCCACAAGTTGGTTAATCCGACTACTTGAAAATTTTGCGTAATTATGCAAACTAGCGGCCACAGATTCCGAGATTTCACTAGGGCGGACATGTGTACCAAGTTTCGGGTCATCGGATAAAGCGTTAACAGAGTTATTGCGCTAACGCCAAAAGTTTCCGGCGGTGGCCGGAGCTGAGACGGCGGCGGCTACACACCAAAACCCAGTGCGTGGATTTCCCCGGACGGGGGTTCGGTTCCAGACGGGGGGGGGGGGGGGGCAAGATCCCAGACGAGGCTCACCCTACCCCCTAAGTCAAAACCTGCATTTTGATGTTTCATTTTGAAATTTTTCTGAAGGGAAAAAAAAAAACGACAAAACTGAAATACCACATGTGGAGGGCAATGTTTTCTTTCAATAGTTCCCCACTCAATCAGACGCCTTATTAGTAGCATAGGGTCAGGTATTCCCCAATAACTGCACAGGAAATACTTTTGGGTGCACTGCGTCGTGAAAGCACCACCACTCTACACACAGTGGGTTTGCCAAAACAGTGTAGATGCAAGAAACGAGCATCCTCCCCAAATTGTAATTGTACCTTAATCTCTTGCAGGGACATTCGAAGATTATCCATTGAGGCTTGCGTATCCTATCTATATATTAACGAGTGTATAGCTGTAGGAAAGAATGATTACCCTGATATTTTAATCTCGAGAGAGGAAACTTGGCATTACTAAGTACATGAGGCACGCGAAGGCGCGCCGAAAATTTTTTCAGCTCCATATAGGAATTTTCACAATAAAGGGTTGGAAAATTATACTGTCGGGGCAAAAAAGCCCTGTCGGGGTTTGTACATTTTAGCGTACCCACTCGAGATACACGAACGAGATGGGGAAAATTCCCCCGACGGGGGGGCCGAGATCGTACCAAGTCCGTTATATTCCGTTACACTGCGTACTAACAGATACGTATGCAATAGGCCTAGCTGGGTCCCGATCAGGGTCTAAGGGGGGCCAGGCTTCCTCAAACCATAAATCCCGCAGACACTTCCAGTGTCGCGGGGATATAATAAGGCAGAGCGCGCCAGCAGGGGTCTCTAAGCTGCAAGTCCATCTGCAGCTAGATGACGGACCTGTGTATTATCAGGTCAGTGATGGTGCAGGTACAGTGACAGCGCAGCTAGTAGCGAGCTAGCTAGGCCTATATTAGCGATACGCTTTGCTGTATGTCTGCGTAGGTGTAACTTATGAGCCGTGGGCTTTCAATCCCAAAATAGTGTATCTGATTGATGATCCGAATTGTCTGCGTTTCCAATAAGATCTACTATGATCGCGGTCCAAATGACTTGAGGCATGTCAGTATCATGTTAACTTATTCAGTTAATTTAACATTATAGAGTCCCAAGACAGGTCTGTCTTAGACACAGTTAGGCCTATATAGCCTCGGGCCAAGGGTATTAATTTACCTAGCACACTAAAAGTTAGGCATATCACCCTAGGCTGGACCTTAGGCTATATGGCCTACCTAGCAACCACTAAATAGCCTAGTTCGTAGCCTACGCCTGTAGCCTAACTACCAGTACGAGAATCAGCAAATTGTTTTCAGTCTTTGTGACTTCTTTTATTGACAAATCCACACGCTTGTAGTACGTTTAGGGCTGATTGCATATGTTTACCCCTTGTTTGTTGTAGCTAGGCCTAGCCTAAGTGTGCAAACTGAGGTGGTGGTTCGATGAAATATCAATTAATTTTGTTCGTACACAGTTCTCTAACATTCTACGGACTTGGCCCGACTATTAGGCCTACCTGTTTTTTATTATTTTGAAGATCGTGAGAAGGTGATATCATAGTTGCGTTAGTATTCAGGTCTAGAGAGGTAATCCTGCCACTGGGACCGCCCGATGTTTCATAGGCCTTTTGTTCAGAAGCCCGTTATTCATAACTTGCAAATTTTCGGAAAAGGGTCCGTTATTCATAATGACGCAAGAGGTCTATATTCTCAAAAAAAGGTCTTTGTTCATAAGGTCCCGATATTCATAATTACCAAAAAGGCCCTTTTTTCATTTGATCAAAGAGTCCTTTTATTCATAAACAGAGCACAAAGGTCCGATATTCATAATAGGAAAAAGGCCGATATTCATAATGGGAAAATGGTCCCGTAATTCAATAAAAGCGAAAGGGGACCGTTATTCATAATAGCCAAAGAGGTCCGTTAGGAGGCCAAGTAAAAAAAAAAAGCAGTTCTCGTCCCCGCCCCCACGCTTTTTAGAATTTGTCAAATTTCTTTTTTTTGCCCCTCACTTGATAACTTCCTTCCAAATATGGTTTAAAGTAAAAAGCTTTACACTGATGTCCATGCAACTAGTAGGACATTTGGGATGTCTTGTGGCCACTAGTGGGTATAACCTCAGGGAAAAAAGAAAAAAAAGAACCTCATGCTCATTCCAGAACTGCTGTACGCGAATACAACTAAATATGGGTATCTGACGGTCTGAGAGCAAAAAAAAAAAAAAAAAGGGCCCTCATGCCCAAACTTTCAGCAATTTATGACAAGTTACACTAGTTTTTTTATTTACTTGGGCCTTATTCCTAATCGCAGAAAAGGCCCGGTATTCATAATAGTGAAAAGGTTCGTATTCATAAGCAAAAGAGGTCGTTATTCATAATCGCGAAAATGGTCAGTTAATTCATAATGTTTTCTCTTCAATGCTACCTGCCAAGCAGATGATTCCACCCGCTGCGAGGTCCGTCAAGGATGCAAACCCTAAACTGCACCTTTTTGTCACTGCGTCCTGGCAGATCCACGACCGTATTGTTTTCCTATTATGAATAACGTACCTCTTTCCTATTATTGATATCGGACCCTTTGCCCTAATATGAATAACAGACCTTTTTCCTATTATGAATATCGGACCTTTTTTTTCCCATTATGATATGACGCTTTTTTGATAATGGACCTTTTTTTCCTACGATGAATAACGGACCTTTTTCCTATTATAATAACGGACCTTTTTCACTAGTATGAATAACGGACCGGTTTACTATTATGAATATCGTACCTTCTTGTATTGTTATTATGATATCGACCTTATGAATAAAACCTTTTCGGCCCATTATTAATAACGGGCCTTATAAACAAAAGGCCTTCTGAATAAAAGGCCTTATGACAACGGACCTTATAATAAAAACCCTATGAACATCGGGCTGTCCCACGCTCAACAACCCTATCACGATTCATAGGGGAGTTGTTGAGAGGTGGAAAATTACAAGACGTGGACATATATCGACAGCAAAGTTAACTGGAATGCTCATGCTAAGGACGTGAAAATGAAACCTCCCAACGCCTGTAACTTTCTAGGAAATTGAAGGATGTAAACTTGAAGATCTCTAAGCAGCTTTTTTACCATTCCGTTATTAAAGGTGTTCTTACCTTTACCTTATTGCTTTTTTGGCAGCATGTCACATAAACGTAGTTGGATCTTTGGATCATGTTAGGAAGTCCAGCTTTGCAGTGTATCGGCCTACCTCTTGCCACTCTCAATGATTTGTATTAGCATAAATCTACAGACAGAAGCTCACCAAACTTGAAGTGTCCCCACACACTTTTCAAATGACCCTTCTAATTACGCAGGTCAGGCATCCGACCCAGGGTCGCTGTCCACATTACATCCCGATTCCCTTTCTCCTGGATTCCATACCCTCAACTCCATACGCTAGCCACATCTTTTTTTATACGGTTTTAAGTGTTTTTTATGTTGTTTCCATATTCTGTACTGTTGTTTATACCATATGTTGTACTGGTCGGCGGAATCAAATTTTCCGTTTTCTAAAATGAAATGACAATAAAGTTACATCTATCTATCTGATTCATGAAAAAGAAAATAGTGCAGTGACTTTGAGATAGCCTAGGTGCACAATTTATGATGGACCATGTTATTACTATCTGACTGATCATTATTCCAATCAGCCCTTCCTCTATCCTTTCCTAGAAAAAACACTCATGGTGTCGGTCTGTCGGAGCCAGTGAAGGCAAGGATAGTAACATACCTCCTGATTTCATTTCACCAAGCTGATTATTAATGTTTCCTAATAATAATATAATAATCGAATAATGAGGACTTGATAAGGGCCTAATGCAAGAAGCCTCCAGGCACTTAACAGACCTAAACGAAACACACAACAAGACAAAACAGGAGAATCACACAGAAAGGGCTGAGTGAAGAGAAACGAGTCAGGAAGTCATAAACCTCCTAATTTCTCACACCAGTGTCGAAATACATTCAGCTTATTTGTCGGCTTGAGCGCCACTGCCAAAAGCTACATCTCTATCGGGACTTCTGATGACCACACTGGCTGATTGTTGCGGCATAAAAAAAAGCCGTACAAGTGGCCTGCTTTAGGGCACTACTGATAAATCTGATTGCCATCGAATCGGGCCGAATATTGGCACTACTGACTGAAAAAAAAAAAGTAAGTAGTAAGAAGTAAGTAAACTTTAATGCCTCCAGTAATGGAAATTATGATATCGCACATAAAAGTTTTCATCAATGTACAACAATTATATGAATAGAAAAAAGACTATCATGTATATACAAAAGACGATAAGAAAGATAAACAGAATCCCCAACAATTGCTGGGAAAGACTAGAGACTTAAGTTGTTATTGTAATGTTTAATTGCACGTGGGATGAAAAGATTGGATCGACAGAGAAATCTACCAATTTTACCATGTTTTTGCTAAGTACTGTTTACTAAGTCACCACACGGGCACTCCCGGCACTCGTAACTGCATTGCAGAGGAGTGTGCAGCTAGCACAGTTGCAGTACAACATACAACTTGTACAAGTCAGCTGAGCTAGCACAATTTAGGGTTTAAGCCCCCGCAGTGATAGACTCTTTGCTAATCGAGAGGCGAGAGCTTAGTCGTAGAGCTCCAGACTGCAAAACCATTGATTGCGAGTTCGGATGCCCATTCGAAGCCCAAGGCTTCTCTCGTGCCTGTTGGCAAGCATGTCTCCGGAACTTGTCCCCACGACCCACATGTTACTGTAAAAGGGGTCCCCTGTGTTAGTGACTTGTGAATAGTATGAGCGCTGTAGTGGCTGGCCCTATTGGGGAGTCCCCCGGGGGACACGATTGACGTACTGGAAATGGGCGTCACGAGTGAACAAGCCAGAAATGCGTGCTAACTAGTACGGGTGACAATCCTAATGATAGGGGTAATATCTGTGAAGCGATTGAGCCTGTGGGAAAAAGCGCTTATAAGCACTGTATATATATTATTTATTATTATTATAATTATTTTGGTGACAAATCCATACAATTCCTTGAAAATCGCCTAAATCAACAATTTTTAAGAACTCACTATTAACTTTTTTGGCACTCATTATGCTACTGATGAACGTTTTGTAAATGATCTTGCTATTTTTTGGAGCACTCAAGATGTATTGATTCAATAGCAGACCTGTGTATAACTATACAGTACTGTGTAGTAGAGGTAGTGCAAAACATTGTCAATATTTTTTTGAGCACTCGAAATTGAGTTAATTCAGTGCAGCACATGTTACAACAAGTTTCAGCTATAATACCACATGATAATTGTTAGCTTAGCGCATAGTGCTATTAAAACACAACCAGTGGATCAATCACCTCCCATTTTCAGCTCACCCCGCTTGAGCTGGAATGAACTATTGTGATCCTGCATATCTATCTATCTATCTACTCTATCTATCTATCTATCGTATCATCTATCTATCTTTCTGTCTTTCTGTCTGTCTGTCTGTCGTCCTTGTCTGTCTGTCTATCAGATGAATTAAAATTGCTATGGTGGATCATAAACTGGTCACAATGATCACTGCAGTGAAGGGGCATCCGGCTTTTCCCAGGAAGTCAAGGTCAAAGGTCATCTGAGGTCAATTTCGGCCATTTTGCGAAAAACTGCAAAATCCTTCTCCTCCTACATTCAAATCGACTTCATGAAACTTTGTCGTATCTCGGTGACCAAGTGTTTCATACGGGGTGTTCAGGAATTTGAGTTCAAAGGTCATCTAGGGGTCATTTGGTCGAAAAAGGTGATTGTTGTGGTAAAACAAGTAAAATGCTTCTTTTCCCACAGATTGAATGGATGATCGAGATAGTTGGTCAGTATTATCATTGACCAATGGTACATACGGGGTGTTCAGGAATTTGAGGTCAAAGGTCATCTAGGGGTCAATTTTGCGTCATTTCATTCAAACACAAGCGGATTCTTCTCCTACAGTTCAATCGGATGCTCATGAAACTTGGTCAGTATTATCGGCGACAAATATTACATACGGGGTGTTCAGGAATTTGAGGTCAAAGGTCATCTAGGGGTCATTTTGGCCAGAAAGCTCATTTTTTGGGTCAAACAAACGAAACGTTTCTCCTCCAAGAGATTGAATTGGATGATCGTAATAGTTGGTCAGTATTATCATTGACCAATGGTACATTCAGGGTGTTCAGGAATTTGAGGTCAAAGGTCATCTAGGGTCACTTTTTGTCTTTGTTCAATGGGCAAGCGGCCTCTTCTCTACAGTTCAATCGGATGCTCATGAAACTTGGTCAGTATTATCGGCGACAAATATTACATACGGGGTGTTCAGGAATTTGAGGTCAAAGGTCATCTAGGGGTCATTTTTTCCAAAAAGCTCATTTTTTGGGTCAAACAAACGAAACGTTTCTCCTCCAAGAGATTGAATTGGATGACCATGATAGCTGGTCAATATTATCATTGGTCACTGGTACATACAGTGTGTTCAGGAATTTGAGGTCAAAGGTCATCTAGGGGTCAATTTTGGCCATTTTGTTCAAACGGTCAAGCGGCTTCTTCTCTATGGGACAGATCAGACGATCATAAAAATTGGTCAGTATGATCATTGACCAGTGGTACTTTATGTGGTGTTCAGGAATTAGAGGTCAAAGGTCATCTAGTGGTCAATTTTGGCCATTTTGTTCAAGGTCAAGCTGCTCTCTAAAGAATAGATTGGAGGTGCTCATGAAAGTTGGTCAGTGTAAGCATTGACCAGTGATACATATGGAGTGTTCAGGAATTCAAGGTCAAAGGTCATCTAGGGGTCAATTTTGGCCATTTTGTTCAAATGGTCAGCGGCTTCTTTTCCTGTGGGACGTTAGAACCAAGAATTGGTGCGTATAAGTGTACTTATGGGGTGTTCAGGAATTCAAGGTCAAAGGTCATCTAGGGGTCAATTTTGGCCATTTTGTTCAAACGGTCAAGCTGCTTTTTCTGCTTTGGGACAGATAGACGATCATTGAAGTTGGTCAGTAAACCATTGAGTACCAGTAAATATGGGGTGTTCAGCAGTTTTAGGTAAAAAATAATCCTTCACAAGCGAGTATGACATGTCAATACAAAATCAGTTCTGATGCACATTGGAATGACCACTAAAAAAAAACACACATTTACTTGTAATAGCATACTATTGGTAATGATTTAGTGGCAGGATGGCTACTGTGCCATTGGCACTCTTGTTCGTTTACTTGTTGAGAAAGGTTTCAGCTGATATGCGACAGAATTGTTTTGGCAATAATTCTTTTAGGATGGCTTACAATTGAAGGGTGTGAGGTCCCACATCCATAAGAGATCTCAAAGAATATAGGCATACACGAACCCAATGGGACAAAATATCTGGTCGTAGGTGTATGTTAGTTTATGCTGTCCATCACATCAGGATCAGAGCCGAACATTCGTTAAATATTGGAAATGAAAAAATCGTTCATCGGATCGGCATGCAAAAGAATTTCGGGAGAGCCCCAGCCTGCTTCCTCTCATGACCTAGTTCAGCCGAGGGTACATCGCGGACGGTTGATTCATTTCCATCAAGTCTCGAGATGGGATGACAATCCATGCCACGTGTCACAAACTCTCTTCAGTTCAGTGGAATATGCAGACAACAATCACTCCTTGAGGGGGAATTCGATTCATAGGGCAGGGCAGTGACAGAAACTGTTCCTCAGGAACAGGCTCTTGACCAGGGCAAAAATTTTGATTCACTGGACACTTTGCCACATGCTGCTCTCGCTGCACATTCGGCAACACGATGTTCATTGCTGGATAAGTATCTGCAGTTATTTGCTTGACAACCCACAGAATAGTATTCCCCCAAGTGTAAACCACTACCTGTAGCAATTTGTCTTGATAGAAGTTCAGTCACAAGATCAAGCCCCCTTTCCCATGCTCACCATAAGTTTTGCTTGTTGGTCTTTACCAGAGATTCAATTGGTGCAAGTGAATATGGGTATAGGTATGCAGGGAAGTACTGGGATAATTCGTTTCTTGTCACTGTGACATCAGTGGTATTCCCGATCAAGATTTTGCCAAAGAGATTTTGATCTTCATGGACGATTACAGTGTGTCTTTCAATGCAGTAACTTGTAGTGGAGTCACATTCTCGATGCACTGGAAGTTTTCAGTTTCTGCTTCTTGATTGGCAAGAAGAAGTCGGTCTCATTATCAGTCCGCCTCTTCCAGACAATTTTTTGTAACGTTTTTTGGTTTGGCACAAAGATACAGGATATAAGGTACTTTGTACTTTGCTGGTTTCCTCCAGAATCTCCACGAGGGAGCTTAACTAGGAGGTCAGGTGGATGAACTGATAAAAAAAAAACTAAGGGGAAAATAATATGCTAATTGAGTCATCTTTATATTCGTCACAGATTCTCACAAAACTTGGTGAATAGCCCCTGGCCTCTGTCCACCTAGGCTTTAGTCTCAATTGTCCACAGAGATTTTGGGGTTACTGGGGGTTATCAATGTCTAATTTGCCTGATTCATTCGATCTTGAAGTTTGTTGGATGCTCATGAAAAACTTTGTAGTATTGTTTTATCGTAATATCACTTAGTTTAGGTCACTGGATGTCATTTAGTTGTCTCGCTAATTTGCAGACTATGCAATATGTGAGACTGGTTTGATTTTCATATGAACTTGATGCTATGGTCTACCTAGGCTACCTTCAGTCCCCAGAAATTTAACATAAATTTGAATCACTGGGCTGTAGTCATTCAATGTGTTATGGGCTTTCACATTCATTACGTTGTTCAGATAAACGTAAGTACTTTATATGGCCTGGATTGATTTCTTTGAGTACTGGACGGATTGAGGATGATCTAGGCAACCCTTGCGTATCGATCGTGATGAGCCACTTGCGATAACTCGCCTTCTCTCCCGACTGATGTCAAATGATGCAGGTGTCACGATTCCCAACCTGCTCCAGGGACTGCCATTTTATGTCCTCATCGGAAAGGACTATCAGTGAACGCCAGGACCAGACCACTCTCAGATCTGGAGGGAGTGGTAGTTCAATTTGACTGTTCACAGCCGATTCACAGGACTTATTGCAAATCTCTGTACAAACCCAGTAACCAGAAATCAACGGCATTAAAGCGGAACCATGAAGTGAAAGACCAAAACCTCGCCCGGCACCCATCGCAACTGCAAGTATAAGCCCACTGGGGAAAGACGACCCGTGAGGCCTTGACTGCTGCCTTCGGTGCTTAAAATGCATTTCCTCTGAGACTCCATTGCCTTTCTTCAAAGTTACAGTACATGTAACAGTCTTCGGGTAGTGGTCCATTGGGGATGTGTGCGAATTGCTGACCCAATCACCAGTGTGGGTCCTAGGGTCTGTCATTTGAAACACCGGCGTAGTGTGCTATAATAACCGTACCGTTCCCAATTTGCTTCCCCTTCGACCTCAAAGATCAGGTTTGACAATAACTAAGGCCAATAAGAACAACCAATGATGCACAAACTGCTGGACTATAGTTCAGACTCATTGTATACCTATAGGAACACTTATCCCCAAAATGAAACTGCACACATTCACAAAAACCCGTATTAGAACCAGTTGAAATTGATGAAACGCATCGAAGATCCTAAATCACCTACCCAATCTGTTGTTCAGATCCATCCCTGCTGGAGGACTGAAGAATGTATGACGTGCTGGCCCCGCGATCCAAACATCGTCAATTTTTCACTGTCTAGTGGGAAATTTCCCTTCTGCATTGAAACATGCTGTGGTCACACCGATTCTCAAGAAACTACACTGTAGGTTCTGACAGACAATGCTTGGAAAATTACAGATTTGTCTCAAATCTCCCTTTCATCTCGAAGGTCATCGAGAACGTTGTAAACTTGACTCCAGGAATATAATAATGACATTGATTACTCTTACCAATAGGTTATGGGCTTACCACAGATCTACCTACCTACCTACCGACCGACGCACGCCGGTGGTCTCGTCGGTCGGTCCGTTGCAAGCGGGTCCGTCCAATTATTCACCAGGGTTTTGCAAGACAATGTTTCTTCTACATGAATGTAACAAAGGTGTGGGACAAGGAAACAGTCTATTGGAATTTTTTGAACTATGATGACTCGAGAGAGTATGATCTGTCAATATAACTCAGTTATGAGCTCATGGAAATGGACGCTAATCAAAAACACACATTTACTTGCATAGCATACTATAGTTAGGATATATTGGCAGAGTGAGCTACGTGCCATGGGCAACTCATGTTTTTGTTTTTTTTATCTATGAAGCTCTTTAGATCGTGCTCCTATTGAGTCGTTTTAGCATTATATAAATGCACTATTTATTATTATAATTATTAATCATTTTGCCAAACATGCACTGCGTGATGGAAACCAACTAGCATGCTGTCTGTAGAGATTGATTTGTGGAACTACTACATGTATAACATATATAAAAAACATGTATAAATCACACGAGTCCAAGACCCTTTTACCAACAAAATGAATTGGAGCAGAGAGGCTGTGCAAAACATATGGAAGAACACCCCCTCCCATTCAATGTAAACAAGGTAGCATTATCTGATCGCGTTGCCAGAGACCCAAATTGACAAAATTTTGTCTTACACCTCAGTCTGATTTTCACTCTATTCTTCTATTAGGACACTGGTGGCGTATGTGTGTGTGTAGTGTGCTGTGCATGATGTACGTTCGCACTTCCAGTGAGCCAGGTTTCTCCAAAACGTATGACCGATTTTGATAAATTTCTGTACTTGGTATCGAGTTGGGTGAACATGATCTGATAGATTTTGGGCAGGAAAATGTACCGGGGTAATTAGCCTATTTATTCATTGTATTGTTAACATGTTAGCGAGATCAGGAGAAGCCAGGGGACTACCATGGAATGTGGTTCTATACAATACATAGATATATATATTCTATATATATATATATACTATATAATATATATATATATAGGATATTAGGTTAGATGGACTGATTAAAATAGTCAGAGTAATATATGCCATATAATTTATGCAAATTTCAGCGAGAAACAGTCAGCAAAGAAAGGAGTCAAGAAGGAAAACAGTCAGTGAAGAGAAAAGAGTCAGCGAAGAACAGAGACAGCGAGACATAGTCAGCGAAGAACAAAGTCACTGAGTCAGCGAAGCTCATTCAGACTATGCTTTCCTGAAGGGTAGGTTGAAGAAGTTTATTGTATGTTAGTTATTCTATTGATAGTCAGGATCCTTCGTCAGGGACTGTATATTATTCCATTTGTCATCTCTTGTGAATTTTAAAAGAGAGAGATTTGGAGTCCTGTCTAATTAATTGAGATGGTATGAAGAAAGTGGATTTTTGATGAACTCAGAACATTCTCAGTGCCAGTTGGAATATCATTGTCTCTCAAAAGTTTATGGTTTCAGGAGAGATCCCCCCCCCCCAGTTTTTAGGAACCAAAATGAAGAGAGCAATCAGGACCAAAAAAGTTTGGGAAATACATTTTCAATAACAAACATTTTCAGAGATTCGTTCTCACTCAGCCGCATCCACCTGTGGCGTCCAAGTTCCAATCACCAGCTTCACCGAACAGGTTTCCCAGGCCTGAGACGTTCCTTCCCCTAACTCTGCCAGCTGCGCAAGATGGCTACTGTAGTGGCCACTTTTTATTTTCTTGGCAAACGACCTACCCCAAGAGAATCCTGTGAAGACAGAAACACGGTGGATCGTCCGCCGGAAGGCTCGCCATATGCCCAAAGAAGCACAGTTGACGATCAGGAATAGGCAGCTGGACCTCACCATCCCTGCCTCCCCAGGTAACCCTGTCGTGGACACCAGTCCCGAGAGCGATATTCAAGGGTCAAGCAAAGTGAGGTAGCAAGAAGCTTCAGTCTCCGCATCAGTCCAACAGTGAGCATCCAGTCTCACTAGAGTATAGGAAGAACTGGAGGGCACAATTAGCTGAAAACACGGAGCTTGGTACTCTGCTCAGAACAAAAAAAAAAAAGGGGCATGTGTACCCTGCTACTCACTGACCTACAAGACATTTACTACTATGCATTAGATTGCTTTGCATCTCTCCACCGTCCTATCACTGTTGGTCTTGTTCTTTTCCGAATCTATATTTATATACATTGAGAGTTAGGGTGAAGTTCTCGTACGAAAAGTCAAGGCTGTGGATCGACCCCCTCCGGTAACTTCCATACCACCTCCCATCCAAAAATCTATCGCCTTCCTGCCCCCTCTCAAACGGCCACAACCCATCCCCCCCCCTCCTTGGGCACTCACAATTGACTGCATTGCGCCTACCTTTGCATGTTACATGATACCTGGTGGACGATCCATGCAAACACGCCCCTTCTCATGCCCTGATTGGTCATGCTACTATTGTGTATGAGGAGGGTATAATGGATGCAAACTGAAGTCATGGTTTTGTAGGTCCTATAAATAGGGTCGAGCAGAGCAGCTAGGCCATGTCTGCTATGGTACAGTCACTGCCCCTTATTTTATCGGGTATCAAAATCGGAACCAGGCAGATTATTGCACAATCGGTATGTTAACGGAGGAAACAGACCAAAGTTGAAAAAGAAATCCAGGTCATGCTTGACAGATCATTTACTATTTGAAAATTTAACCAATACATGTATAAACACCTTTTTATGTCCTACATTATCTATCAATATGTACAGACGAATAACCAATCAAAACAAATAAATGGGGTAGTATAAAACCACAAGAATAAATGCCAACAAATAGGTTTTTCAATACGTGTTTGCTTACGTACAACAAATTTTGAAAAAAAAGTTTTGAAGCATTGAAGTCAAAATGTGAGGGAATGTAAGACACCGGATATAGGAATCGGTGATCGAATCGGCTCAATTATGAGATTCATAATCCGATATCGGTATAATCAGATTATAACCATAATCGTTGAACCTATTTTATAACTAAACCCCAGTGTTCAGGTGCCAAACGTCCCCCAATATCACGTTTGGCATTCCACATCCTTCGCTAAATTGCACAATATATCGCATCCAATGTTACATTGATGAAAAGTTTTTCAACGTGCACGGTCCTATGAAATATTGTATCTACCACTAGTGTGAACAGCTCTTAAGGGGTGAGTTCTCCTAGTTCCCAGGTTCAAAACCTGTTCTGTTGGGCTTTTGTGAATTCAAATTACATGATATCTAGAATATCTAGGCCTAGATTAGCGCTGTTTCGATGGTCAAAGTGCTTCACAGATATACCCCTTGATCATCAGTGCCTGGTTACACTTGTATTGATTTCTATAACACACACCATCAGTGCGCCATTATTGTGCTTCCCGGGGGCCTTCCCAATAGGGTGCAGCCACATACGACGCACACCCACTAATCACGGGTGCACCTCACAGGGTCCCCATTTTAGGCACGTGGGTAAAGTGGGACAGTTGAGGAGCAGCCTTGTTAAGGGCAATAAGGAAATGGGGCCAGGGGTTTGTGGGATTCAAACTCACGATGTCAGGATCACAAGGCTGGAGCTCTGCCGACTGAGCTATCTGCCTCCTCAATACTCAAATTATGTTGGAATCTTCTCGAATCCAAATAACATTTCTTCACATAGGTAAACATAATGACCCCCTGCTACATGGTCGATTCATTATTCACAATCTGATCATATCCCCAACGTCAGATATATTTCAGGCTTATCGCTGCCTATGTGCATCCGTCGGATGATTTTTGCATTATAAAGTCCAATAATTGAAGAGCTTGCAACATTGTTCGGTCTATTGAACGAAAACGTGGGACACATCCATGTGGATCTTGAAACTGTTATAATCTTTATTACAATGCAAACTTTAGGATTCTCTATATTAGAGACATGATTTGTGGAAATATGTATATGGAAAAGCATATGTCCACGCTGGCTTCGGGAGCAAAAAGCCCACACAACGAAAAATAACACAAAAGAAATCCATTATGTCAATGTCTTGTCGTCTATCTTGATGAAGAGACTCAACTTGGTCTGGTTTTCTTTGTTGCTCAATTTCTTGTAAGGACACAAAAAACACAAAGATGATAAAAAAGCAGGTGACTTTTATTTTGAGGGCATGAGCTTCCATTATATACTTTTAGAGGGAATAGCGTAGGGATTGAAAAAATGACAAGAGCCACCACTAATTGCATAAATTTCCGGTTTTTGAAAAGCCCCCCCCCATGGTGGATTTCAACATTAGTGAGTATACTCTCTGTGGACTTTACATCTGAGTCTAGATGAAAATTTCAGCAGTTTTGAGTTCATCTGATTTGATCAATTTGCCTAATTTATTGTTTTTTACTGAACTTTGTCGGACTTTAACAAGACTATTGGACAGTGTTCTTTAGGTTATGGGAACCCCTCTTATACCAATGAGGTTACAAGTACACATTTTTCATGACTCATAGATCAAATGTTATGATAAATTGCAGGGTTTTCCCGCCAGCTGATGTCTGGTTTATTTGTTCGTAGTTTATGGTTTATTTTTTCGAGTATATACAGCAGTAGAAAAGAAAATAGCCTGGAGAGATTCTTCCTGGGAAAACCAAAATACGGATCTTCCCTAGAAAATTGTGTGAGGGATGACACCTTTTCTTAACAGGTGATGCAAACCTAATTAGCTGAATGGCTGGCATTGCGGCTCGACCAATTAATCCACTTTTAGTTTGCCGGAAAGCTCTTAGTAGCCACTATTCTTTTCCGGCAGTGCTTTTCCATCGGGGAGACGAGGGCCCCATTCTGTATACATTCAATTATCTGGTCAACCGACTCCATAGGGTTTGTTTGGGATGGGGCATTCAGGATATCTTCCTGGGTACTTGGGCACTAGCGGCCAGGATGTCATCAGACCGACTTGTGGTATATATTCGGAGGACGATAGGGGCGCGCACCGTTAATGATCTGCTGTTTCCCTGGTTAAGGGGATAGTGTACACTAGTACGTGATAGGCATCTGGTGCTCCCCAATTCGGGTAACATTTCCTTCGACGTTCATTTCTGTACTGATGAACGTGTAGGTCTGGTTCAATTTCAGTCTGGGAGCTTCAAGAGTATGAGAGTTTCTGTGGATTTTTCGATGGTTCCAGCGAGAATTGTCTATCAATCCCGTGGTCGTAAACCCTACAAGCTCACTGAGTACAGTAATATCAACTATTGTTTCAGGGGAATCCAATGGACAGCTTAATGTTTCTCTGTGTGATACGCCAGCACAATGGGTCTTGTGATATGAGCCTTTGAGTTCATATCGATGGTATCCTGGAAGTTCCACACAAAACCCACTGCCTACTAGAATAGTGAATCTTCAAACCATTGAGAAAGTTCTGTGGTTGATATAA
The DNA here is from genome assembly GCA_026419785.1 of Sclerodactyla briareus. NCBI lineage: Eukaryota > Metazoa > Echinodermata > Holothuroidea > Dendrochirotida > Sclerodactylidae > Sclerodactyla > Sclerodactyla briareus. The sequence continues at coordinate 164,174 of JAODTK010002888.1, read as the reverse complement.
TGTTTTCTCCATTTTTGCTAGGATCTCCACGGTGTTAACAATTAAGAACTGGATCATTGGGGACAGGATGCTATAGGTGTGACTGATATCAGCAAAGCTGTGCATAAACAAATAGGGTCAGCTTGCTGTCAGAGAAAGCCATTTTGTTTTAGATGGTAATTGCTTGCCCCTCATTGGAGGTGTTTCACATCCACCATATATGGCGAAGAGGAGTTAGGTGGTACTGTTTGACCGAGTTACCCTGGGAGGGTGGAGGCTGGTCCCTGGGCAGTCAAGGCAAGTAGGATCGTGGACCCTGGATTGAGACGGGGACCGACAGCAGCAGTGGAATCGCCCGGTATTAAAATGATCTGGTGGTAGTGGGGCATGTGTTTATTGTGGGAGGTGCCGTCAGAACCTCCCATGACCCACGTAAGGGAATCAATGAGATTTCTAACACAATAAATTGAGTATTTTGGCAGTTAAGTAGAGGTTTTGCTTTGTTTTTAACCAATATTGCAGCAGCATGGTATAGGGGACCCATAAATTGTACTTATACGCCAATAGAATAGGAGGGGCCACTTCCCTCCGAGAGACAAATCCCTCGGTACGACGCCTGCGATGGCGTTCATCAAGGGGAATGAATTTAAATCTGCTATAGAGTTTAGACGTAGTTGCTGATTTTCATTTTTATGAGTGAAAGGGCAAAGAATTTATCGCTAAGAATTCAGTGATATGTTGTTCATTCAGGATCTCCACTCTCGGAGTTCTGAATTTTGCATTGGCCTTGCTTTGAGCAGGTCTTCTTCTTCCTCCCCGTGATGTCCTAAATACACTGCATAATTTCACTATTGATTGGATAATTCCCTTGCAGGTTGGATTTTGTTGGTATACTCGGGAGGAATCATTATCTCAGAGTCAGTTTCACAATTCTGACCTTCAAAATATGACATTATAGGCTGAATCTGGTCCATTCAGTGTCAGTTCCAAAATTCTTCATCGTTCCACATGTGTGGAAAGCCACTTTTGATATCATGTTCCAAACGTTTTGTTTACTAATTTTTTCATGGCTTTCTTTATGTTGCCTAATTTGCGAGGCTCTGTGGCTTAGCTAGTATACTGGTAGTGCACAACACCTAGACCCTTGGAAAGTTAGTTAGAGCACGCTTCAGGTACATATGTTAGTGACATTCTTTACATTCAGAAGTCCTTCATAAGGCCTTTTTTTCAAAACGATTACAGCCAATTCGACCATGTGGCCAGTCTGGACCATGTCTTGATAGGTCACCCATTTAACATTTCTGCCCAGGTCAGGCTTGAGTGCTCTCAAGGTGAGTAGGCCTGTTCACATCCAGGCCCCTCAAGGTTGCTTCACCGGCTGCATAACGGCTAATCACCACAATCCAACCGGGGTGTCAAACTTGCAAAAAGGTGAAAAACCCTCTGCAAAGATAAAGATGGCAATCCCGAGTTGAAATTATCAAAATATGTCTGAAAACAGCCATTTGCCCCCAAAAATATTCAGAATTTTTTTTTCCTCAGCATATAGAATGCTGGGAAACCCTTCGTTCTGATACCTTGTACCGTGTTCTGAAATTTGAAAACATTCAGTCAGTCTATCCATATATATGCTACGACAGGAAAGTTTTCAAAAACTCTCAAATTTTGGCCGAAAATCGAGTTCCCCCTACAATCCATATTTTCAGGAATTTGGGGCTGATTGCATGGTGAAAGTTTAGTGTAATTTGTGCCTTAAAGCCCTTAATATTACATTGCCCCAAAATTTCACAATTTTGATAGCTTGATAGTATGTGTTTTGTGACTATTCAGGCGTGTGCAAATTTTACTCTGTTTGGCTGTTCAAAAGTGGAGATATTTGCCAAAAACCATAAAAAATCACAGTCTAGACCATGTCTTGATAGGTCACCCATTTACATTTATGCCCAGGTCCGGCTATGAGTGCTTCTACAGGTGAGTAGGCCTGTTCAGATCCAAGGCCATCAAGGTAGCTTCTACAGGCTGCACAAGCACCAATCACCACAATTCCACCCCGTGTCAAAACTTGTCAAAAAGTTGGAAAAACCCTCTGAAAGATGAAAATCCCCAGAGTTGAAATTTATCAAAATATGTCTGAAAACAGCCATTTGCCCCCAAAAATATTCAGAATTTTTTTTTCCTCAGCATATAGAATGCTGGGAAACCCTTCGTTCTGATACCTTGTACCGTGTTCTGAAATTTGAAACCATTCAGTCCATCCATATATATGCTAAGAAAGAACAGATTTCCAAAAATTCTCAGATTTGGCCAAAAATAGAGTTCCACCCCTAAAATCCATATTTTCAGGAATTTTGGGCTGATTGCATGGTGAAAGTTCAGTGTAATTTGTGCCTTAATATCACATTGCCCCAAAATTTCACAATTTTGATAGCTTGATACTATGTGTTTTGTGACTATTCAGGCCGTGTGCAAAATTTCACTCTGTTTGGCTGCTCCAAAGTGAAGATATTTGCTAAAAAACCATAAAAAATCTGACGGACATGCGAACGCACACACACTCACACACACATACTACACAAATCGGGCACACACAAATGGACACTTTTGCGAGTGCACCTCGATGCTGAATCACCCGGCACCCGTGGGTACCACACTGAGTGTAGGTGGTTACTTGGGTACCGCCTCCATGGATGTTCTTAACCATCATTATCTCAATGGCTACTATAGCAACTGTTGCTAAGCATCAGCAACAGTAAATATAGGGGTGAATGGCAAACTGACTAAATATCTCATCGGGGCAGTACTGTAGTCCGAGGCCGGCCAAGCGAGGCGAGGCCGGACACATTTCTTTATTGTACAGCGGTATGTAGCATTATGGTGATGGGGCGGACCTCGAGCCAAACGAGGGCCGGGCCGAGGCCATGCAAATTCGGACTCAAGGCCGGCCTCGACTACTACCGCGATTGGTGGCTTTTGGGACCGATGAATAACTTGGGGAGAAGGAAAAATGGTTGGTGTCCTCACAATTTTGCTGAATGGTTTATCTGTAGGGATGAGGCCAAATGCTGCGCAATGTATGCCATCCCCCAGAACTCTTGCCTTACCCCCACCCTCCTCTAGGTGATGCCTGCCACGGTGTCACCCCCCTGATGTGATTGGCACAGTTCACAGGGTGCTCTTCATAAAGGAGGTCAAAAAAAAAAAAAAATTTTAATAGTAAAAAACAGCGTGCACGCCAAGTTTGTAAACTTAGTGTTGGGGAAGGTAAACATCACGCATCCCACAAAAAATAACATTCCTGAAGAGGGAATATTATGTTGGCTGGATACTATTACTAGCTTGGCTGTTTTGCAAACTGAAAAGTCAAAACATTTTCATCAACAAGTTTCAATAACATTCCATCCTCCTGACTGCATCTATGATAAATGATATTTATTGATCCATGGGGTAAAAATCACCCGTTATTAGTTTCTTGTACACAGCGACGAGAAATCAGTCAGAATATCGCTACCAAGACAACTTACAGTGCATACATAGGTCCAATTGATTATGGGATCATCATCGGGCCGTTTTTTAGTTACCCACCTTCAAGTTACTGTGGAGGGTGCAACCACTATCCGGAATGTTTGAAGGAGGGGGGTCAAAATCTCAACTTCTATGTCCAGTTATAATCCGTTTCCATTTCTGGGCAGGGTGATGGCCGGGATCATTTTACACCAATAGCAACAGCCGTCACACTGTCTCTCCACCTCGGTCGATTTGGGGGGGCATCCTCCTCTCTCGCACCAACCTTCCGTGTCCCCTCCTCCACCTGCCTCTGCCAAGTTTCCTGAGCCCTCTTCGTCCCCCCACTTTAACTCCAACGCTTTCCTCAACACATGATCACCATCCCTCCTCAACCTTGTCCATACCAATGCATCCCATTCACCTTCCCACTGGTTCAAACAGTACAAAGCCTCTTTCTCAGGTCCCTCAAGCTATGGACCGATGGAACGCCCAACAACATTTTCGATTATTCATTCTGATGCAGTTCCTCATTATGCAAGCAAGACAAATTCTCCGTCCATAATTACCCAAAAAACATATTTACTCATTATGCACCTCGGGTAGTCTGTCGCATAACGACATATTACTTTTATTTTTCTGGACGACATGTCCGTTGCACATAATGAGTGCCGTTTCGGACATATTGCTTAACTTTCTTTCGTTGTGGATCCCAACTCCAGTATTCACAACTTGGCTACCGCATAATGATATCTTTACGCATTATTCGGCAATCGCCACCCCAGCGCCGCATAATGATTTCTTCACTCATTATTCCTCGCCATCAAATACTGACGCATAATTACTAACTTCCTTTACGCCATTATTCGGCACCACCCAGCTCCGCAAATAATGATTCTTCACTCATTTTCGGCAGCAAACCCTGACGCATAATTACTCTTTCCTCATATTTCTGCCGCCGATACTGCCAAATAATGATTAAAGAAAATTTTTTGCAAGGGCTCTCACAGCATGCAAGGCAATAAGGCGCAGATAATGAGCACCTACCTACTGTTCTAGAAACACTGCACAATTCGTTCGTCACGAAACGGACAATTCGGAATAAGATGGCGCTCTGCTAGTTCATGACTCCTCGGTAGAACCAAACTACGGAAGCTGACAGTTACGGAGTGTTATGTGTGAGTGGCGAAATATTAGGTGTCCGGTAAACACCCATTATGTGTCCGTGTTATCTGTTTATGTGATTGTCGGTTCGACTGGCAAATCTCACTGGCAATTTCAGTGGCAATTGGTGGCAGTTGAGTGTCAATTTAGCTGGCGGTTTAAACCCGTTCAAGTTGGCATTTCAGTGACAATTGGAAGGGTCCTCGATGGAATATCCTAAGACATGGCTATGGTAGAATGGAGACCACGATGAAGAAAATGTAAGGATCACAATAGATCATTTTTCGGATATTTACTGTCAATTTTCATTGATTGCCACCTCCTGCCAAAGTCTCGGAAGTGCCGCTCCCTGACTCTGGGAGGGGGGAGGGTGTGGTCTGTAAAACTAATTTTCTTGTTAGCGGTACACTCACTGATGGTGGCGCGAATTGTAATGAAACTAAACGTAGATCAGTTCCTCCCTCCATAGTGTTCTTGAGATTACACTTCAGAATTTTTGTCAATTTTGGGGATGTTGCTTACCTGTCATAAGTATCAATGGGAAGTACCGTTTCTGGCAATCTGGGGGATTCGTACGGCTCAAAAGTTCCTTGTACCTATACGAACCCACTGATTCTGGCCCAATTGTAACGAATAAACATCGATTAGTTCCTTCAAGACGTTTCTTGAAAACAGAATTCTGAAACTTATTGCCAATTTTAGGGACGTGTGCTTATGCCATACGGTCCGGTAATTGCCGTTTCCTGCAATCTAGAGGGTTCTGTAAAACTTTTTTTTTCGTACCCTACTCGTCACACTGACGAAGGCCCGAATTGTACGGAAAAACATTGATCAGTTCCCCTTCAAAGAATGTTTTCTGACATAGAAACACGTGAATTTATTGACATTTTAGGGGATAGTTGCTTTACTCTGCCATATGACCCCAGAAGTGCCAGTTTCCTCCTGCATCTGGGGGCTCTGTAAAACGAAAAATTCCCTGTACGCTAACGCGTCAACCCATGTGGCGCTCCGCTTAGAGTGCTCCCTCAATGTTCCCCACCCCCAAAAAAAAAAAAAAAAAAATTAACACCAAATCCTGATCCGCCCTGACTACCACTAACTTGACACCTAATATCTCGCCACTCCAACATAACCCCACTGTACCTGTCGGCTTCCGTACAATTCGTCAATGGCAGAGGAGGACCGTAAGGTAATTTGCATGCCGAAACGGACACTATTCAGATTACCAGATTTCTGCAGAGGTTACTCGTTCTGCCAGGTTTCTCCTTCTGCAGAGTTCTTTCTTTCTCATTCTGCAGAGGTTACTCGTTCTCATGTTTCTCATTCCTGCAGAGTTTTCCTCATTATGCAATAGAACTGGCGCAGAATGACAAAATTAAGAAGTCTTATGCTGCTGCTATAACGTTCGACACAAAACAAAAAAATCAATGTTATTATGCTGCGTCTTTGGTTTGTCGATATGACAAAACAAGTCATTCCTGTGGCAGTAATGATGCCAATAATGAGTAAATAATCATTAATCGCTAGTGTTCGCTGCCGATAAATGAGCAAATTATCATTATGTGACAAGATGAGCTGCCCGATAATACGTACAGAAGTCATTTTGCGGCGGCGATGGCTTCACTAAGAGTACATTCACATAAAGGAACAATATGTCCGAAATGGCACTCATTAATGTGCAGAGACGTTTGTTTAAGAATAAAATAAAATAAATTGCCGTTATGCGACGACTTCCAAGTCGCATAATGAGTGCATACATATTTTTGTCATTATGCCACAGAAAATTTGTCTTGCATAATGGAGAACTGCATCAAATAGAGATCGAATAATGTCCGTTTTTGGCGTTCCATACTCAGCCTCTTTCTATTGTCGCATCACATATTGAATGGGACCATTCAAAGCAGTAACTGTACCTATATTGTGACATCTGACGACAGTAAGTTTCCAAACCCCAGACCGAATTTCAGCAGCTGATTTGAGTGTCCGATAAGGCGCAATCAGTTATTGCAAAATTTTCCTTCCTTGTGACCATCACGGGGGAAACGCAGGATCCCCTTGAAACAAAGTCAATGTAATAAGCACATAAACTCTAGTGAAACTGTTTGTGGGAATTTTGGCTTATCTTTGACGATCAGATCTATGACTCAATAATGAATGAAGCATGATTACAATAATGTGGGCTCTTCCATATAAGTGTTTGGTAGTCCACCGGAGTTATTTCCGTTTTTACTTTCCACTGGACTTGGAGGTCAATCTATGAAAGGGATTATTTCTTCCGAATGATCAGAACAAGGCATTTGATTATTTTACCAGACACTTTCAAATGATTGCCTACCTCGGCCCTGTCTGTATTGGTTTCCTGTATAACCACCCTGCTGCCTTTATTGGTCCATGGAACAGTCCATCCACACCATTTGTTCGTACTGTGTTCACATCATTACCCATCTAATTCGGAATCAAAGAGTATTTTAATCCTTATGGAGCCATTTTAGTTGTTTATTTCACACTCCTGCAAAGGCATTGATAGTCACCAAGGGCTGTTTATTTCCTTCTAGACTGGTATAGTTTAAATAAAATTTCCCAAAATCATTAAAAAAATTGTCATATTACGACCAGCTATCTGTTATTGTGGATATTGCTGGATTTTAATTAGTTGATTCGCTACTAAGCTTTGCAATAACTGTCTGCTAGAGTTGTTCGTGTGAGTATCAGGGGAGATCATGAACTACTGTCACCTTTGATCAAACTATTTTAAAAGTAAAAGTTGGAGAGGCTGAGGCCACTTACTGACTGTTTAGCACCTCTTGAAGGGGCACGGGGGAAAATGTGCATGAGACCCAGCGTTTGGTACTATCTATTTATTGTCTCGCCTGAACAAAGTTCAGGAAGAGACTTAGCAATCACTTTGTCGTGTGTGTGTGCATGTGTATGTAGTGGGTCCCACTTGCTCGTTAGCAGATTTCTCTGAAACAGTAAGACCAATTTTGATTAAATTTTGTATGTATTATCGGGGTTGGGTGAACACAATCTGCTTAGGGTAAGTAAGGTAATTAGCCTATTTTATGTAATTTATTGTTTAGGCTCGTTAGCAAGAATATGGATGAACCGTAGGTGTACTATAGTGACTTGGTTTGCCACATAGATGCAGGATATATTTTAACATTGAGTCAAGTCACTGGGGGTTACTCAGTGTGTATAATTGGCTTCATTCATGCAAATGTTCAAGTTCGGGGGCGGGCTGGATTCCCATGAATTGTATCTAGCAATTTCATTCATATTTCCACCGAACTTACACTGTATACTCCTTTGGTAGACATGGTCAATAATCAGTCATAATATGAATTTGAAATTGGTCACTGATTAGTAAGCTGTTTCTGTTAAAACTAATACAAAAATCTGGAAGCAGCACATGGAATGCCTCGTAATTGTTTGCATGGTGACTAATAGAAGAAACCACTGATCACTCAACAGGTGAGACACTGGGGCAATCGCCTTGTTTTTGCCAATTTCACGAAACTTGGTACACACGGTCAACATTCAGTCTTGACAAATTGAAAAGCTGGACTCTTGTAACTGGTTATGCCATTATGCAAAACACTTAATACTAGGGCTGGCAAACTATAGGCCACCTCCATCATCCCTCCATATGATCCTGGATGTGTCTTGTACTTTTCTGAAAACGATAGACCTCTCATCTTTCTTTAATCATTTCGAGGGTCTTTCTCAATTCCTTTCCTCAAATTGGCCTCCTCTAGTCAGGTTTATTCTGCCAGAGACAGGGTTGGGCTAACAGTTATGATTGGCCCTAGTTGCGGGTTGTGGTATCCCCGCCTAGTGGATCAAATTCAAGGCAGGACTTCGATTGCCCTTATTTGTAAAAACACCCCCTCAAGTTTCCTCCGTGCTCCGATGACCTTCAGCTATGTGCCCATTTATTTCCACGGTGTTGGGCTCGCAGGTAATTAAAGACAGATGCCAGGGCTCATTGTTATCACCCGTTAAACTGTTATTGCTGCATGCATGGGTCAGGCGGCCGAGTCGGGACCCATGCCTGCATGTTATATGCAGTACTACCGCTATAGTGCCTCACGTTATCAGGTGTTGTGGTTAGATAGTATCTATTATAGCACACTGAGCTGCAATGGAGCAACTCTCGAGTTGAGGAAATTACCCTAAATGCCAGGTGGCTAACCATTCACCTTGGTTCTAACCTTAAAGGCCTGCACTCTGGCTATTTAGGGGCTTACGCATTGGTCTGAGTGGGTTCAAATTTTGTCATTGTCCTGGCGGTACGGTACCACTATTGAAAACAATTCTTTATATGCTCACACTTGGTAATTCTCTAGAAGAAATGAGGGCAGTTCCACCACCACAGTGCATTCGAGCGTCTCAGTGTCTTATATAACCAAACGAATCATGAAGGAACTTGAGCAAATGTGGTGTTGGAAAGATTTACATTGGGTATTGCACGGTGTCATGGAATTTCTCCTGTGAAGGTTAACCTTTGAAGTGAGTATTTATTCTCTTTGAATTTTGTCGATTCCGGGACTGGCGAAAATAGACAATCATGATATAGGGATGTGCCCGAGAAAACTCAAGAGTGCCGGGTGAACTTTGATCATGAAGAACAGAGACAGCTGTTTAAGCCACAGTACTGTAAGTAAATTAAAGGGGGCGTTCCATGGTATTTTGCTGTTGCGGACGGGACATTTTTGCAAGATTAAACATCATTACTCAAAATAGATGGCCTTCCATGGCGATGTGATATATTATATGCTGATACCCCCCTGAAATACCCCTCTAAGTATTTCCATTTTCAAGGGATTTACATTAACGGTGATGTTGTAAATTAAGCATAATTAATGTGCGTTGCAGACAGGACAGGGGAGGACAAATAGATATTCAAGAATTAAAAGTTAAACAGGAATTGCTCTGAGTCTGGATAGGTCAGGGTAAGGTTTGGTAGTCAATGACTTTTGGACACCTTTCAACTGAGAATAGCAATGCAACTTTGAAAGAAATAACTTTCAAGAAAATTGGTGTTGCGGACGGGACATTCCCAATGTTGTGGACGGATATATATACAGTGATAATATATACAGCTCTCCGGTCGCCACCGTGACTTAATTAACACGTAAATGACCAACAGTGCAGGGCTATGGAGTCCCCAGTCTTCACTGGGAGAGAATGTGTTCAGTACCCCCCCAAACCCCCCCACAGACCCGTTTGTGGAAACCCCATGGAACTGGGTTACCGTACAGCATACAGTTTCCTTGATGTCTCCGTGACTTATTAGACTGAGTAAACCCAGTAGTATGAGGTCAAAATCACCACTTTCTAGTGGTTCCAAGACCTGATCGCCCTCTATATTCTCTATGCTGCCCTTGTTTGCAACTCCTGGGAATGCTTGGTTACCATCAGGTCGACATGTCGAGCATAGAATCACATGAGAATTCTAGTTCAGGCTCGTCTCCCGAGAAACTACTACAGTCTCTGAGATTGTTTTTCAGCTGAGTAAGTTTCTGATCACAAAATAACGCTACTGTGGCCAAAGGAATCATACTTGGCTATTGGTCATAAGGCAACTTGATGAGGCTACGTAGCTCATCAAGTACGCCTGTTGGTGTGACTAATACTAGTATCAACACTCTACAAAGCCAGTCCAGGCATCATCATGTCACCTAATAGGCCTACTGTAGTTCTCTCTAGATTTATAGCAATAGACCTTAATGAGGTTGTAAGTACGAACTATCCCGTCTCAACTTGATTTGAATGATCCATGTGGATTTAGGACGTGAGTTTCTGGAGTTAGCCTACTAGCTGCTGTCACTGAAACTGGCCCTCCGCAACCGTTTCATAATTGAACTAGACATGTGTAGGGCGAATAACCGCCCACTTTATAACCCCGCTTATGAGCAATCATTAGGAAGAAGAATCTAACCCCCCATAAAGCGCTCCCCCATTTTGGTCCAAAACCAATAAAAACTTCATCCACCACTTTTGGTTATAATCCATGAAAGTTAATAGTCACATGATGTTATTGCCAATTTGACCCACGCTGCTTTGGGAAATGGCTTGTTTAAAAATGTACCCCCCATCCACCAAGTTTTGTTCAAATCTGACAAAGTTTTGAGAATCGCAAAAATTCCGCAAATTTGATGACCTCCATGACCTTAAAAAGGACCACCACATTTTTTTGGATCAACTATAGACCTACCAACCAAGTTGCATTCAAATCTAACAAAGTGGGAAAAAAAATCGCAATAAATCTGCAAAATTGACCTTGAGGCCTTGAAATTGAAATGACCACCTCCAAAATTTTTCGGGATATAACTATCGTCCTACCCAAAGTTTCAGTTTTAAATCCGAATAATAATAATTAACGTGACAAATATGGCAATTAATTATGCAAATAAGAGGCCCCCAGCAGAGCAGTGATGGCCCACTTTCAAAATCATCCGATATTTCCCCAGGAGTGGACATGTGCACCAAGCTTTCAGATCAATCTTAAAACTCCATTTAGGGTCGTGCTATATTGTAGTCAGTATGAGAAACCTAAAAAAAACAAGGGAGTATGCCAATCATTGTGAAGGATGTTGAAAGATGTTTCAAAAATGTTGCGGACGGGACAGTCCAATTAAGGCCAGATGCTAATCAATTGGTATTAATTATCAGCACTGCCTAGATGTTGCAGTTGATCTGGTTACATGATATGCCTCATAGCATGCTACATGTTTTTAAAATGATTGATGGACAAGTAGGGATTGGTTTGCTACCTCAATGCTAACTTATCACTGGAATATTAGTAAAGACAATGTCCAGTCGGCAGGCTATTCCCAGGTTCTTTTTCAACTGTATCCATAAGGATTTACCATAGCAGTGATTTTTTTTCCAGAAAAAAAAAAGTTCATAACCTGGAACTATGGCTTGTGCACTTAAATAATTGACCAACCACAGGTGCATACGAGTTATTTGAAAAATTACACCATCATGTCCAATTTCCTGATGGAATACCCCTAAACTAGGGAAGAACTGTGTCGATATGAGTAGCAAAATTTTCATGAGTGACGGGTTAAACGGGGGCTTTTTTGGGTGAGGAGGCACATCCCTGCTAATAACTTCATTTAACTCTGTTCAACGAGGGAATAAGTTCCCGTGAGTGCGTTCCGCGGCAGCACTGTCAATTTTTTAAGAGGTGTTGCCCTAAAAACCCATCGGTATTGATTTTTGCTTTTGTAAACGCTGTGATGCTTCTGTGAATAGCGTCTAAATGCTATTATTATTATATGATATATGATTATTATTATTTTATATTTTAACTTTTAGCAACTAGAAATATAGTAGATTGTTCATAAAAATATAAATTATTACATCCTCTAAAAAAATGAGCATTTGATAAAATTAATTTCAACAAATAAATCCGGGAAGCGGGGAGAGAAGTGAGTGGGGGGGCTAATTCACTGTTTTGGGGCCAACCTTAAGCGGAGAAGCCCACCATCGGTTGGCGCGTAGCAGCGAAGAAAATTTTCGTAGGAACAGACCCCCCAGATCGCAGGGAAGAAGTACCTTTCGTGCGTTTTTCAGGCATTAACTGACATCCTAAAAACTGAATTCATGTACCACATTTTTTTGTATTTCGCGACAAACGATTAATTACTCTTCTACTCAAGGTGTTAACATCAAGTAAGTAAAACCTGATCTAAAGATAAACTTGGAAAAAGTCATTATTAAGGCCCCCACAAAAATAAGAATAGCCGCATACGTATAGTTAGGCCGAACATAGACCATGAGAAATCTGCGGAAATAATGAACAGTACATGTATATTTAACAGTCCTTGATACAGTCGAGTCTAGTGTAGTACGGGCCGCGCCGGCCAGTCGGTATCGAGAATTAACGGGCGTGCCATTACCAGGGTGATTAATCACTGCGCATGTCGGACTGCCGAGTTACTAACCACTACTAACCAGGGGCGGCGACTGTGTTGAATATTGGGGGGGGACATATGAGGGTAGCAATCTAAGCAGAGCGGCCACCCCATGGGTTGGCGCGTAGCGTTTTAAACGGAATTTTCAGTTTTACAGGACTCCCAGATTGCAGGGAACCGGGCACGCCTGGGGTCATATGGCAGTAGCAACATCTCTACTAATAGTCAATACAATTCCCGCTTTTTTTTTATCTCAAGAAACATCTTGAAGGAATGATAAATGTTTATTCCGTTACAGTCGGGCCACCGACGGGGTTTGACGCGTAGAGGTTACAAGAATTTTTTGTTTCCGACACCCCAGATGAAAGGAAACAGCATTTCATGGACCGTATGACGTAAGCAAAAAAACGTCCCTAAAAATGGCAATAAATTTCAGAATTCATATTTCTAGAAAGAACGGTCTTGAAGGGAACTGATCGATGTGTAATTCTTTACAATTTGGGCAAGCGGCCACCATCAGTGGAGGCGAGGGACAAGGGAAAAATTTTCGTTTTTCAAAGGACCACTAAGATTGAAGGAATGGCGATACCTCGCTGTATGGCAGTGAGCAACGTCTCTAAATTGGCAATAATTGTCAGAAATTTGTATTCAAGAAACGTTCTTGGAGAACTAATTGATGTTTATTTTTCCTTCACTACTTTGGGCCAGAATCGTGGTCTCGTATAGGTTACAAGAATTTTTGAGCCTTAATGATCCCCCGGTTGCCGGAAACGGTACTTCCCATGTCTTATTGCGTAAGCAACATCCCCAAAATTGACAATAAATTTTCTGAAATTATATTTCATTTCAAGAAACACTCTTGAAATAAACTGTCTAAACGTTTATCTTACAATTCGCGCCAAACCGTACAAGAGATAGTCTTACAAGAACCACCCACTCCCCAGATTGCAGGGAGCGGCCCTTCCCCGGACTTTCATTGCAGTATGCAATCACTGAAATTGAAAGTCAAATGCCCGAAAACTGAATCGATGTTAATCCTTACCTTTCTTTTTCCATCGTGGTCTCCATTCCCTGCTATACCATGTCTTAGAGATATTCCTCCGAGACCCTTCCACTGGGTTGGAGGTTGCCGCAGATTGAAAATTTCTTGAACATCAGTCAAGAAAATGTGGTGCAATTTTTTCGGGCATTCCTTGCAAGGAATTGAGCCAGTCAAGGCATACATTTGTCATTTTTTTTTTTCGATTAGTTCTCGCCAAATTTTTCGTCCAAATTACTGTTATGTCTCAGAATTGTTTCGCCCCGCTTCGCACCTGTATTATTTTTCCATACGGCAATCACGTAAACCGATCCATACTGACGTGCACGATCCCCTGCCTGTTGTTTTCGTTTACATATAGCTTTCATCTCTTATTAAAAACGCACGTCAGGCTGGCAAAGCCACTGAACATAGGGATCAGTAGACTAAACATGTGTGCAAAGTGTTAAGAAAATGGCAAGTTGGACTTTGGCATTGTTGTAAGTGGGGAGGGGGAATGGGGGGTGAACATGAATCAATTCCTAAACAAATTCTCCTCGTGCCCTACCTAATGTTCACCACACTTGAAGGATGACACGTATGGACATAAATCATATTTGCCAGAATCTGAAAAATTTATTGTACACGTGGGCCCACTGTATTATGCTTTAACGGAAAAGGATAGGATACAGCGCGCGCGAGCGAATTTTTTTTTTGCATTTCTACCTTCTCACAGGGGGAGTTTTGCCGTCGGTACATATGATTATGGATTTGTGTTTCGCCATTCTCGCAAATATTGGGGGGATTTTGATATTATGTCCCCCCCCCCCCAACTATTGGGGGCAATTCGCCCCCATCCCCCCCCCCCCCCCCGTGATCGCCGCCCATTGACTACTACTACATTCTCAAGGTGGTGCGTACATATCTGAACGCATCGTGGCATGCCCGCTACTTGCAGTGCACAACAAACGGTTGAACCTGTTCCTGTACACTATATAGGCCTACTCGACTCCGGCAGCCAACAATGCTACTACCATTGTTGGCTGCCGGAGGTGGTTGTTACATTGTGGGCTGCCGGAGTGGTGTGCGCCAAATCATAGGTCAACGTAGATTTGCAGTGCTGCATTTCGGTAGTTATCGTAGCGGGAATCCTACGAATGATTGTTCTTCAATTTTTGCAGACTTGTGATTAGCCGACAAGTCCCAGGAAATTTCTAGTGTCATATTTATTTTGTAATACCGAAATTAGTAGGCTAAACATAATTTTTACCCAGTCACAGGGTGGCCCAAATTTAGGCGGCCAAAATGCCAGAATAAAAGTGCGGGGCCCCTCTGTCTCCGCGGTCCCCCTGACACATTTATTTTTCCTGATTTGTCTGCTCATTGCAAATGCAGATCTGTCAGATACCTCGACATAGAGATTTTGTTATACTCCTCGACATTTAGAGATTTTGTTAACTCCTCGACATAGAATTTTGTTACCTCAGTTGAGGCATCGTGACCCTGGAGTTGCTATATTGCCCTCCGTGGGTGAAATCTCCATGAAGTTTATCTTTGGACAGCCATCTCCTCATCTTGGCTCCGTTGGAGTCTGTCAGAGAGAAAGCTTCCTCGGAATAGGAGGTCGGGACTCTCCAAGATCCCCCACATCGCCTTCAGGTCTCCATTTGTTCTGAATATACTAACCGGCGGTGACTCACCTTCCTGTGACAGTGAGATTCCCTATCTTCCAAATACTATAGACTATCGTTTTCCATCATTTCTCCAACGGTACTTCTTAGGGACTCCCTTTTCATTGCTGTCCTCTGGATTGCTATCCGTCAAATCTCCATGTATTCTCAATTTGATGTTCCATTTCTCCTTGGTCATGTTATCATATAATATATATAATAACAGACATTTATATGCCAATGCACCAACACTGGTACCATGGCGCTACATAGACAAATAATCTGTTTAAACAATAGACTAGAGTGTGCAACCTACCAAGGCATCTACATCCTTCACTGCTACTACTCTTGAGTCACTCAATATTCTGCAGTGTTGGGTTTTGGGCATGCGAACTTGAAATAGGAGCATAAGCTGACAGATGAAGAAATTATATCCTGAGTATATGCGTTAGACCTGATTCGCTCACCGCCTCTCAGGACAATATTCTTCGTTATTCGAGTCTGGCACCTCTCTTGCAATTGATTGAATATTCCCATACCCTTCTTTAGGTATGGTTCCCAGATTTTGCTTCAGTTACCCAGATGAGGCTTAACCAGTGCTCCTTGAAAATTCAACATCACTTTGTGGTCCATAATTCGAAGCTCTTCGCTTGATATTAGGAGCTTTAGATTTCAGACGGCAACGTCAAGTATGACGTAATGTTGTAAGACCACCTCGCCGCCTGACCGTAAGGGGCGCTTTAGATTTCTATGACGTGTCAGTGCAGTGGCGTGATGTATATGCGCCGCAATTTACGATTTCGCATTCGATTATTGACCGCAAAATTCCCGAGTTCCATTGTTTAGCCTGTGAATGATGCCACGCGCTGAGTCCCAAGTTAACATCGTAGGGACAACGTAAAAGTGAGTGACTCCCTTCGTGAATCGGCGTATACTGCCGTGGGTGAGGTTGTCCGCATCGTAGCAGTAGGTTTACCAGTGCGTCGTACGTTGCCGTTGCCATTGCCGGTGCGTGAAATCCTATCTCCCTAATACCATTCGTTCTGTCGGCCTTCTCTTCTTCTGCATGGTTTCTGCACACTTGTCTGCTGGACTTGTACATGATTTAAAACATACACATCGGTCCCCCCTCTTCCTGTTTCCAGAACTTCTCGCAGGCACAGCCTGCTGGTGACTCGCCCATGATCGAATGACTTGCTTCCATCGATTGGTACTTGACTTGCCCTTAAATTCTCGCTTGCACGGTCATGTTTGTGATCATGTGACTTGAACAGATTCTCGTGACTTGCTCCCACCTCCTGTATCCACTAACCTATGTGGAAGCTACTCACATACCCAACTCCCCCCTTAACAGCAAACCTGATTTTTTATCAGCGTTTTTTCTATTTCGTGACTCGTGATGTTTTTGTTTGTTATAGTAACTGATGAAAATTTGGTGAGCCAAACGTCAAACCGATCAACCCTTTGGCTGGCAAAATGAGAAGGACGGTTGGGGTGGCCACCCGGATTTGTTAATGCCAGATACTTGTCACATCGGGGGCAGGGATGTCGCGAGGCCGGCCGCAACATCCGAGGCCGAGGCCGGGCTCTCTTTTCACCTTGTACACTGTAGTATGGTGGCCCTCGTAAAAAGAACGTGGCGAGGCCGGCAAAATTCGGCCTCGACGACGGCCTCGACTCACAACACTGATAGGGGAGGAATGCGGTTTGTCATAAGTGGTATATATGTCGTAGTTCACAGATTCACAAACCATTCTGTTTTGTGGATTCGCTTTTTAATACTTAGTGATACTAGGGAGAAGTGGGCTGCCAGCCCCACCCCTAGGCTAGAACTCTGGGAGGGATGCCAATCCCCAAAGAAACTGACCATGCTACCCTGAGGATAGCACAGCCCTGCCTATCCCTGGTTTTCTTTGGCCGGAAATCCAATTTGACACAGAGTATTGTTAGCCACTCACTGACACATCTGAGCAAAGGGCTTATATCCCTCCCCATCTTGCATAACCTCCAAGTTCAATTCTTTGATATTTCCTCTGAGATACCTTTTTTTTAAGATAACAAGCCATGTTTACGTAGCAGCCCCCACACCCGCCTGTACACCCTAGGTAGGTAAATGACTGCCCTATTGGTGAGTAAACAGAGATTGGTCTTCTTAGGATTCCCGACCCACTATTTGGGTTTTGATAGGTGTACACAACCCCACGTAAGTGTAGCTTGGCTCTTGACCTTGCATGGTAATCTCAAAGTTGACACAAACCAGTGCACTCGCCCGATGCGTATGCTTATGCTATCCACTGCAAGATGTTATTACAACACAGTTGACATGTGACATTGAGGGGTCGGTGGAGGAGGGTGGGGGGATAGGAGGCATGGCTTCTCACCCATGAATCAGAGAAGTGAACAAAATAGATGTGACAAATTTAGCATGTAGGTTCATACTTTTTTTTGTAGGGAGCAAGGCATAAGTGGTATACATTTTAATGCCTAAAATCGTCGATGGTGTACAATTATGTCACATCCAGCCAATTGCCTATCAATCCCACTCTTTTCTGGCCTGCGCTGGAACCCTGCAGCCTTATAGCCGTATTCTTCAGATCTTTGCCGATTGGTCATTCCGTCATTGTAGATAGATATCTCAGCACATTGGTCCAATGCACACATGACCTTCTGTAGCTCGCTGAAACCGCACATAGGAAAACGCCCCTCAGACATCCAAACCCAGTAAAAGGCTTGGAAAATTCTGGACAAACCCACAGTTTGAAATTCTCAAATGATACCCCAAGACTAAAGCAGTTATGCCCTGTTGTAATGGTGAACGTGTTTGCTGCTCAAGCCTTTCAGTCCTAGGGGCTGAATGCATGCAGGCAACTTCATTGTTCTTGATTGGTTTCAAGATCAAACATGTTTCATATGCTCTAGGCTAGGGACCCCTCCATAGTCGCCTCTGCTTGGTTTATACAAGCCTCCAATCAAATCCTGCATACAGAAAAGTTTGTCCGTCCCTAGGAATCTCACCAGCCTATGTCCCGTGTTATAGTGACAACCCCTCGATCTTAATAGGTCAAAGTGTTTTGGTACTTTTGAGGCTCAAACATCTATGCTGGTTGAGCTATGTGATGCCCATGTCATCTATTATCAGTCCACCATCCTATATCTATTCTATGCAGTTGTAAACTTGGCTTTTGACCACCATATGTTGTGCTTTGATGGATCTTGATCAACTGTGGCTACAATGTTTATTGGACTGATGGGTCATTGTGACCACTTTCAGGTCAAAAGGGGCACAATGGACCATTATGGGGAGGAAAACTTGGAAACACTTACTCCCTCTGCAGATAGGTCGGATTGCCATGATACATGGACTAGTGTAATCGTGATAGTGGTACGATGCATCCCACAAGAGTTGAAGGTTGATGGAAAAGGTAGGTAAAATGGGGGGGGGGGGAAGTAGTAGGCCATCTGTTCAGTTGTAGAATAATATGCAAATTGCTTGTTTTTTGGGCCCTTAAATACTCATGCTTTGATGGATGTCTACCAAAGTTGACATATATTCATGACTGATGGGTGATCTTTGACACCCAAAAGGTCAAGGCAAAGGTCAAAAAAAAAAAGGGCGGATCAAATGGCATTAAAGGAGTCTAATGAGCAGTTGTGTGAACAACTAGAAATGAACCTCCTCTTACAAATAAAGGTGGATTTTCATGATGCTCACTTAGGTCAGTGTTGGCATTGGACCCTATGGGGCATTCGGGAATTTCAGGTCGATATTGAAGGGGCATAGTGGGTCATTATGTGAAAAAGCTGGCCATAGTGTCAATTGTGGCAAAGCTGGCCCAAATCTAAATACTATTTTCTCTGCTACAAAGTGGACTATATGGCCCGGGATATTTCTTGGTTGGTTAATCATTAACCAGTGTTACAACATTTGGGATTTTTAAGGATTTATTAATTTCAAAGGTCATTGATGGTTCCTGTGCGCTATTAATAAACGTGATCTCCCATGGAAGTTGCTAATAAATTTGAAATTATATCAGAACCATATGCGTAACGGGTTGACGTAACTTGAAGGGGGGCATAGATTTTTTTGCCCGAAAAATGTTGAGATTACTATCTAGTCGGAGCCCACCATCGGTTGGGTTCGGAGCGAAAGGAATTCATTTTCAGGGTTTTTACCGCCCCGGTGCCCGGAACGGCAACTCATGACTTGTTCTAAGCCTGGTATGTCTCCACCTCAAAATACAGTTACCATGTTTATATCCTCGCCCCCGCCCCCAAAAAAAAAATAGTGGTGCGCCAGTATTTTCCCGGAGTGGGGATCCGTGACTGACCGCATTTCAAGACACTCAATCCGACTCTATGCCAAATGACATTTGAATTACTTGAACCGGATTCTTCTCCCATTTCTCTTTCCTGATAATATTTTGTTCCTGAAATAAATACAAAATTTCAACAGGACTGCTCAAATATCAGGCCACAGTGTCTGGCCTCCAATTGGTAGTCCTGAGGCGTGGCGGCGCCAGGCGCTGGTTGTGGAGGGCTGTGGGGTCCCGATGGGGGAGGGGGTTTGTTTTATTATTGATCTTGTGAGAAACTTATCTGGGGAGGGTCTCAGGGTTCCCCCTTCCCTTTGGGAATTTTGCCAACCGGAACCCCCTAGACCAAAATGGTATTATCCTAGTTAATATCCGAGCATGAATACTATTAAAAACGTGCATTCAACGCACTATTTCTTTCTACTACTTTGCCCCCAACGTTTCTTTCTCCGCTTGGGGGAGGGGGGGGGGGCTTGTGCCTGGGCCGCCCCAGCCTAAAGGTAATCCACAAAAGTACCTATAATAATAAATAAACTTTTTTGATTCGCTTATCTTAGAAAAAAATATGTTTATTCCATGAAAATGAGGCAAGTGACGTCAGTAAAAATGGATGGACAACTCGCTGAATTCACTCACTATGCGGGTGCATGATATAGGGATTTGAGCCTATATATCCGCAGGGATTTTTCCCCAGCTGGGCAGCCTTCGAATATGCCAAGGGTGGAAACATCATTGAGAATCCAGATAGATGAATACAGAGTAACGCTAACACTGGACAGTGTCTTTATATTCTCTATTGCATCGGCATCGGGACGCGATGCACGCTCGAATGATCCAAAACCAAGTTAGCCATACTACAAACTCACTAAAAACTTCTCAAAACAACAGTTAGTAACTACCACCATCCCACCACGTGGGCTAAACTCTCCCCAAATAACCCTAACGTAGTCCCCTACACTCTTCCCAGTGTACATATACCTAAAATAAATATAAGCATGTACCAATGTTGGTCGGGAGACTCTTCGGAAGAGTATTAAAGAGACACTGGGGCGCCCTGTCAGAAATATAATATTTTGAAATTGTGTGAAGAATTTGCAAAAAATCCTGGACCCCTCAAAGTGAATTGAATGCATAACACACTCCGTTGGAGTAGCATGCATGTATTTGTAGTTGTAGATATACGTGAGACGTGCAGTCTCTTCAACGAGTTCTGAAAACACATGCTTGTGACATTGTGGGTTAAATTTGACAAGGATTGTACTGTATTAGGTTAAATTGGTTAATGGCATCTTCCAGCAGTGCTTGTGTGTATCTGTAGACTATTTTTTCAATATTTCTTTCCCAGGAGACATAAAGGCCCAAAATGGGATACAAAACCTCTCTCTAAACAAGTGCAAGTTGAAACGTCTTGTAGCTCGGACAGCAAAATTCCTGTGGCGAATACATTGCATTTTCTTGCCCTGTCACATTATTGTGGGTTCAGCATTAACTGACCTCTATGAATCTGTCATACCATGGAATGACTTGACATGTCCTCACATTGGCCAATATTTGCTATCAGTGCCCAGCAACAAGTAGACAGCACAAACTCATTCTAAGCTTGGCAGACGGAACAGTGGAGGGGAAACCACTTCCCACAGAAATGAATATTGAACCTGGTGACACTCATAGTTATCGGTGAACCACTCACAAGTTACCATTAAACCGTATTAGGTGGGGGGGTGGGGAGGGCCAAGCCCCCATTGGCCAATTGAAAGATTTTTGTGCCACCACACATTTCTAGGTCACCAATTGCAGAAATTGGACCGAGATGTATGTTAAACAAATCCTGCAGAGGCAGGGGGACTAATGTGAACTAGGGCGAGATGTGATGTAAGACAAATCATCTTCCTCTGGACAATAGGTTTTATTGTCAACTAGGCTGCAGACCGGACCTTCTGACAGATAGGTAAACCTGCTCAGCAGAGGGTGGAGTAATGTAAACAAACTTGTCTGGCAGTTCGACAGAGCTCAAATAAAGTTGGAAATGGGGTGGTGGTAATTAAATGGATGTAATTAAAATCTAAATAACACTATGAGAACATAAAATGTAGCTAGGCTAGACAGTAGCAAGCTTCTCCACTACAAGTTTCAACCTGAGTTCGCATGTATGGTTCGAAGTGTTGACATGAAAGTGACAAAAAGATAGGGACGAATAACGAATACGAAAGAACGGACGGAGGAGGAGACATGATGGACTGTAGTAGAGCTTGCCTCTCATGCAGGCTAATAAAAAAAAGTGCAGGACTGCTCGCTAATGTGAAATACTGCCACCTTTAATAACAGATCCCCAAGTTTGGTGGACACTGTGCAGAGAGAATGTTGCACAACAGTTCATTAACACATCATAACAGTCACTTTCAAATTGAATATTTGTCCAGGTTTGAGCTTACTCCAGCATTGGTTCGCTCTAGGTATAGGCTATGCTTTTAAATAATAATAATTTGAAGTTGAGAGCCTTATTTATGAAGTGGGGAGAGAAAGTCAACAGAATCAGTAACTTATTCACATCCAGGGCAAGGTAATGAATAACGGATATGTAAGTGGGGTTTGCCTTGAAAGATTAATGCGTGGGGAAAGGGACAGGGAGCCAGTAGAGAAACAAAGTATTGGTTTCATGTAGACAACACCTTCAACGAGGGTTGTGAATTGACTAGTCTAGCAGCCGAGTTTTGTAATCTATTTCACATACTCCACTTACCCTTATCAACCAACACCGCCCCGATATGCTACCATTAGTGGTCACGATTATTTGGTAACTACACAGTAATTGGTTTGCTACCAGCATTGCCCTTTTCTTTTGGCCTGCATGTCGAGTGTTTTGCAACAAACATATTGTAAATTTTTTGAGATACTGAGTTTAACAAACACACCCGTTCAGGAGCTGTCTTTTCTCCTGGTGATCTCCGTATTCGTGTTCATGTATTTGGCTGAGTAGATATATTCTTGGAAAAATTGAAGGGTTTGGGATGGCCATCTTGCACAAGTTCATACCTAACAGCTAACATCTAAGCTGTGCCTAACATAAGAGCTTGGGTGCATGTCTCCGTGCCTAACACTCATTGGCTGGCAATTGCATGGCACACATGAGCCTTTTGTTTTCGCTCCGCCTCTTCTGCAGAGGTTCTGGTGTTGGGCTTTGGCGTTGTGTTTGGGGGTGTTTGTTGTGTAGTTCGGTCCGTTTAACACCCGTTCTCGCTCCTTATCCCCACCCCCTATTACTTCCTCCCTCCCCCCCTGGGTGTGCCTTCCCAACCCTCTTCCGATCAGTGGGTGAAGGGGGGGAAGGGGATGGGAAAAATTTGCGGTGTGCGCAGGAGCTTTTCCATGCACGCGACAATTCGGAGAGTGAGAAGGTTCCTCCTTCCTTCGAGAGTGTGTCCTTCACACACCGACAATAAGATGAAGCATCGTCCTCAAGTTCTTGTGTCGGATTCGGCAATTAAATCCCTCCTTCCTCATTCAAAGGGCATATACAGGTGATATGCTCCTCATGAATACCCCTACCATTATTAAGGGGGATCAGTAAAACCCTTTAATAACTACCGATCATTCTGGCTCCGTGTGTCCCCCCAGCCACTCAGCTTAATGAGTACCTGTAGTTCGCAATCGGGGAGGGGAACTCCTGTCCAGGCAGCACTGACCCTGTCGTCTGGTCTTCGCAAAAGAGGTGTGGCTCGAGCCAAGTGGTTCGGGATCCTAATTCCATGCAGCTAACTTTTCCCAACGTACCTCATGCAATTGTAAATGTCATATCTGCAAAACACGGTGAATATTTTTGGTTTTATAATAAAATCCACTGAATTTAGTTCGCTAAAAAATAATTAGTCTACAGGAGTGAATTGTGTTGATGGTTTGGTAGGTGTTATATATAACATATGATATAAAAAAAAACATATTACATAAGTAAATATAATTTTTTTGTATGAGAAGTGGGCTGAATTTTTTTTACCCAGACTGACCGAACGTGCCAAATGGTCAAAATCAGCTATTATAATCTTCCTCATTGAGGTCACAGGAAGGGGGGTGAGGAAGAAGGCAGAGGGGGCACAGAGAGGGGCATAATGTATTCAAAGTCATTGTAAAAAGTGTAACATCGAAAGACAAAAACAAACTATAGATTGGATTCAAATAAAACTTGGAGATAACAGGATAATTCTCAATAATCAAGGATAATTTCTATGTGAATTCCCATTTCCCATTTAAACATTGCAACATTTTCTGCATATGGTTTATTTTATCAAAGATCAGGTGAAAAAATTACCCCCATTTTGTAAATCAACAAGGCAACATTGCTAGAAGATATTTTAGATTTGCTTTGAGAAATTCAAGAAAAATCTAGAACATTAAGGGGAAATAATGATGCAAGGCAGCCCTTAGCCATCTACACTGTAAAGACCTGAATGTTGCATCATGATAGCAGAAAGTCGGAAAACAGGTATTCAAATGCTTTTATTCTCCAATATTGTGAACAATGTCGAAGGTTTTTATTGGAATCCCATTCTATAGCTTGTTTGGCACAAGATTCTTGTGAAAGCAACTGGACTTTGACGTTACTACATGACTCGTTATTAGAGGGAAGTCTGCGTTCCCCCGTATGTCACAGGCAAATTTGCTTGCTGCAGCGAATTGCGCCACATCGGTGACTAGACTTGGTGTGACTGAAATTCCGGTCGGGGTATTGGTGCGTGTCATGATTTGTAATAAATTGAAAGTCCAGTCATCTTCACACAACGATTGGCCTTTGAAGCTCCCATTCAGCATTTGAAATATTTGAGAAAAACTAAGCATCAATTGCGAAATTGAAATGGACAATGAAATTGCATCGTTCGTTACCTCATATACAAGAAGAACTTCAGTCAGAATTCAGTACTCGAATCATTTCTAATTGTAGAGAAAAATGGTGATAGTTGACAAAAATTTCAGACCAGGCTGGCTGGCAGTAACAAATATGTTTTGCACCCACAGGGACCTAATCCACAAAAATCACCAAATTTGGACCCTAATTCCAAAACGCCTTTTTTCAATTTGTAGATTTATTTCATGTAATACAATAGATAGTTACTGTAGGGTAGCTCATGGCTGGAACTGAAAGGAAGACATGAAATAAACGTGAATGGATCTTTAACTGCAAGGTTACTCCGGCCAGCGGGGGGAAAAATCGTTGGCAATCCGAAAGGGACTATAGTGGCCAATACAAACCAGAACAGCTTGCGGACAATTAGGACATCATTCAGAATCGAATCAGTGGTCGATAACATTAACACCTGGAAAGGACTTTCATTGTAGCCAATGGTGCCTAGATGTCATGAGCGAGTACCAGACGTATGGATACTGTGCTCCCTCATTCTACATCATGCAAATTATAAATGAATGCGCTCACACCCTCTGCATTAGTCTGCACTGGTACAGAATTTGAATGATGTTAATTAATGGGCAGGTGGGGAGTCGTTAGTAAGTACTCCGAACTAGCATGAAACAACAAAGCTTGCGATATCTTGCCTTTGATAGTCTTCCAGCAGTTAATTAGATGTCAAGAATGCCGGAAATTTAAAGATTTGTCCTATGAATCATTACCTTTCTAAGATCGTTATCCACTTTGTTTGCTCTTCCCTTGACATTAATTCACTGCGCTCGTCATTAGCCTGTACACACCAGCTAAGCTACAATTCCTAGTTCAAATCTTGGCAAAAAGGAGAAAGAGAGCTGTGACAACGGCAAGCCCACTTGGCAACAACTCTTCAGTTACATTTGGGTTCTCGGGGGGGTGGAAGCCCCACCGAAAAAGTTTCATTTTGCAACTTTTTTTTCTTAGCGTGGCCTTCATAGGCTTAGTTTGGGTTTGTCAGCTCAAACCAGCTGTGCTTGTTGAGTTATTAGAATTGCATCTATCTATCGATTCTATCAAGTCTGTAAACATTTGCTTCTTGGCCCAACACAGTTATTCTGGAGGATGTCAAAAAACTTGGACACAATGTTGATTGACCAATGAGAAATGTTTGCTTTGTGAAGTTCAAGGTTAGAGGTCATTAAGGGGCAATATAGGCCAAATGGTCAAACTTCAGATGATCTCCTCATACAAAGTTTTCTTGCACAGTGCTGATGTGCAGCCATAATGATGGTCTAACAGCCGTGCCCTCGGGGGTGTTCAGGAATTTTTGGTCCAAGGATCCCACTGGGCACAAGGGCCCATCTATGCAAATTTTACAATTGGTATGTATAAATGCATCTCTTCCCACAAGCGTCGATTTATTTTGTTTCAAAGTTACATATTAATGGTCTTGGTGGCGGGCAATTGGGGTGTTTGGCAATTGGGGCTGAGAGAGCCCATGCAGTTTGGAGCCAAGGGCCCATGTCATATGAAATACTGCAAAATCTCCTTTAATTTTGTTGCACAGTGTTGATGCTCGGTCGTAATGGTGGTCTATTAGCTTAACCTTCAGGGTGCCCAGGGGGGGGATTCGGAGTTGAAAAGGTCAAGTGTTGACCCTGAGGCCACATCATGCGGGAGTTAGTTACAAACATACTTATCTACGAATTTGGTGGCCAGTCAACATTCAGTCATAATGATGGTCTAACAGCCATACCATCCGGGTGTTCAGAAATGTTGCCCGAGGGCCCATTTCATGAATTTCACCATTGGTACTGTACTGGGAAAGGCATCTCCCACAAGATTCAATTGATTTCCTCCAAAATACTGTTAATGGTCCCGGGCGTGGTAGAGGGCACATTGTAGGTTAAGGAATTTTAAGCCCAGTTCGGGCCCTAGGGCCATTATGAAATACTGCAAATCTTTTATCTATGTCATACTCTCAGGGTGCCCCGGGAATTAGGACCCAAGGCTCAGTGTGGGTCTGGGGCCCCCATTCCCAATGTGTATGTTCATGACTGCTAAGACACATTCTGCCATATGACGATCAAGGTCCAAAGTCATGGCAGGGGGACACAAAAGGCCATTGTTTGAACTGCTTTCTTGGCCTCATCGTGAACACATTTATAACATAATTATACATTCATTTGCAGTACATTGTGCGGTTTGAGCACAGCACCATGGTGCTCAGTTGTAGCTTGGATGTGGCTTCCTGTACGTTGAGTGTAGTGGCGGAGGGAGTTGTCTCTTCTTCACACCAAGTGGGGGCGAGTTGTCCACCTCGTTCTTAGTATGACTGGATCCGCTTGGGGCCTTGCCCTGCTCCTGCCCCCACCTACCCTCATCCACTAAAAGTGGGTTGAACATATATAGTGGAGTGAACAATGTTCTATGGAGGATATATGTTTCCAATTCCAAATAGAGCGGGTCAAGCAACAGCAGATTTTTTTCAGGCCCATATGTGGAGAAGCCGTGCAGTTTCTGATGAAGGAAAAAACCATAGAGTCTTGAGCGAAGCAGGAAGGGCAAACCAATTTTGCCCTGCCAGACAGGGATAGTCTCAAACTTTGTCTTCGTTGTGGAGTTGTGGTGAAGTGTCAATCCCACTCCAAAGAGACTAGTTGCTGGTGTTCTGTGGTGTGTGTACTGTGAACTATAGAACTATTCAGGCTAAAATTCCTATCTTGGAGAGTACCTTGCACTGCCTCCGAATACTGCCCTCACACATTTGGGAGTACTTTGGGAACTCTCACCTGGTTATTCCATATTTTAAAACACCAGCTATCCATTAGCAAATACTCCTTATTCCGATGAGCGATCTGTTCAAACTAGAGGGCGGACGCGTACAACTGGTTTCGCCCAGGATCTGGCTTTGAACACTCAGTACGTTGGCACGCATGCACTCTGACAAAATTCTACTGATTGAACTGATTGAAATTTCTGAAAATTCGTGATTCTCTTTTTCAGCAGGCCCCACTTATAAAGTGAACATTCACTAATGGAACCCCTCCAAAATGTTCACCTCTGGTAGCAGTGGATACGGAAATACAGAGTCATAGCTACCCCAAAGTGGGATATAAAAAATGTGAAGGGAGGGACACAATTGATTTGGAGAAAGGAAATTACCACACAGACTACCATTTGAGTTGCTCACATCTTGCAGACAGAGCAGAGAATCGAACGTTATTCAACCCCTAGCATTGGTGGAGGGCATGAATGCAGACCTGGATATTGTCAGCTGTGAGTTCTTCATCATGTACACAGAATCAAATATGGCATGCTCGATATTTGGCGGGGGGTCGGTGGGTTACCTCTAATGTGGGGGGGCAGCAAGATACAACTCAACAGATTGCCACCCTAGTTTGTGGCTGCTCACTGACCTTGAGCTGAGTGGACCAGCGAAGAAGTAGAGGTACCATTTTAGAGCCTTTGGTACTGACGCGACCAGGATTGATCCCACATTGCTGAGGAAGGTCAACCTGCACCAACTGTGCAATCCACTCGGATGCATGGACAGTGAACAAAACATAGTTGACATCCACCCAAGTTAGATTCAAATCTTGATATAGCGTTAGTGTTTAGCTTTCTTATTGAAGAGAGTATAGGAACACCATTGTTTGTGGCTCAGATCGGGGGTGCATTTTTGGTCAAAAAATGTTTTGAAGTCGAGATTTTGGCCATTTTTAGCTCAAACAAGGATGTTGGTTGAGCTATTGTGATGCCCATGTAATTCTAATCTACTATTCCTCCCTTCTATCTCTCCTCCTATCTATCATTTTATCATTCATTCTATCTATCCAGTCTGTAAACTTTTGCTTTGGGGGCCACAAAATGTCATGTTTTGATGAATCTCGAACAGACTTGGTCACCAATGCTCATTGACTGATGGCTCATCTTTGACCACCTAAGGTCAAGTTCAAATGGAATTATTAAAGGGGGCAGAAGATAGGCAGTAAGTGGAAAACTGCCAAAACACACTTCTCCTACAAATTTTGTTGCAACAGTGCTGATGTTCGGTCATATTGTGGTCTATCAGCCTGTACCTTGGGGTGTTCAAGAATGGTTGATCCAAGGCCCCACTTGGGCCCGAAGGCCATTTTATGAAATTCACACAATGGTACTGGAATTCATCTCATCCCACAAGCTTCAATTTTTTCTCAAAGTTACATGTAATGCTCCTTGAGTAGAGGGCCAGGGGGCTGTTCAGGAATTTTGCTGCCCCAGGTTCCCAGTTTGGCCAAAAGGTTGCTGCATTATGTAAAATACCGCACAATCTTGTTATATCCTTCAATGAGTTGCACAGTGTTGATGCTCAGTCATAATAGTGGTCAAATGACATACCTCTGGGGTGTGCAGGATTTTTTTGTTCCAAGTCCGACTTGGGCCCAACGGCCCATTTTATGACATTTCACACAATGGTCTTGAAATGCATCTCCCCCCCCCCCCCACAAGCTTCAATTGATTTCTTCAAGGTTTACATGTAATAGTCTTGGGTAGAGGCAGGGGGATGTTCAAGAATTTGGGGCCTAGGGCCCCATTTATGAACTGCTTTCAAAATCTCTTATCTCCTACGAATCTAGTTGACACCATGCTTGCACCATGATGGTCTAATAGCTGTACCGTAAGGGTGCCAAGGGATTGGGGACTCAAGGGCCTAGTGTGGGCCTGAGGGCCCAATATGTGGAAATATGCAAACTGCTATCTCCTCTACTTGTTTATGGGCACAGTACTGATATCGAGTTAATAATGAGGGGCTGTTCTACAGTCCTACCTTTGGGGTGTTCAGGAATTTTTGATTCCAAGGTCGGACACTTGAGGCCATTCTATGAAAATTCACACCAATGGTACTTGAAATGCCATCTCTTTCCACAAGTTCCCATTGATTTTCTTAAAGTTACATGATAATGCCTCCTTGTTATGGTCCATTGGTGGTTGTTTGCAAACTTCTGCATGAAGGCCCATGTGGGCCTAAGGCCCATCTGTTAAATCAGGCGAAATGCTTCTACAAATTTGATGCACAACTACAGTGCTGATGTTCAGTCAGAATGAGGGTTTAGTACCCTACCTTCATGGGTACTAAGGAATTTCGGACTTAGGTCCCAGTTTGGGCCCGAGTGCCCATCACGTTGCAATCAAGCAAAATGTTTCTCCTCCTGCATGCTGATGCTTGACCATAATGATGGAATAGTCATACCTATGGGCTTTTCAAGAATGTTTTGTCCAAGGTCCCACTTGGGCCTATGCCTATTACTCTATCCAGTGTGTCAACAATGCATTTTGGACCCCCACACAGTCACAGGAGTGTCGACCGAACTTGGACAAATTTTAATTGACCCATGAGACATTGTTTGACTTATGAAGGTCCAGGGTAAAGGTCAAGGGGCAACATAGGCCACTATCTATAAAATTTCCAAAAGTATCTCCTCTACAAAGTACATTATATTTTTATTGCATTAATGATCTTTTGGAGGTGCTCTTTTCAGCTGTTTGCAGATTTTGGATGCAACATCACTATGGTTGTTTGAATTAAAACAGGAAAATGTACTGTAATGAAAAGAAGCAAACAGTCATAAGTACTGTGTTGAGGATAAGGAGCAGAGCCTTGAATTTCAAGTTATGCAAACTTATATGGGCAGCCAGTTTGTTGCTAAAATAACACTCTATCTTAATAACATAACTATTTTCTGTAAATATCCAAATTCTAATAACTTCGTTACGTCAATCCTGCTTGAAACATTCTAAATCCTAGCAATCCCCTTGTTTCCCTCTTGTGATCCACATTCCTTAATTGCTCCCTATTTCCCCATACTGGGTTGCTGCCCCCATCTAGCCTCACCCCCCACACAATCACCCACCCACACCACACGGATGCTTTGAAATTTCCTCTAAAATTCCCCTAGCAAATCCCCTTGTTCCTCTTGAGATCCACATGTCCTTAATGCTCTCTATTTCCCATAACTGAGGTTGCTGCCCCCCATCTAGGCCTGCACCCCCAATCACCCCACCCCACCATCCAATGATGTCCAATTTACAAATGTTCATGCAACTGGTATCTATAGATATCAAATCAAATTCACTAATTCTGTTTGACATGTTTTGGTCTTGGTAAAAACATGTCACAGGCAATTTGTTATCACAATGATGGTCTACCAGCCTATAAACAAATAGCCCCTGGAGATTTTTGCACACTAAGCAGGTTGACGATTGTTGAGGGTATTCAGGCAGAGAAAGAGGCAGTAGGTGTATAAACACCAAGAGAATGGAATGAATGTTACAAAGATTGTCTACCCACCCTCCTCCTTAAACTGAATAGAATTGAAGAACAACACATTGAAGAAATGCAGTAAATACAGCCTTAGAAAATTTATCATTGGATTAGGGGTACTGCAGCAGTTATGGATAAAAAGTATCACAGAAAGTACATTTTGAAAAAAATCCTTGATAAACAACCTCTCCACCACACTTTAGGAGGAATAAAGTGTGATTGAGAAAAATACGTAATTGCAATTTAGCAATGCCAAGCAATCCCACTTTCCCTTGCAAGTCTTAGGCACGCTATACATTTACGATTTGGTATGGAATGCCGGTCCATGAGGCCGTTCTGTGGGGATAAAAACATGTTGCGGTTTACCCGCTGTACATGTCTAGTTCTTTGATGAATCTTGACCAAACTTGACCCAATTTTCATCGACTGTGAAGTTGCCTCTTCGCTGTAATAGCGGCATCTTCGATCAATGTTTGCCTAAGCTGAGCTAACAATTGTTATTGATGCTTAGACATTTTGGGCCATATGAAGATCAAGGTCAAGTTTGTTACGGGGCACAATAGCCCATGGCTTGTGATGAAACTGCCTTCTTGGCCTCATGATTTGAACCATTCAACACACCATTTTACATGTAGTCTGGCACATTCATTTGCCGTTGAACTACAGCACCATTGACTCTTTTCTCAATTTTGGGTCAAAGGGTCATTAAAGAGGCAACATTTGCTACACAGATCTGGTTTGGAATATCAAGATATTTGGTCACTGTGGCACATATATACTTAGGGTAAGTTGGTTTTATTGAGTACATTTAATCATCAGGTCAAGAGAAGTGAAGTCTTTGAACCAGTAGCCTGTCTGAAGTGCACCTATGTATAATGGCATGTTCTTTGATATGTGAAATGGCCATTTAGATTTCATGATCCTAGTTGTTTTTGGAGCAGATCGAAGGTCATAGGAGGTGAGAGAAAAATGAATCTAGAACCCTTCTCGGACATGGTTATTGCTAACTGTTGAAAAACAATTGGACATTATGCTTTGGAAATCAATGACATCAACTGGCTGAGCAGGAATCACTATGTCAGAGTGCATTTTATTCATGATATATTTCATTGTAGTCATCAGAAATATGCATTGCTTCCACACTCTTCAGAAAGAATTTTTGACATTAAAACTTGGCAAAATCCCTGTTGTATATATAACTGAATTCAATACACAACTCTGGTAACACATAGAGTACCAGTTCACTACATATTGAAAATTGTCTTCTGGTTTGAGCTACGGATCCATTGG
The DNA here is from genome assembly GCA_026419785.1 of Sclerodactyla briareus. Lineage (NCBI taxonomy): Eukaryota > Metazoa > Echinodermata > Holothuroidea > Dendrochirotida > Sclerodactylidae > Sclerodactyla > Sclerodactyla briareus. Next base: position 132,140 of record JAODTK010002888.1, on the reverse strand, counting down.
TTCTCTAGTTGGCTTGTAAACACGCTAACTTGACCCCACCTGAGATGTGGAACTTACAACTTTGGAAGTTTGCATGGATTATCGAAGATTTTTTTTAGAGGCCCAGTCATGTCCAACATTCACTTAAAACCTCTGCGGGCTTACCTCCGAGGCATAATTGGCGAACAAAAACCATAGCAATACCAATTTGTGGGTATGATGATGTTGAACGAGAATTGAGAAATGACACATAGAGTGACTGAAGGATTCTAGGCTGCCACTCTGTATAGGAAGAGTCTGGAGCTTGATATCTACAATTGACTCTTTTCAAAAAGATGCAAAATAGGTTCAATACCATAAACTTTTCCATGTCTACCCTTGCATTTGGAAATGTACCAATATTGACCGATAAATGATTGATTTCAACCTATAACAGTGGATTACTACTCTGTATATATACCATATTTGGAAAGTGATATATATATAATTCCATGTATCTGAATGATGGATGTCAACAGCGTGCCCATTCAACTGTGCCATTATTGACTACAAATGATTATAGCGCCATGTCAAGTACAATTTGTAAGGTGTTGGTGTCGAGTTAGTGCCTTTATGGGCCTGTAATAATGACAGTGGACAAATTGTAAAGGTCCATGGTGCCCTACTGTGAAGTGGCGTGCTATATGGGCTTAATCACTAAACCCTCAAAAGTCAATGTGCTACGGCTCACTAGCAAGAAGGAAATGGTGGGATAGGTAAAATTTATGGGGCAAGCGGAGGGAGGCACATAGCCTGTTGAATGAAACAGGGGGGCGTTTGACTTGTTCACCTCGCATCAGCCTCCTTCACCCATATGTGCAGGATGACCCTTTAATAATGGGTGATTTGCCTAAACAAAAGCATGTGCGACTTCGTTCTGCCTCGCTGTCGAGCCGAATCATACTAGTGGGCGGTGCGAGGTCAACTTTGATTGCGCAATCGGACATTCGACTCTTTCAATGAATTACGGGAAGCGGCCAGTCTGCTGGAAAATCACTATATTCACTGCGGCCCTCCCAACTAACCTTCGTAAAGATATATAATTAGCAATAACCTAGTAACGCCATCAACGGCTGCTTTTGCAACCCCGCCCCAACTCATGCATAATTTGACACCTCGTAGGAACACCATTCTTATTTGCCCGTTACGGTAACGAGGCACGTCTTATCTTTCGTTCGCGATTCCTAGTATCGTTCACATTTCGGAACCACTACTGGATTATAAGGATTTATTACGGATTATTACGTGTGGAATATTCACTTCGCACGGAATTTTCTCGAAGGGTACGATAACTACATCTCCTTCTAGGCCGGAATTTATCGCCCAAATTTCAGTGTTCCATATCGCCTAGCCTAGGAGTTGAGTTAGTTAGCGTAGTGGTCGGCCTAGCTTAGGCGTTCAGATTCGCATGAGGCTTGGAAGCGAGCGGAGAGTATTGTGGTTGTTTGATTAGTAGGAGGTAAACGTATGGTTCGGCCTAGCTAAGGTTTTGGCCTTGTTTTTGGCCAGATTTCACGTGTTTTCAGGACCCGCTAGCCTAACAGTTGCTATGGTAGCGTTGTTGGTGGGCCAAGCCTAGCTAGATAGCGTCCGTTTAGGCTTTGAACGGATTTTTGTTAGGTCCGATCTATTACGGAGGGGTACTATTTGGCGTAATCGGATCTGCCTACTTAAACTTTTGGGCTAGAGGGACTTTTTGGTTTAGGCTTTGTGTTCGCGTGTATTAGTGTCCTTTCCAGGGGTGATTTTACTGAATGGTGGATGGATCAGTTGGTAAGTAGAGATACAGACTGTGATCAGATCATCGTGAGTTCGATTCCCAGAGCCCGCAGGGGCCCTTTTTCTGAGGATCATGGAAAAGTTGGTTGTACAAGTAGTTGTACTTTTTCTCGTAATGTATGGCATTGTTGCCAGCTAATGAGCGCAGCAGCTGCTCTCTCCCAATTAAAATCCCCTTGGTTCTTGCCTTCTTACTCCCACTTAGGGTGGGGGCCTGTTGATTTACTAGTAGGACATTGGACGTGAGTTCGCAGGGTTTCAGTTTAGCGCACGTGGATCAGGAATATGGCATGTCCCTGGCTTATCGCTAGAGTTCCTTTACTACTAGGCGGCAGTGTTTATGGCCTAAGGGCTAGGCCCTGTTTATGGAATCCTCTGAGGCGAGGGGCTTCCGGGATGTAGGGAGTACAGGAAGGCAAGGATAGCGCTAGTTGGTTAGGAATTAGGAGGGACACGGGGTTAGGGGAGGACTTCTCTAATGAGGTGCTGTAGGGTTGGGGATGATTAGTGAAGGGTGACCCAGCCTACGCAAGGGCGCGGTCCACCGGGGACCCGAGGCTGTCTCCGATACTGAGGTGGTCCGAGCTCCGTTACTTGTGCGGAAGCCCACTCGGGGGATTCAAGTTCTGTTGGGGTGTGGCGTCTACGAATGTGCACACCCCTGGACTCTCCCAAGTTGGTTATGCTTCAGTTGGGGCACAGAGGTCAATAATTCACAGGGGATCACTGATCCCGGCGAGTAGTCTAAAACGTTTCGGCGTTTTTTAAAACTGTTGGAGTAGAGAAGACGCGGGGCCCCATCGGGGGGGCCAACTTCAGCTCCTGTGGGGTGGTTTTACAGAACCGAGGTCTGGGTTCACCCAGAGCGCCCCGAATCCAGGCCACAAGGGTATCAGCTTGGATACGACCTGTAGACATGTCGTCGTGTAGTAGCCCTTTGGAATCGAGGTGATTCCTGCTACGGGCCAAGCTGTTACACATTCCCAGGATGTCTGTGTCCAGAGGGAGCCTCCCCTGGTACGTCTTGCCATGTCAGTCCCTTCGGGGCAGTCAGGTCAATTGTACTAGGGTCCGGGTGGTCATGCCTGCTCGTCCGGGGGATTTGACCGGGCACCGCTAACCTTTCGGGGATGGAGCATGTCGTCCGGACAGGAGGGCAGGGGGGGGTAGTTTGGTCATGGTAATGTGGGGTGTTGGCAGATCCGTTTCAGAGGGACCAGCTTGTGGTGGATCCCACCCCATTGCGCTGTGGAGGTATGTGTGCCAGGCCGAGAGTCAGGGATTCATACCTTCAACTGGAGCTACCTGCATGCGACAACCACGCCTGCCCTCCTGTTTCGACCCTCGCTAGCGTGGGCTTTGCTTCGCCAGCGGATCTAATGACCCCTTATCGCATTCATCGCTGGGGGATTCGGATGGAGGGACAGAGGATCAGGGGGGATCGAAGTGGTTTTGCTGGTGTAAGCAAGATGCTTCCTGGGACCAGAGTAGCTCATCCCCCTGGGGCGAGGGCGTTAATTAGCCGGGGTGTTGACAGTCAGACCCGTGAGTAACTGGGACACACGCATGCTCGCAAACTCCTGGTGGGTCTCCCAACCTTGGCAAGACTCCTTAGAGTTCAAGCCTCAGTTGGAGGTTGGCGAGGGTGCGTGGGGATGGCTGTGCCTGTCGAGGGTGGGTAGGCTGTTCATGACCTTTTCTCAAGGGTGTGGAGTCGCTGTTCGTGTCCCAATTCTCTATGGGGAGGACCAGGAGTGTTAGGTTCCGAACAGGGCGCGCGCCACATCTGAAGGAAGTTTGGGGTACGCTACACGATTCAAGATTGGCCCCGGGTGGATACATCCACGTGCATGGGGCTAGAGCTTCTTTGATTCTCATGCAAGATGACAGCAGTCTTTGGGTACCACAAACCTGGAACAGGCCATGTCCCATGGGGGATGGGGCAGGTTCTTCAGGGGTTTTGAAGGGAGCTTTGGGGAGTGGTAGTGACAAGCCCAAATAGGGTAGCTCAAGGTCATAGACGAGCGCGTCATTGTGATCACCTTACCAGGTTGATTCATCTGGGTTCTTCGGGCTCGAACTTCCTAGTGCATTGCTGGTGGATGGGTTTTGAGGATGCAAGCAGCTTCATAACCCAGCACCAGTACCTCGGTAGCTCAGCTCCCTCAATGAGCCTTTTAGAGCCTACAGTGTGAGGCAGGTGCAGGCGCAGACGGGTGGGTGAGCATGGACAGCTCTCGTCCAGGGGATGCGACGGTGGTGCTGGTGTAGTTGCCATAGCATCGCATCTCAGGGGAACGGGTAACCCCCGGTTTCCCCTGGCCTGAGGAAGGGTGGCTTCAGGGGATAAGTTTTTTCCATTCTGAACCCAGTCCTTTGAGTGCTTATGTTCGACAGACGTCTTATTCATGTGGGAGAGATCGCGGGTCATGTCCAACCTGCGGAGGGTCACTGATAGAAGACCTCAATCGATTCGAGGGATGTTCCCCCGGGGTTTTGTCAGCACTTCCTCGCCCTTCCAGTTCGGACGGGAGAGCTTGGTGTTCTCATGGCCCTCCCATCAGCCTGGCCCCCACTCGGGTGGCGGCGGGCCACGAGCGTGTCGAGTGAGAGAAGGCGAGAGGGAAGCTTCCACTGTTTGCAGTCCTAGCCGAATCAGCGGATAATGGCAGGGTCGCGCCAGCAGCCCACAGGGAGATGGACTAATTAGGCAGTCCATAGCATGATTGGTCGGCAATGGGGGTTTTGCCGACTGTCCCCTTCCAGGGGGTTCGAGTTGACCCTACTCCCCTTCTCTGAGAGTCAGTCTGGAGGTGAGGGATGTCGAATCTTCGCTTGGCCATGAGGCTTGACTTATGTAGGTTGGCCTGTGGGAAGGATGCGAGTAGTAGGATGCGATCGTACCCCATGTCTGTCTCTGAATAAGTGTCCTCTCTAGTCCCACCTCATCAGTCTTAAACGACGGCTTTTGGGGAACCTCTACTAGGGTTCCCTGGGTTTTTGTCCTGTCCTAGAACAGTGGCGGACTGCGGCGAAGCCGTCCGACCAAAGTTGCCTCCAGCATACGGACGGCGAGTGGATTACTCCGGTTGCGTTGGCATGTTCTGGTGAGGGAACTGAGATCATTTGGTAAGCATGATCAGCGCCGGCGGCGGAGCAGCATGTACAGCCTGTTGAAGCAGGAGGGCGGGTCTGTGAGTTTCAAGCGGCTGTGCAGGAGAGAGGAAAGAGGGCCTGGAACTTCGCAGACAACACATCTCAGGTAGAAACGTCAGCGGGCCAGGGCAGGGGGCGCTAGATCCCCAAGCTATGCTTGGGGCCTGGTTTGCTGGAGGGAGTGCTCTGCAGGACTTCCACTGCAGGCTTCTTGCAATGAAGGCAGAGTGAGTGTGGCTGGCAGAGCCCTTGTCGAAGGACGAGTAAGGCAAGATGGGTGGGAGCAGGTGGTACCACGATTGGTGGAATGGGAGTGTTGCTGAGCACTCTCAGGTTTTAGTGTGCAACCCCTGGACCTTTGCACTAGGGTTCCTCCCACCCTCGGCTTGGCAAGGGATTGCTGTCCTTCGCGGGTCAGATTGGACGTTCACCGTCCCTCCCATTCTTCAGCCAGGTTCATCAGGTACTTGCAAGGGCCAGGTTTTTCCAGTGAGGCGATTTGAAATCTTTTCCCCTCTGGGTTGTCATCTTGGGTTTGGCTGCTCTTTCTCAACCTGAGCAGTAAGCTTTGCCTGTCTGATCCCTTCGGGGCACGACGGACATGTCGGGGCATGGGGCGTCTTCCCCACCCAGAGTTCAGGATTCCCTTTTTTCTCTGTGCGGTGTTGTGTGGGGTTTTTCGCCGCATGTTGATGACCCAGGCGGCGCTAGTCGGGAGACTAGCTTGTGTTAACTTGGGATTCTGAATTCCAAGTTTAGGGCAGTGTGGTATGCGAGAGTAGGCTTCAAGGTTGGAGCCTCTCTAGGTGGCATTTCTTCCTTCCCTCAGTGGTATAGTGAGGGGAGGTTATGCATGGTTTTTCTATAGGGGTGGATGGGGGGGGCAGCAAACTCTGGTCAGCTACTGCAGCTGGGTGGCAGAACTCTGGGTTGCACAGACCTTGGCAAGGGGGCCCAAAGGTCTTGTGCAGGTTGTGTTGCTGACTGGGCTCAGCTGCCTGGGTGCAGCTTCAGTTAGGGGAGACGCGGGCTTGCAGGCACTCTCAGTGAAGCCGTTGTCCTTGTGGTCACAGGGTCCCAGAATATGGCTGTGCCAGTACCACACCTCTGTTCTTCAGGTGAAGTGTTTTCCTTCAGGCTTATTTCTGAATCCACAGCTCATTCCGGTCTCGGGGGACCGGCTCGGGTGACAGGTCAGAGCTTTGTGCTTGCACTTCCCAGGTGAGGGGCCTACTGGGCATGCAGCCACGAGCTTTCGTTGGAAAGCAGGCTTTGCGGCTCCAGGGAGTACCTTCCCAGATCGCTGGCCGAGGCGTCTTTGAGCCTCAGGCTTCAGGGCGCCCGAGGTTCCCTGGGGGCTACGTGTCAGGCTCTGTTCGCATGAGTCACAGTCAAAGTGTTTCCTGGGCTGAGGCGCGGTCACTCCTTTGATGTTGGGTCGTGCTATTGCTGGGTTTCGGCTACAGGGTGCATTCGTCCGGGCTATGCTAGGGCCTTCCAAAGGTTTACACCGCCCAAACCGGATGTCACGGTTTTTGCACGGTGCGAAGTGTCTGCTAATTAGATGAGCTAAGAAGGTGAGTTGGGAGCGCGGTGAATTCACAAAACGTACTGTTGCGGATACTAGCGACCATCTCACCTTCTTATGATTTCGCCCGCCCACCCCCTTGGGAGGCGGGAATTTGGGCTCGCAGTTGCTGCCAGGTCCTGGCGGACTTGTTAGCTAGGAGGCATAGGAATGAGGTACAGTAGCACGTTGGGGGTTAATTTTGGGTATGGGGGGTTCCGGGTAGTGGCAGTCTTTGGAATGGACATTGAGCACTCTATTCCATCGTGAATCTGCAGTCGGAAGCGGGGCACATGTTGAGGGGGTTTCTGACCTCACTCGGGCCATGTTGGTGTAGTTGGACACTGGGGATGCCAAATAAAGAATGGTGTTCCTAAGAGGTGTCAGTATGTTATGCGTTGGGGGCGGGGTTGAAAAGCAGCCCGTAAGATGGATTGTTACTAGGGTAATGGTAATGCGAATTGTTATGAGCTTAAGAAGGTGAGGCGGGTCGCTAGTTATTACCCAAACCAGTAAGTTTTGGGAATTGGTCTGATTGGAAGGTTGAGTTTCTAAACCTCCAACCAGTTTGGCATAGTTAGATGAACTTCTTTTTTATTTGCCCATTTGAAGGACTACTATTTTCTGAACGTCTGCGCCATACCAAAAATACGGCCATGCGCATAGCCGAAACGTTGGCCTTCGTCAATTTAGGCTTCAATGCATCATTCTTGATAAATTCTCATTTTTCGTGTTTTAGAAGGTTATTGAAGGTTCGGTAATACTCATGATCCTAAATATGGGGCGATTGTTTTCGCGAATCTTCTCCAGAGTTTGCCCCATCCATATCAACACACGTGTGACTACTGATGACTGACATTCTACCTCACCTGAATTGTAAGGAGCAAAATCCCATTTTTTGGATTGCCAAACGAAGTCCTGCAGACGATATGTGGTGATCTTAGACTGTGGTATATGTACTAAATAGGATAGCCCCCTCTGTTTAGGAACGGCTTCTCCATATCTTGCTTTAGCAGGGGGCTTTTTTTTTTTTTTTAAGGGGCACAAGACCTCTGACCATGATGAGAACATACAACTACAATCATGTCACTTACAATCGGTCATCATGGTGTTGAACACAGTTTAAAGTTAATATGCCTTATTGGCCTGTAATAGTGACCCTGCACCAAAAGTGTAAAGGTAAATAGGACTCACTCATGTGTGCTGTATGTGGCTTATTGGCACTAAACCAAAAAGGTAAAGTTGACTTTGCAAGCAAGCTAGGGGGCGGCAGGCATTTCCCTTCATTGCCAATGGATACCATGACCAATAACCAGGGGGATTTTATGAGAGGGAAAAGGTAGAAGTTTGCAGGTCATAGGCACCAAACAGCTGTCCATGAGCATCAAGGAGCCTGGTTCAGCTAAATCACCCTTGCCAGGAACTGATACAAGCGTGGCACAGTGGGGAGGGGGGGGGGGTTGGGCAGAGGGAACATGCCCCCCCACCCAAACATAGAGCCTGGCCCCCCCCCCTCCCACCTCCCCCCCCCTCTCCTTTGCCCAGGGTGGTTTTTTCCCCATTCGTACAAACCCCCAACGAGGGCCTCTTGCCCTGACAGTATATAGTTCCGACCTCCGTCATAGGGCAAAATCCCCTATATATTAAAGTCATCAAATTTGCACATCATATTGCTAGGGGGCCAAATTGTGCAATCAGCGTATCCATCCTCATTTCTTCCTACAGACTATACAATAGTGCAGATCTTTGAAATGTCCCTGCAAGGAGATTAAGTTACAATTCTGTTGGGAGGGGAGGGGATAATCATTCTTGCCGTCTACAAAAAACGTTGTGCATGTTGTGTAAAGTGGTGTGCTCTAATGACGCAATACTCCAAGGGCGAGCAGTTTCGGAGCGCCCGGTTGAGTGGGGATGCTACTGAGAGTAAACATATTTGCTCCACAATGGTATTTTATTTTTTTTCGTTCTCTGTCTTTTTTCTTTGAAAGAAAAAGTTGAAAAAAAAAACCCATTTAAAATGCAGGTTTTGCTCTAGGGGGTAGAGTGAGCGTGCGAGGAACCTCCGGTATAGACCCCACGTCGGGGAACGCCCCCCCCTCTCTGCCCCCCCCCCCTCGCCCCCCCCCCTTACACGCCCCCCCCACCCGTGCCGAGAAATCATGGCGCCCCATGACAAAAAGTTGTTGGTTCTGGTATTAGGGCATAGGGGCTGGTTTTGATGAAGTGTAATAGGTCAATAGTGACCTTGTAGAATACTCACGTGGTCTGGAGGCACTGAAACATGTGCTATGCTAATAGATGGGGAACGATTAGATAGCCAGTGGCGGTGCAACTCTTCTTACTCTTAAGGCACCATGTCGAGAAGTACCTGAAGTCCCTTGATGTTCAGCAAAGCCTCACTGAATGTCTATTGAAAGAAAAGAGAGATTTTCTGCTTTAATTGTTGTATCGTTGTACCATGTTGCTTGTTGCTACAGTGTCAAAACTGGTGTTTATCTAGGTATCAGCCAGGTCTGGTTTTGATGGAATAGCTTCTTTCCTTATGGCTAAGGGAACTACGTTCACTAACCTGGTTTTTTGGCCTTTCATCGTCTCACCTGAACAAAGAGTTCAGGAAGAGACTTAATTAGAATTTTAAACGATCAATTCGTTGTGTGTGGGTATTGGGGTCTTTTCTGTCCTTCTTGTCAGCGGATTTCTCTGAAAGGTAGGACCAAATTTGTTGAAAATTTTGTATGTAGATCCAAGTCGGGTGAAAAAAATTGATTAGATTTTGTGCACAAAGGTCACTGATTAAGTAGGGTAATTAGCATTGATTTCCTGATTTTTTTACTATGGCTTGATCAGGCAAACAACAACTATTCCTGCAGTGCGCCTACCTACTGTGTCAGTGTCAATATGGGAAGCGACCAAATCACCACCCAACTGTGGGAGAACCCCCGCTTTGAATATCAGATGTGTGAAGAATGGGTAGCTGGTTGTTGTTGTAACGGCGGCATGTCCAACAGGCGACATCGGATTGCTGTTAAACTTCAATTTGACAGTTCAAAATTGGCTTGAAAATAATCTCTAATACAGATTCTTCTTCCACCAATTTGAACTAAAAAGATTTTGTTGGAATACTTTGCGGAATTGTTAAGGGTATTTATAGGCACACTACATAATAGTTGCTAGCTAAAGATTAAAGGATGTATCAACGTTTATAATACAGACTAACTGTAGTCTAGCCCACTATTGAGTATTGCGGAATGATGCCAACAATCCTTTCAAGTTTAGCGTAACTGAGTGGCGGTGCTGTATGTGGCATATTGAATGGCTGCGTTCGTCAGTCCGATTTGGAATATTTTTAAATAATTGCTGTTCATTTGGGAGCCCTGGTGGTGCACTGTGCAACTAGAGAATGAGTGTGAATAAATACTTCATAGGTGTTGTTAACTTCCGATGTTCATTCTGACATTTCTAATGAGGTGACCGTCCTAAAGGGGTCTATAAAACAGATTGTGCGGGGCCCTCATACTCCAAACTGGCTAATTTTAGAACGAATTGGCCTGACTGAAATCGGTATATTTAAACCAGAGAAATTTAGATGACCACATTCTTATACTATGCATTTTCTATGCTGATATATCCTAATTGATCTATATTGTTTATGCTATTGAACCGGATATGAAACCCCATACCCGCCATGTACAGGGTAAGATGTCATATGAACAGCGATACCACAACCAGTACAAACGAGTGAACTCCACCCAGGGGTGTGAGGTACGCCGATGTGTGGGACTCGACCAGAGAAGAATATTGCGCAATATTAGGATCGCTCAAGGGGCATACAAGCCAACAGCATATGTGTCAGACTGAACTCCGGTTACAATTACAAGATTAAGATGTTCCTCATATTTCAATATTATTTCCTAATAATTGCTTCAGGGAATGCAAACCCAGGAACAAAATTTAAGATGATCCCGGGTTGTTTTCAAACAAGGAACAATCACCTGCCCCAAATTTCACCTTGTGATGTTTGGCGGGTTGGAGTTAGGAGGGAGGGGGGAAAATTACAGTACGTGTCCCCTTAACGCAAAGTCAATGTCAAAACACATTACCTCTGAAAATCCTGTAACAAATAAATGTCGATGTGATTTGTTGCAAAGGAATACAATTTTTTCGCAGGGATTAGAGAATTCATTTTGGACACACCGGACTATACTGTTTAATTCTGTTCTATTTCTATTCCAGCCTAGCCCTGCTACGATTGCGTCGGTGGATGGCTTATATCTGGACCATCGCGGGTCGGAGCAGCGATCGGCCTACTCGTTGATTATAAGTTTGTTGGTCGTGCAACAACATTCTCATGGTGATTCGTAGCGGTCCTTCTCAATGGCTTGGGTACCCTTGAGATCAAACGCTCCGTCGATGCAAACGACCACGTGCGCTACAGGACTGATAGGGAAGGGGGCCTTTCAAACTCAAGCAGTAGGGCAGAGATGGTGGATACGCACGACAAGTCCCACAAAACTTTGATAATCAGATTCCTATCGAGCAACCCATCGTCAAGGCTGAGGAATCGTGTGAATTCAGAGCACAAACAGAAAGACTGCTAAGGTATGTGTCCATCTACACACCACGTGCTGCACAATTTAACTATTGGAGGAGTATGTTGAGATGCAAGGAGGCATTCGACAATGAGACAAGAACGGACACTCAGAGGAAGGAGTTTCCCACGATATACGTGAGTCCCAGGGTTCAGTGTTCGTGTGACGGGGTGGAAGTGCGGGCCCATGCTACGCAAGTTCCTCAGTCGCAGTGATGCCATCATCATAAACATGGAACCCCCGAGGGGTCAAAGCAGAAATGCCGGCGATCTATCGGAAGTTTGACGGCAGACTGCGCGGGGGTCAAGCTTTTCTTCTATGCGATGGAGAGTCCACTGATGATGAACTTCTGGGACAGCACCATCCACGGAAGTCCGCTTCACACACGATGACGTACCACTCCATGAGGACGCCTGGACCCTATGGTAGGTACGTCCCGGGGACCCGATGGAACGCGAAACCCTACGACTTTCACACCAGGGCAAGACAAAAGCTGGTTGCTGGGATGGCAAGCCAACTGCATGAACACCTTCTGGCCTCGGATTGAGTTCGGTTCCGAGAGATGCAGCGATACCTGAAGATTGACACCTATGGAAAGTGTGGGCAACATGACCACCTTGCCGCCGTGAGCCCAAACGCACAAGACTTCTGCAGCCCTACAAGTTCTACCTCGCCTGGAGAACGCAGCTGCGACGAGTCATCAGTGAGAAAGAAAAATTCGGGCGACAACTGCCTGAAGCAGGTGCGTGTCCCGAGCGTGTATGGCGGACGGCGGGAGCCTACGAGCGAGTGCGCGCACCAAACGGTTCATCCACATCAGCGACTTCGCGTCGATAAAGGACCTTGCCAGAGTACCTCCAGCTCTTGGATAAAAATATGAGATGTACAACTCATACTTCAGTGGAGGCTGGGGGTCGGCGAGAAGGTTCTCTACACGAACCGGAACCCAAGGAGCTTCGGTAATTACTGCCAAAAAATTCAAAGGACCACCAAAACCCCCGATCCCCACATGCGCACGAGTGCCACTACTACCAGTCCTGCAGGGCCACCTTCAACAGAACGTTCTTCAAAGAGGGCGACATAAACACGTGGACGCCCTGCCGAGGTATGCAAATTTTTGGGTTGGTCCATTTTGGCTAGCCGCGAGAGACAGGAGGGTTAGCGGCTTACCGTCCGATGGTGCCAGGATGACTTTCATTGAATCTGTGCATTGTTAAACACCTGTGGGTGATAGCATGACGTCTGGCATAAATATCTCCAGTCTTGAGTGAGGAGGGCTCGATAAAGTTGGCGGCATCTGCAGCAATGCGCAGTTAGGGGAGAGTTTCATGACCAGCTGGTGCACCGGATACATAACATAACCTGGAGGTCCGTTCCGTCCATGAAGACCTAGAGCTATGATTTCAATTCAAAGTTTTATGTCCACAAAAAGTCGGCTCAGGCACATTGCATATATATTCGACACAAGGTGTGAATATATTAATATATATAAATATTTACATCGAGGAGCATGAATCCCATTAGGTTAAGACACAATAGTTGTCGATGGGTACGTCAGCGCAAGACACAATAGTTGCGATGGTGAGTCATCGCCAGATGAAACCTTGAGGCCAACGGCAATCCCTCTCACCCCCCTGTTTGTCGGGTGTATCAGTGGTTGATATGTTAGGATTGCTAACTGGGCGAAGTACTACACTAATAGTTGCATCATTTGAATTTATAAAGCGCCCACAGCACCACACCTTATCCGCCCATTAGCTAAAGCAGCATCAACCAAGGGGGGGGTCCGTGTGTGCGATGTGCGTAAATTGGTGCATTCCAGAGTTCAACTGGAGATGCATTTGCTATGCAAACGCTTATGTCCCCGAGGGCTAGCTTCAAATAACTTCACCTTTTGTCATGACCAAAGAGAGTCCACATCCACTAGTCGGTACAAACTGTCAAACTCGAAATATTGACCATTTGCAAGAATTAGGGCGTCTGTATTGGTGATGCCCACTTCGAACCCACGCAAATTTTCTTTTATGGAGAAATTGTAGAGTCAGCGGAAAAGTTGTGGAGAGTTATTGTAAACACGAACTTTTGTATGCATTCAACTGTGCGTGGTTTCGCTAGGATGCACCGTGGAGATAACCTTGAGGTATAAATGCAGTACTGTTTGTCATTCATTATCAAAAGATCGTCGTGGATAATGCTTAGTGCCATTATTGGACAGGTTTCTCTTTCTGTTTCCTCTTTTTAGTGGGGATAACATTCAGTTCAAAAAGGGTAAGCTGTGAATTATCATCTCAAAATACGATGGCCATATTCATCCTAATTAAGGCTCATGTCCGAATAGTTGCACAAATATTAGAAGGGGACCAGCTCAGTCGTAGAGCTGTGGCTTGAGAATGAATAGATTGCGATTTTGAACCCATTGACAGCCAAGGCTTTTCTGTAGTGATGTTGACAAGGCATGTCTCCTCGAATTGTGGGTACATGCGAGGTGACGGAAGTAGGCGCTGCTGCGATGGAATGCCAGTGTGTTGGTGGTCTTAAATGCAATTTGGGCAAATTTAAGATTTAATTGACCCCCATATTATAGCACACTTCTTCATATTATCAACTGGAAATAACTCTTAAGGTACTGTGGGGATAGAGAAATATGGCTTGATGAATGTAATTTAGTATTTATTTTTATAGATAGAGATCATGTATATTATATCAGAGTGAATATGGGACTCAATATGGAGCAATGGTCATTAACACCTTTTCTTGCCTGCGTGATCCTCAGGAACGCAGTGGTTGTAAGCCTCATTGTTGTAGGTGTGTTTTGATGTATGTATGTATGTATGCATGATTTTTCTGTGTGGTGTTTGATACATGCTCGATTATTAGCGCAATATCTTGAATCTCAATCCAAATGCGTTTCAGAATGAAAAATTGGAGTGTAATTTGCAAAATTTAGATTATATTTGCTCAACCTTATCAGGGGGTGTTGGCATCATAAAATGATACATGCTTTGTAGGAATTAGTAAAATGGCAGGTATGATTTTTTTTTGAATAAAACTTTTCCCAATTTATTGGACAGGTCCCGATCTAGGATTTGGGGGGGGGGGGGGGGGGTGGGGGGGGGGGGGGGGGGAGGGCATTTCGGCCATAGAGTGCTATACCCAGGGAGAAGGTCTATATGGCTTTGTGAAATTTCTGAATAACTAATATTTAGCCTCACAAGGCAATTCCTTGTACAGGGATTGCCATTTTAGAGTGAAAAACATGTTTCACAACAGGACCTGAAAAATAAAGAAATAAACTGGACCCCCTCCAAATTCGGCCATGGTTGTTAGATGTTCTCTGCCATGTTCATTCAGGAAATTTGGACAGAAATGGAAAAGTAACGTGTATACGATTTCAATTAAGAATCAAATTCTTTTTTCCTAAAGAATCGTTAACATTATTGCATCAATTTCTTTTTTTGGAATTACAAGCTATTGATGGAAGTTTGAGTCATGTTGATGTGCATATTTCATGCTGACTTATATACTCTATTATTTTAACTATTCAACTTATCCCATATTGGACCCTGCACCCCATAGCATTGAATCGAGCACCTGCTGGTTATGCATGAGTCTTCCATGTGCTCAGGGTTGGGATTTGAGCTGCAAAAGTGGGCTGGGGCAGCAAAAGTGTTGGGGGGGGATATTAAGATACCACAGATTGGGTACAAATTATGCTCAGACAGTGGAGCTGAGCCTTCCCCTCCCCCCTCCCCCCCCCCCCCCCCTCCCCCCTTCCCCCCCCCCCCCCCCCTTCCCCCCCCCCTCTCTGCAATCTCTGCATGTTTTGTGAGTTCCCGAAACTATGGGGGTCAATACGATCAGGTCAAATCCCCATTTTACCAGAAATGATTTTTTTTTTGCATGAACATGTAATTTTTTGCATTACAATTGCCTTCTCTCTGCTATCATCCAAGCTATACTCGGGGTTCCAATCCCCTAATTTGTCCTTGAGGCACATTCTAAACTCTACTGCCATGAACCCAAATGTTCTGTTGAACATTTTGTGTCATCATGGACTGTTTTAAACCGGGAAATGATCTCTGCAGGTTCATTGGCCATGTTCTCCCATTACGTGGTCTTTTCTTCCTGGGTTATTCATCCCAATAATCCAACTGAGTGGTGTTCACTATTATTAACCAACCCTACCTCCTGAGAATTGTTTGATTGTCAAAACAAAACAATTGTAGTTCTTAACAAAGGTCACAGTATATGGTTTAAACCATGTTTTGGCTTATTGTATGGGGTCCTCTAGAAATTTCAAATCCAATATCCAACAATTTGAATTCATCTGCCCATAAAGTTATCCCTCCCCCCCCCCCCCCCCCGCCCTCTTCTCTTGCCGAAATAGCAAATATGTGAGAACTTGATGTCCCCTTCATTCCAATATATTGGAATATGCCACATATTAGTAAACATCCTGCTGCCCTCAATGTCTAATGTTTAAAACCAGGAAAAATACCTGATCTCGCAAATAGGTGTGATGCATGAGGTGTTTGTTCAGGGATAAGTTTGTCTACCAACAAGCCATAAAAATGTGTAGGTTTCTGTGTAATCGTGACTTTGCTCACATCACATAGACCCTCATTTGGAATTACTGCGGGCTATATGCTGTCCTGTAATTCGGCAGGCATTTTATAATAAAAGGAATCATGGTGATCAGTACACATGATATTCCGTGTCTGGATAGTCCCTCTGTCTCACTAGTGAGGCAAGGGAAAGTGAGAAAGTAGACTAGGCTCTCGTCTTGGCCAGTCCTTGTATACTTTCCCATGCTTACCTAGTCCCCCATCGCATGGTCAGTGAGTCATTGTCCTGTTCTATTGGTCCTCTGTCTTAATCCTGTTAATTAGGTAAAATGGGAAATAGCGTTATCATGTATTCCGTGGCCTCACTAATCCCTCTGTCTCGCTAGTCTTGTGTTTTTGGTCACTAGCGAGTCAGAAAGACTAGCGAAAAGTAGGGACTAGTTGTGGTCTCACTAGTGAGTCGAAAGCTAGTGAAACAGTATAGACTAGGTTATGTTGGTATCATAGTGAGGTCAAAAGACTACGTGAAAACAGTAGGACTAGTCGTTGTATCACTAGCGAGTTGAAAGGGCACTGTGAACAGAGACTAGTCTCTCGTCTTTAGTCTCTTGTCTTGATGGTCCAATGTCTCACTAATGACTAAAGGACTAGGGAAACGGAGACTAGGTTGTTTTTCTCACAGTGAGTTTAGAAACTAGTAGAAAAACATTAGGACTAGTCCTCGTCTTCAGTCTCTTTGTCTTGATGGTCAATGCTCATAATGACTAACGGGACTAGTGAAACAGTTAGACTTGTCTGTTGTCCAATAGTGATGTTTAGAAACTAGCTAGAACAGTCACTGTCTTCTCGTTTAAGTCTCTGTCTTGATGGTCCAATTGTATCACTAATGACGAAGGAATAGTGAAAACAGTTGACTAGTCTTGCTGTCTCACCAGTGAGTGAGAAACTAGTAAAAATTCAACTAGTTCTCGTATTATAGTCTCTTTTCTTGATGGTCCATTGTCTCACTAAGACCAAAGGACTAGTGAAACAGTAGACTAGTCTGTTGTCTCATTACGTGAGTTTAAGAAACTAGTTTAGACATTAGACTAGTTCTTGTACTTCAGTCTCTGTCTGATGGTACATATGTCTCACGAATGACTAAAGGACTAGTGAAACTGTAGACTAGTCTGTTGTCCCAATAGTTGAGTTTAGAAACTAGTAGAACATTAGATAGTCTCTCGTCTTTTTAGTCTCTTGTCTTGATGGTTCCGATGTCTCACTAATGACTGAAGGACTAGTGAAACAGTAGGACTAGTTGCTGTGCACTAGTGAGTTGAGAAACTAGTAGAACATTATACTAGTCTCTCATACTTTAGTCTCTGTCTTGATGGTCCAATGTCTCACTAATGACTGAAGGACTAGTGAAACAGTAGACTAGTCCCTTGTCTCACTAGTCCCTTGTCTCACTAGTCCCTTGTCTCACTAGTCTTTTAAATACGAGTCAAAAGAACTAGTGAAACTTGTCGACTAGTCCCTTGTCCACTATGAGTTTGAGAACTAGTAGAACATTAGACTAAGTCTCTAGGCTTTATTCCTTGTCTCGATGGTCTCACTATTTTCCTAAGGAACTGAAGGACTATGAACCAGTAGACTAGTCCCTTGTCTCACTAGTGAATGAGAAACTAAGTGGAACTTAGACTATCTCTCCTCATCTTTTTTAGTCTCTTGGTCTCGAATGGCCCACTGGTCTTCATCACAATGACTGAAGGATTAGTACAACAGAGAACATAGTGTCCCCCCTTGTCTTATTAGTCCCATGTCTCACTAATGAATTGAGGGACAGTGAATCAAGTCGGCTAGAAATCCCTTGAGTTGCATAGTCCCCCATTCCTCTAGCCATGTGGCTCAATAGTGAGACGAAACATTGCACTGTATGGGTATAAGCCCAACTGGGGTTTACTTGCTGAAGGCAGTTAATATTATTTTCTTCTATTTTATTCCTCTTGGGATGGAGGAATAATCTATTGATTTATTGGCTTTAGGGCTTTATGACAGTGGATTGATTGTGGCCTCCTGAAATTGCATGGGTGGTGCCCTTGCATGACGTCAAATGCTGGTTAAAATAGGCCATCTCCTCATGAATTCAAAATTGTGATGACATATTGCCTCTCTTAGATATTTTCCGAATTCACTGTGCATTCTCTTTGTGGCAGTGCATGACTATGGGGGTGGTGCATTTTAATTCGACTGTTTAGTGCTAGATTAATCGCTTATTTAGTTTTCAATGAAGGGACCTGTTGGCTGACAATCATGTGACACCATCACATCAACTAACGAGCCCTAACATTGCCAGGTATTGATAGTTATTCCGCACATTGGTACTGATTCTGTATAAAAATTGCATTTCTCCTTCGACAACTCATCTAATTACTGATCTTCGTGCCCGCTTTTCCTCCTCTCGAGTCAGCCGTGAAAAATATTCTACACTAACAGTCGAAAAACCCTATGTGTTTATCTGAAGAAACTCCTGCCACCATATTATTATCATCACATCTTAATGCATCATTTAGTGGCAGTATTCTTGTCTTTCATACACTTCATTGACTTCAGTTATTGAGGCAAACGTCCAGCCAAATAAATACTCTTGCTGGTGTTATAACTTAGAGAGAATAAAAAACTTTCAAAAATCACTTTGTGTCCAGGTCAAGCATGTTCGTGTTGGGAAGATATGGTTCCCTCAAATTTCGTATAAGTTGGTGATTTGGGCAAACTGGCAACTTTTTTTATGATGTCATATCTAACCAATTAATAATGGGAAAGTTAGACATCTTTTTCAAAACAAAGTTTGATTGGCATGATAATTTTTCAATACACAATCATATGACATCTAAATATTGTTCTGGTGGACTTGCCCTTTAAACAGTTAAAGTAAGCCAAGATATGTTAGAGGCACAAACATCAAGTTAGTGACGGATTTCTTCTTCTTGACACTGGTGCATTGAGGAAGTCATGTGCCAACAGATGGGGGGTCCCCTGCCGTTCAAGGTGACCCATGGCTGCCGTTCAGGTGACCCTGGCGCTGGTCGTCCGAGGGGCCAAGCATTAGCAGTTTTTAATAGTTCTGTGATGTTGTTTATTTCCTGGAACTAGACAACTGTCAATGAGAACACTGTGGGTAGGTTTCCGCCTGGAAAATCGAGAGAGGGCAACAATGGGCGTATCCTCCGATCCGCATAAATGCCAGGTACTCAGAAACCGAGGGGGGGGGGGGGGGGGGGGCGCCCCGGGGGTGTGCATGGTTCAATGGGGTTTATAAGCATCCTTAGTCTACAAATTCAAGATCATGTGATGTTATGTCATGTGATGTGGTGTTAATGCTTTGCACAGGAAGGCCAGTCATGTAGTATTATTTACCCACACCTGGACTTCCCAAATAAGTCGTGCGTTTGATGGTGTTGTCATCAAAGGTCTCTAATAATTTGGTGAAGGATGGGGGGCTGTTGTATTCAGGAGACGTTGATGATAATGGGTGGGTAGAGGCTCGGGACACTCTGTGCAACCATGTGCCTAGTTCACTGGGCACATCCACATGGTGCAGCTTCTTATGGTTGATTCTGCTAGAGCATGGTTCCCAAACCTGGGGTTGTGAAGCAGTCACCTGGTGGGGGATGCAGGGCTGTTTTTTTAGAAATATATTTAAGAAAATCTGAGGGCCACCTAAATTTACCATGGGACTAGGGCCTTCATGAAGATGCATTCCTAATTCTTTCAGATGTCCAGTTTGGAGTTACACTTGTCTGGATTTTGTGGCGTCTTCCAAGAAGACGAGAGTTCCGACCTCCGGGTCAACATATTATACTTATTGTTTATATTAGATACTGTTGATGCTGTGTTATAGATACTTGAATTTTGATATTCCGAAATGAATAAAATTATTACATTTTCGATAACTTTACGTGTCCCGTTCTTTCTTCATTTGGTCACCAGCGGTGGTAGTATCAGAAGATGATTACGTGAAACCAATTTACGGGTAGTTGCCTGGCTAATTGACAAGGCCATTAATTCTCCCACCTTGCATGTCTATAATATATAACGTTCCCGTGAGAGGCGACTAAAGACATCCATTCCGGTCGACAATTAGTTAGGGAATCCTGTGTTATAAAATGGTTCACATTGTGCTTATATGCCAGCTATTCCACTTACAGAGTTACCCTTCATTAGCCGTGACTTGTCCCAAACGCGTACAATTCTATACTGCAGGCATCTATTGCTTGTCACATTCCAGTAATGTCACGTCAAACCGGTGCCCCCGTCTCAAGGCTTTAACCTCCCAAGAGGACGACTTACCGCATTAGGTGCTCCACTGCTGTTCACAGTAATCTTATCAAGGTCCCCCTTTCACACGTGGTACGTGGTCACATTTGGCCTCGGCAGCCTACCGACTGGGCTAATCCACCTCTATGAAATTCGGTGTTAATGTGAAATCACAGTTTTGTGCGAAGTATGTCCTATTAGAAGGAATAACTGATGACCGTAACTTCATACGGTAAAGCCGATTTCACTGGTACTGCTGCATCGTAAAACGTATCTATACTTTACCTACTAACATTAATCGAGGACTATTGTAAAGCTCCTGTAGTAAGGTTCGCTGCTTGGTGAAATTTATCTGCTATGCAACGCAGTATCCACAGACTCGCAAGTATTCGTAGTATTCATTTCGATTCAATGAGTATAACTTCTATCCCCCTTCTTACCTAAAGAGACTTTCAAGTTCACTACAATCTTAATGATAAATCTGAGCATCATGTAGCAGACTAATTACCTTAACCACCTCCAATGTCCTTGTCATGTCATGTTTGAGCCAGATAAAATATATCTATATATATATAATATCATTTTGTTCGTAATTCTAGCAAATATAATTTAGAAGTGGGTTTGAATAGTATTGAGCTGGAGATTACAGAGATCCCGGAATACCAGGCACATCCGAGACCTTCGAGACTCAGTATAAACCATTAAGCATGAGATGGCGCCAGGATTCGCCGCCGATGTGGGATGGAGTGAGCCCGACACGCAGACCTCCGTCCCCCTTCTCATTTTCTTCCCCTTTCCAAGATTTCATATTTCGAAATTCCTTGACTATTTTCACATGTAGCATACACACGTCGGGGCTCTATCACAATTCAGAGACAAATACCTTGTCGGTCACGATGGTTGGAGAGGGGATCTGTTGAAGTCGGGTTGCGCGCGCTTCATTGTGCTTCCCCCCTCCGTCTTGTGGCTCATGTCCATCCCTCTCCACTTAGCACATACAGGAAGTTGTACCAAAGGTTGCTGGGTAAACAAATGCACATTTTGTTTCACACCACATCCTACCATAGCATTAAAGAGAAGTGGTGGCTAACCTCTGGAGAGCGAGCGAACGAATCAAAAATAAACGTTAGACTGGACTTATAGTTAGCAGTTCAGGTATATGTTGATCATTGTGTGTTCTTGGATGAACCATGGGGAAACAAAAAACCAAAGTAGCTGGCTACTGGGACAACTTCAGGGGACCCCATGAAAGATTCATGTTAACGGTTCAATATAAGGCAATTACTGCATTGCCCACTTTCTGTGGTACATGGGAAAGTTTGGTCTAATGGTACCAACACAGCGACAAAACTTCCCTTTACGCTAATTTTCCCAAAAGTGTTTCAGTGCGAGAAGATGAACAGACGCCATATGTCCACGAATACACGAAATTCATATCAGCGCTTTTGAGACGTTTCACTCTTTTACAGAAGGACATGATAGCAGTGTTTTTAGTACGTCGTGCTATTAACTTTGGTCTTGCCAACACGACGAGTCTGGGTCTTAACCGAAGACTGACCCAGTGGCCATAACGTCATGAGGTCAAGTAGGTCACCAGATGTTGTCACAGACGAAAATTTTCACGCCAACCCTTAAATGTGTCGTTGCCAAGATCATAAAGGATTGCTCTAGGCTGACCTTCCCATTTTCTTGACCTGACACTCAGCAACGATACCAGTTCATTCTCACCCATATGTGCAACCCCTATACCTAATATTAACTTGAAGAGACTTGCACTAATTAGATCTCGTGCTGACATGGTTTAGCTATGCTGGTTGAGCTGTTGTGATCCGCATGTCTGCCTGTCTTTTCTCTGTCTGTCCGGTCGATCCGTCCGTCCGTCGTTGCCTTCTTTTGGCGTGTTTCGTCAGTCTTCGACGTATGTTGACCAAACTGGGGAGACACAATGTTCATCGACCACCGGAAAATATCTGACATCAGAAAAATCAAGGTCAAAGGTCATTAAGGGGCACAATAGGCCATTCTGTGCAAAATTTAAAACTGTATCCCCTCCTACAAAGTGCATTGATTTTCCGAAATCATGTCATAATGTTCCTTGGGTGGTGCTACTTCCAGCTTGTACACATATTTTTGATGCAACATCATATAGTGCCAGTAGAGTGAAAACATTAAAATATGGTGAAAAAATGTATTATAAGCCCCCACTCATTCTTTTATGGACGTTGAGCTGAACTTGAAAACACCAACGTTTCTTGACGCTTGGGACCGCTCTTCTGTCAGTGAATGTCAATGTCCATTAAAGGGGCACCATGGGTTCCCATTGCGTCCTGGAATTGCTTCTCTGGCCCCAATTAGTCATTCTTCGATGGATGGCAATCAAACAATGATCACTGACAAGTGAGACATCTTGGACCTCAAAAAAGGTCAAGGTCAAAGGTCATTGACGGGGGCGGATCGATTTGCCATGTCATATCGTGCCATTAGAGTTAAACAGTAAAATGTGGTAAAGGTAAAAATATGTCCTATAGCCCTAAAGCAGTCATTCTTTAATGGATGTTTACTCTTGGGACATATATTTGACCGTGTCAAGGGTCATTGAGAAGAGGACACATTTAGTCCATTGTGTTGACATTGCCTTGTGGAATTCTTCATTCTTTGAGGAGTCGACCAAACTTAGTTACAGTGATCATTGACTGCTGTACGCGGCATCTTTGACTTGTGAAGGTCAATTTGACCAAAGGTCAATGACGGGGTATAATAAGGCCATTTCGTTTTCGCCCCCAGAAGTTTATTCCTCGATGGATACAGTGATTATTAAAAGCTTGGGCATCTTGACCATGCGAATGTCAAGTCATTGAAGAGGGCATAATATGCCATTGTTCAAAATTCTTTTTGGCCCACAAATTTCATTCTTTGATTGATATTACAAACATATTTTACAGTGACCGTGGATGCTGTTGCAACATGTTAACTGGTGAAGGTCAGAGGTCAATTTGGGCATGAAAGGCGTTAATAGGCCATTGTGTGCAGTTGCCTTTTGCCCCCAATGTTCAATTATTTGAGGGATGTTACCACACTTTGGATACAGTGGTTGTTGCCTACTGGGGCATTTTTTATTTTATGACTTCTAGGTCAAACAGTAATTTAAAAAATGGGCACAGTTAGCTACCGAAAATGCAGCCGGCCCAAAAAAACGGTAAAAAGCACAATTCGTGAATTAGTATCACTTGTTTCCTGTTTGGACAATTGTGCTGTTCTTTTCCCATTGTTTCACTAGCAAAAAAAAAACATTGTATTAACGAACGAATTAGGTCAATTGAATCAGCCATTGTGTGAGTGTTGAATTCTCTCTCTACAAAGAGTCGAAAATAGCATTTTGTTGAAATTTAATTTAGTTCTTCTGTTAATGAGTAGGCCCTTACATAATGTAAATAATCAGGGGTAAAACAGTGCAATCAGGCAAAGAGAAGTGGTTTCAAGAACCCCTACAGACAAACACACAACTCTACATTGGTCTTTTTGCAATTAAATATTCAGTCCATCTGTGCAGTTTGAGCTACGCACATTGGTGACTCTCGTTAAACTGCTGTCATGACCTTGAATAGCATAAAAACAATGGGGTTCGTCCTTCATACCACATGAGCAACCGCCTGTCTAAGGGAACTTGATACCTGTTTGCGTTCGTTAGATACGTGCTGACAAGAGTGTCACACTACACCACACACCGTCACTCGCACACACACACACACATACCACACGCGCGCACGGACATGGACTGTATGAATTAATTTGAGTCGGCAATTAATAAAAAAGCAAACTGATGAAGGGGCAGCAGGGGAATGAAGAGGGGACGGAAGGGGTACAGGGGAGGGTGGGGGCTTGAGGAAGGGAAGGGGAGTTAAGTAGGGGGACAGGGGATGAACGAAGAGGGATAGGAATGGGAGGAGTGGAGAGGCTGAAGGATCGGGACAGTGATGTCGACTTGATACAATGTTGAGTCTGCGATAGGTTCATTTACTGGAGATCGTCACTGTGATGGTGACACTATATGGGTTTAATGTTACGCCTGGAAAGAGACGAGGGAGAGCAACAATAGCATTGGCCATCCGATACTCCCGGAATATGTGTATATGTGTATGGGTATGTATGGTATACAATGACTAAACCCACGCGGGGGGGGGGTGGGGGGGTCAGACAAGCATAGGGAGGGTGAGGGCCCATTTATTGAGGGCAGCACCTTCCCTTGGGTTCCGTTCTCAAACCCCCCCCCCCCCCCCCCCCCCCCCCCCCCCAACCCCCCCGCCTGTGTATACTTCCCTAATCAAACATCAGTCTCTGATCCGTTCGAGTTGATTCCGGTTGAACCCTCAGACGTTGCATAGGCAATCAGTAGGGTTCGTGGCTGGGTTAAAACGTGAACAGGTGCTGTTCTGTGAGCGCCGCTTGATTGTTTGAAAACCATCGGAACCAATTTTCCCTTATAAGTTGATATGTGAATACCTATTTCTATCTTTCTGTTATCAAGGGCGCACCGTCTGAACCGTCCGTCCGTAAAGGCATTCAGGGAAACACTGCGGAAATGCGTATCCCACTACAGTTAGTCGGTGTTATCATTGGCTAGGGGTACATACAGAGTGTTCAGGGATTTAAGGTCACCGCTCATGAGATGGGCATAATGAACTATTAAGTAAGAAAAACTTGCTTTTTCCTCTAAAATGCTTTACCTCTACAGATTAGGTTAGATTCCATGAAACATTTCAGTGTTATCAAGGACTGGTACCTTGGGGTGTTCACGGATTCGATCAAAACGTCATTGAAGGGGTCTATCACTCATTTTGCCGAAAAAATGCAAAGAAGATTTCGTATTCTCCACATTTCAAGTCGGAAAAAAAAATCACGGAAGTTGGTCAGTCAGTATGCTGATGCCAGTGTTGCCTACAGGGTGTTCAGATATTTGAAGTGAGGGCCATTGTCAGTACGGGGGTCATTTGGTCAATTAACATGAAAAGTGGCACTTTTCCTACATTTTGAGTGACTTCTTAACGTCGAGATGTGCAGAGATGGCCCTTGAGTAAGCCGTGGGAGGGTCATGGGATTTGCTTACATGAACTCCCCAGGACTGCTGGATAGGTTACTTTATGAGGGGATGGTCTAAACAGTTTTTATAACGGACAAGCATGCATGTAACCATCCTTATTGGCAAATAGGTACAATTACGGGGCCCCTCAACACAGTGAATGCTGCAATATTTGCCTAAATAACAGCTGCAAAACCTCTCTGAACTGCAAAACATTTTGGTGTTAAAATGTATTGGTATTGGGTCATGGGGGGGGGGGGGGTCGGACTCCAATTGCCTCCCCCCGTGGGTACGCCACTGCAATCAATCCTTCTACCATACGTAGATATGAGAACAAATAGGGTGTGTAAAGCATATAATAGAGCGATCGACTTTTCAAAACGGGTTGAATCAAGGTGGATTTCAAGATTCCCAGGCCGTCCCGTCGCTGACAACCGATCCAGGACCCGGCTAGAAGAAAGACGGACCAACTATGCAGTACGTAACTAATGGATGCATCCATATGCAGTACATACTGAAGCGCTAGGAAACTTGAAGCAACACGATGCTACGATGAAGGTCACTGTCAAGAGCGAGTCTGAATCCCTCATTCGGGCATTTTGTGTAAGTACTCACTCGTAATGGCATTAGCGGAGATGATAATTCAACCCTGAGTAGTTCGCGAACTGTTCCTATTATCTGTTGCTAAGGTAACGTCGATCGAAAAGTAGGGTCCGCTTTTTACCCAGGTGTCGGGACTACCCAGGTATACATTATATGAAAAATATGAACACCCATGGAATTACCTTCTCGTACTTCTCCAAATAGTAATGGGTGTTATTATATAAACAGGTCTATTCAGTTCTTGAAAAACCCTGCAGTAGTATGAATTCACAGTATCTGCCTTATGACATGCCAAGGTTGACAAACGGAATTCAATCCTACGAGAGCATATGGAACTCACAGTGAACAAACTGGAGAAGTTCTTAAGGTTGCCTTCGACAAGAGGGCACAATTAAGTCGAATGATCAGATTGGAATCCTTATGCAGTTGGCTGAATAGTGAAGAAAAAGGGGGGTAACTTAAACAAAAAAACGCACTGAGCCCCCCCGTGATCAGAAATAAAAGCTATACACCAATTTTAAACTGGACATCATACTCACAAAGAAAGTCACAGGCGGACAAATTGGGATAATTAAAACAAAAAAATGAGAAGTGGTGGACAGCCGAGTGTATTTCGCTGTATTCGTTTGTACTGCATGGAGGAAACTGAAGCGAACGATGGTGGCGCTCTGTAAGTTTGAGTGAGGCACCACCATAAACGTTATAGGCTGGGCCTGTGCGCGTCAGACGATTGTGGTCGAATGTAGCCATGGCGTAGTGTGTTACGGGATACCTCAATCTGCACAAATGTATAAAACAACAAGGCCCGATACCTCCGGAAGTTGTCGAGAATTAGCCAAAGGAGAAGTGTACGAGAATACATATCTCGAAGCCAGTGGCGTGCCCACGGGGAGGGGGGGGGGCGGGGCTGACTTTTTCATTGAATGTTATGGTTGTCGATCTCACATTCAGGAAAATCAGAGTCCATCTTTCGCAACATTTACAACATATTTATCCATCTATTTTCCGGTGTGTGGGGGTTGCCAGAATTTGCGTGCATGGAAACAGAAGCTTAAAAGTCCTTCATCTAGTGGCCTCACTATCAACCAATGGGTTTAATTCAAGGAAAATGGATACAACACACATCAATCAACTTACAAGTTCAATTTCGACAAACATGACACAACAAATCCATGGGTATATATTGTCTGTAAACAGTATGTGTCCTTTTCGCTGGTGTCCTACGAACAACACAAGGGTACCAACAAATCAAAATACATGAGCTACCTAATTATCACGGTGCCATCTAAGTTTTTAGCCTACGCCTGCTGTTTACAACTCTTTGCTAAATTTGGAAGGAAAATCTATATTAAATGACAATGACCTCAGGTCGTTGTCCATGAGAAGTATCTCTTACCGTCCGACTCCGCCGTACTTTTGATCATGTTGTTCGTTGTCTGAATTAGGACCCGCTAATGGTTCCTATAGTACCCAACAAATAATAACCTATATGTGGGGTGGAGATTATGTGTGTTTGATGGGCAGACTAAGAGCTATATAGACATCGTTAACAGCTTCCTATGGGTTAGTAGGTCTAGGCTAGCCAAGAGTCCGTAACAATGATGTTTCGATCCCATCGATGCGTACAAGCAAGCCGTCACGGTTTCAAAAAGCTGCACACGTGCATGTCACTTGGAATAATAGCAGGATTGGCTTTCAGGCCTCGCAGTGTTAGGACAGTGTTTTCTGGCTCAGGGCCTATGGTTTAAGGAGGAGACATCTAGGAAGGAGACTATTCAACCGCTTTGGATAAATCTCTGCGGATAGAAAAGAATATATTTACGAACGTCACAATTTACAGATTGGAAACGAGCTTGAGACAATACCCCGTTGGTTGGTAACATTGGAAAAAACTCATGAAATAGTGAAAATGAAGGCAGAATCTAATCTATGAATGATATTGGGAAAACTGAATTGAATCACCTCGAATTCGTCTCCCTCAGCTCCATTGAAGTTAGGCCGAGACGCCTTAAGCTTCCCTCAAATTTGGTATAAGACAGTGAATATGAATCTCGTTAGCCCCACGCTGAACGTTTCTCAATTAAGCTTATCCTTTGAGAATTAAGGATTCCCCACTGCGACAGAATTACTCCAGGTGAGGTTGGTCTCACCAGTGCTTGAAAACAGCCTGACAACCACTTGATCGAGGAAACTGAAGTGTCGTCTAATCAGCCAAAGAATCCAATTAGCTTTCCTCGCAGCTGCGCAACACTGCTTAGGGGGTTTCAAAGAAGAAGCAAAATGAACTCCGAGGGTCCTTTTCTGAATACCTGAGAAAAATCAGCTTGCGGATTCTACTATTGAGCAGGTGGAAATTGGAAAGTAGCGGGCAACACTCCAGGGGAAGCAGTTTCGGAAACACACGAATTGCAGGAAAAAAGAAACGAACGTTAGAGGCCTTGGTTGCGATATGACGAGGGAGGGGTAAATGAAAACCGGAGAACGACAAGAACAAGAAAAAGAAACAAGAAGAAGGTGACCGAGTTAGGACGAATAACTTCAGGCGAAGGGAGGGGAAGGGAAAGCGCACTGAGTTGCGGGAGGAGCATCCAACCATGGAGGGTAACGGTCAGAAAGACGGGGAGATGAAAAATACCGATCTATGATGGGACGAAGAGAGAGTGGTAGTATGTGTCATCAATGATGAGACGACTGACCGGCTTCTGAAAACGATAAAGGATACGAAATAACGATAACGTCCCCCCCCCTCCTAAATATGTCAACCACATTCATTAAGGGGCGAATTGGGTTTTGTTAAAAGTAATTTTTGGAACGGAAATATAAAATCCCAATTTTCCAGAATCTTGGCAAGGTGTGAGAAACGCTGGCGTCTGGTTCCAAGATTGGGTTAGGATTGGAACCAAATGCAGGAAGTCAAGCAAGAAGTCTAGATTCGGTATTAACCTGATATCATGCTTAAAAAGCAGGTGAAAAAAAATAGAAGCTAAAAGGCCAAGTGATACTTGGTCTGAGCATTCCAGATCGTCCTGTTCAGAGGTTTCAATACTTGGACCTTGTTGAACACAAATGACAGTGAGCTAACGCTACGTATCATTGTGGGGAACCAAAGATACCAAGTATGAGGCTTGACCCATCCAAAAAGGTGGGTTACCGTGTTCACAAATCCCAAAGTTGATAAAAATCTGCAATTCTTAAAAGGGATGATCCCAATCCACACTAAAAAAGATAGGGTCCCCCCCCATAGGAAAGTTGCAGACCAAATTTGAGCTTGAATGACCCTACTTCAGGACTTGAGGATTTCAGACGTTGACCTAGTTGGCTTCAGATGACCTTTGACCCGATGCAAAACAAAACTGAGGAACCCTGTACTTATATGAGGAGCGACATACCAAGTATGAGCTCCATCCATCAGAGGGAGTGAGATATTTCGTGTTCACAAAAAGGGGTCACTACACGCACACGTTCATGACTGCATAGATTCCTCTAGGACTTCGTAGTAATCAAAAACCGGGAGGGAAAAAAGTTATGCTGGTATACGGACCAGCCATTACAAGAGTGTCAATAGCGCAGTAGCTCGGCATATGCAATTTATAGATCAGTGCGTCATTGTAAGGTATGTCCAATTTGTTTTAAATGGTATTCATCAACACATGTGAACAATTTTCAAAGTCTAGCCATACAATTATAATGTTTTCACAATTTCCCAAATTCTTCTAAAGAATGACTCCAATCCACACCGAATAAGGACTAGGGTTCGTGTACACCCCCCCCCCCATGAGGAAGTTGCAGACCAAATTGAACTTGACAACTGAGCCTGCATTCAGACTGGATGTTCATAAGGACTTCGAGACTTTGACCTATGCGGATGTAGATGACCTTTGACCTGACTCAAAGCAAAGGGAAATCAGAACTTATAAGGAGAGAGCGCACATACCAAGTACGAACTTCAACCATCCAGATGGAGTCGGGTTTCAAAACAGGCGTCCGTCACAACACGCACACTTATAATGACTGCATGGATTCTCTGACTTTAATCAAGTAATCAAGAAAGGGGAGGAAAAAACGTATGCTGTATAGGACCAGCCATATTCAAGTGTGATATCAATTGATAGTACAGTGAGTCATTGTCAAGGTCACTGTTCAATTTGTTCAAATGGTATTCATAACCACATGTGAAAAACATCCAATGTCTGCATCAATTAACAAAATGCCAGCCATTCATTGTGATTGCATGGCGAAGCCAAAAGGCAAATCTGATGCAGTTCATGGTTGTGCGTGCGGTAGTATGTGTGTGTGTGTGTGTTGTGGTGTGGCGTGTGTGTGTGTGGTGTGTAGTGTGGTATTGTGTGTTGTGTGTGTGTGTGACAATTCGTTTCCACGCGATTATCTAACAAACGCAAGCAAGTATTATGTTTCATATTCAGGTAGGTAGGTGGCACCCAAGGAAGGGATGACCCCTATTGTTTTTATGCTATACGTCATGGTACCAATCGATGGTGCGTCAAGGTCAGAGAGTCAAAACTTGAAAGTGTTTCGTCAAGATATTTAATGATCGCAAGCAGTATGAAATTAATATTTGGTAGGTAGTGTAAACCATGGCGGGGATGACTCCTATGTTTTTGGTGTGAGGTTCAAGATCATTTCCCTGGTCATCCTATGGCTATCTTATATATCTTGGCAACGAAATTTTAGAGTGATGTCGTAATGGTAAGTTTTGTGTATGGTTGAAATACATCTGGTGACCGACTTTGACCTCATTTGAACCTCTTGACCTTCTGACTGATTTGACCTCTGACTAGTTGGATTTGCCTGCTTTTTTGTATTGGCGGGAAGGCGTCTTGTTAAGACAAACAAAAAAAGTCAAGAATACCATACTACGATTATTCTTATCACAAGCTATTCAATGAATGTGGAAGGGATCACAGGACAGAAAAAATCGTCATATATCTCGGCAAACGAAACATTGGGGGACTGTCATAAGGAAAGTTTCGTCGTTCTGGATGAAATACATCTTGTGACCAACTTTGACCTCATTTGTGTCCATTGACCCTTTGACCTCATTTGACCTTTTGGACTGGTGATTTTGCATGCTTTTTAGTGTTGGCGAGAAGCGGTCTGAAGACAAACGAAAAGTCACTGAACTGCCATACTACGATACACCCATCACAAGCTATCTCAAATAATGTGGAAGGTCAAGACAGCTAAAACACTGGAATGTTGATAAATTTGGCATTTGACATCTGCTCCTCAGCATGATATCTAATGAATGCAGTATCATCAATTCAAATTAATTGTGTGGATGTACCCCTGATGAAGCAATAACCCTATGTTTTTTGGTATCAGGTCAAGGTCTTCCAGGTCACCATAGGACAATCCTTATATCTCTGCCAAAACGATTCATTGTACCAGAGTGAGAACAAGCTAGCCAACCAAACAAATATTTCCCCAGTGAAGACAGGACAATTCTTGAATTGTCCTTTTCTTGTTTTCCTGATATGTTTGAGTATTGGACTAGCATCCAATATTTTCCCCTAGACAAGACCAGGACAATTCTTGAATGTCCATTTTAATTATTAGCCCCAGTGACTCAGCCTATATGTACCTCCTGACCAGTAGTGTGGTTGCTACGGTCGGGGTTGGCATTTTGGTCTTGCACGCCACCCCCCTCCCACCAGCTTTCATAGGCGCTACTTATGAAATTTAAAAATTAGCCCTGTTTGAACCTGCACATGCATTTATTTAACAAATTCCTAAGTGCAAAGCAGAAACGCCTCTTCTTCGCTATACCTCTCTCTTTAGTGTTACATTTTCGACCACCAAGTGTTGTGTTTTGCCCCGTCAATAAAATCTGGGTTACTTCCAATTCCCCCCCCCTCCCCTCTCCCCTTCCCCAATACAAGTAATTCCCGCAGTGAAGACAGTACAATTCTTCAATTGTCATTTTATTATTATTCCTGACATGTCTGAATAGTGGACTACACCAGTGCCCAGCTATTTATTCTGTAGTACCTCCTTATCAGTCATTGTTTCAAGTGTTGTTTTGGGTGGCGTGGGAATTGCAGGCAGATACGGCTCTTTTTTACATGCAACAACCACCCCCCCCCCTCCCCCAGGTTTCTTAGTCAGCCTATGAAAATTGAAAATGTTAGCCCTATTTGAAGCCTGCATCACTGGCATTCATTGACAACTTCCTAATTGCAAGCAGATACGTTTCTTCTTGCGTATACTTCTATACATTATGGATATCGATGGGAGGGGTAGACAAACTGGGCAATTTTTCCATAGGCCGAATATTATTTTACACGAGGGGATAATGCCAATTTTTGTTGCTTTCCATTAATTGAAAACGTTGATATGATCTTCAAATTTCCCATTTAACTAGTTATTACAGCAGAAATGCACACCAGGAAAAGTCCAGCTGAATTCAATTAAAACACCTAGTATCCCACCATTATCCTTTCAAACCACGTCTGCATTGTGTGTGTATCTATAATTAAGCCCTTCAGTTTGACTGGTCAACATTCTAATCCTCAAAAGGATTTACTCTCTCCGTCAAGCTGTGTGTGTGAACTGTGCAAAGAATTGAGAAGTAACAACACATAATAAACTTTAAACTGCCCCCCCCCCCCCCCCCCCTGTCAGACATTCCGGTGTGGAAATGGTACCTGGCACTGGCATGCTCAGAGATTGAGAGGGGGTAATCCATTATTCTCTGTGTGCAATCATCCTACTATTTCTGATTGTGTTTACACTTCCCTACTGGGAATGCTAAAAGCACACTTCCAGGTGTGCAAGGACTTGACAGGCAGGACTTACCATTGGGTATTAGCACCTGTGATTCATAGACAAGCCCTAATGAGGGGATTAACTTTGGTGTGTGTAGAAGCAGTGAGTTGGGAAAGACGAAGCAAGGTTAAGGAAACTCTGAAAGTAAGGAGGGCACAACATTTTTGGCATTTTTTGCTATTGGGCAAAAATTGAGGGCATACCCTTTACCCCATGAGCAAAAAGTGAGGCATACCCTGTACCACAGACAGAAATGGGCAGGGGTTTGATTCTATAAAGTATCTCTCTCTTCATCCCCGTGCCTTCTCGATCTGTTGTTGCTGTCCTCATGATGTGACTATTTGGGAAAAGTGATTGCCAGGATAATAACATGTTAAACAATTGGCCAGAATCATACGGGATCAACCTTAAAACTGAGCCCAGCATAATTCAGAACTGTCTCACATGGCTATCTATCCTAGAAAATTACAACGATCTTGTCTGTTTTTTTTATTTGTATAATTATCGTGCAGCCAGATACATTTGTTATGTGAGGTGCAGCATGGGGTGGGTCATATAATAGACCTTCCTCAACCCCACCAAGGTCGAGAGATATGTGATTTTGAAAGCCTGTGAAAAGTTTGACCTAAAAAGCAACAAGACATTTGATGGAACTGTAAAATGGCTCATCTGATAAATTATTCTGACCAGTTATGCACTTGTCAAGCATGACCCCCCCTTGTACCCCATACAAGGTGAGTCATTGCACTTCAACAAAAGGATCACCCCTCAGTCCTGTGCCTGAAAAATATGAAAACGGTACACCCCCAGTCACTTTGAAGACCACAGACTACTCTGCCGTATAAATTGAAACGATTGACTGTCAATGACTTACCCCTCAGCACATTATTGTAACGACATATGGTACATGACCAACCATGTGAGACACCAGGCTATTGGACCACTTGATGTACCTACAATGACTCGCCTTGTCCAGGTAGTGGAGGGATGCAATTGATATGCCTGTATGCCTGTACGCACTTCGCTTTCCCCACACATATACCCCTAAAAAAGATATTTTTTTCACATTTGTTAATGGTGTTGGTCGTCCGATTGGCAATACCTCCACTTCATTCAATCTATCTGCTTGACCACACATCACTTATGAGTAATGAATGTGCTAAAGTGATCCTCATCATTTCTCCTTGCCTGCAGCTGCTGACTTAGTGTTCGGTCGCTGGGACCCCACACTGAATGGAAAAATCTTGGACCTCGCTGGTTATGACTTCTGACTTTACCTTCACTCTTCAAGACATACTTACTTACCAGGTTTTTTTTAGTCAGTATGTCATTTCACTTGCCCTCAGATTACTTTTTTGACCTTGGTCAAACGCAACAATCATCTCCTCTCATTGCGCTGAGTAATACTGCAGTGATCGTTTTGTGTCAAGTTGTGGTTTGGAGTTGGCACACACATCTTGCCAGGTTTGATATAAGCTGAGTAGGGGAAACGTCCGGAAAAAATGCAAGGAATCACTACGCAGAGGTGCATTCTTGTTTATAGGTCAAGTCATGAACTACCACATTGGACCCTTTTGCCATTTCTGATCCTCCCCCCTCCCCTACCATTAGTGCCATGATAATAGGACAACTTCCCATGATCATGCCATCTATTTCGTGGAGTTAGAGGCAGCTGACTGTTCGAATTTTGGACCAAAATTGACCCTCCATCACTTTCACCGCTCGAACAAAGTGACATAAAATTGACTCCTCGATGACCTTTTACCCATCAAATCATGAACGCCCTTCTGTAACCAACTAATCAATGTGACAACTTTCACGAGTATCCGGTATATTATGTAGAAGTGGGAGCTAAATTGATAGGTCCGAAACATGATCGACTTGGATCGCAATTTTGCCAAGCCCAGGGTCCAGGTTCTGTCAAAATGGAATGGCAATTGATTCGTACAATTGTCCAGGGGGGGGGGGAAATTACCCGCTCACCACCAAACAGCCAGCTGACTTCACAGTTAAGGACTCAGACTGGCCTCGCCTCCCCGTTACCACCACCCACCGACCACGCCCACCCCAACCCGCGAGCATGCGGGGGTCCCTAAAAACACATGGAGGGGATGTGTTATGCCTACGCACTGACAGCCGTAAGGTCATGTGTGGTACTGGGTGTCCCCTCCCACACAGTTGACCACATCGTACCTCATAGAGAGAAATGGCTTGGAGAGGTGTTTCTTGCCACCACACTAACGCATGCGTTAGTGAGGGGAAAAAACTTGGTAAAGTCGACCATATCTGCTGCATGTGATGCCCTATGCCCATGTACCATTTGGCTTGAAACATCACAAATATACTGTACCCTGATAACACACCCGCCCAGTTTGGTTAAAGCCTTCCGCCATAAGGATCAATCTCAGTATTTTGGTCTCCCGCCGCGGCCCCGGAAACTAATTAAACTATTGAACCGTATTTTGGGGGGCATTGACACGAAACTTACACAAATTTCTGCTATCCATTGGGTTCGAGAGATGGGTGTTGACATAACTTGTCATAGTATT
Organism: Sclerodactyla briareus; assembly: GCA_026419785.1. NCBI lineage: Eukaryota > Metazoa > Echinodermata > Holothuroidea > Dendrochirotida > Sclerodactylidae > Sclerodactyla > Sclerodactyla briareus. The sequence goes on along the minus strand of JAODTK010002888.1, from coordinate 97,155 downwards.
TTGCGAATTGTCGGTTTTGTTCCGATATATCTATTCCAACCGCCATTTTAGCTGCCCACCTCCCGAACAATGTGGCCCTTCCTCTGCCCTCTAGATGGATAGTCTGTCTAGTCCGATAGTGTGAATTAACATGGGACTAGGTGTCGTAAACACCTAGGCAAGTCGATATCGGATCTCCTGGGCCGCTTACATATATAAAGAAGCCTGTGTATTAGATTCGCATGAGCCCCGACTAACCATTCAACGTCGCTAATCGTAGCGTATATCCAGTACGAATTGCAACACTAGACTAACGGGCTTCTTTAAAATCATCCAAAGGGTGAATCAAGGTTCATATACCCTATCAGCTGGTGTACTGTTCGTCGACGCGGACATCTTCATTTTTAAATAATTGCTTCATTTCCTTTCCGGAGAAATGTAAACTACTCCCCACCGTTTTGCGATCAGTTCATCCGTCCTAATGAGTTTTACTCCAGACAACGTCGGAATGTTCCTCACCGTACCAGACGGAACCAGTTAATTGTGTCTCCGTCTTTCCGCATGTAGGCTATGCCGGTAGCTACAATGTGTGTGAGGAGGTATAGATAGTTCTACCTCATTACAAATCGAATTGATGCTCGAGGGGAGTAATCGTGATGACTCGTTGTATATATTTGCCCGGCGTCGAGTCCTTCAGCGGTATTTTCTTTTCAACTCCTGTATGGGTTTTTCCTGATTGCAAACCCTCAATTTAATACCCCGTAAATTTGTCACGCCCCGAACCCCGACATTGGATGCGTACTGTATTTTTAATATCCCCTATCCCCGCGACCTGGAATTGTCCGGGATTTTGGTTTTTGTGGTGGAGTACGAGACCGGCACCCGCCGCCCGGAAACTCTACCCGTTAGGCTAACTCTTTAACCGCTTTAATCCGATTGATTCTGAAACTTGGTACAACATGTCCCCCTAATGAACTTCTCGGAGCGTTCGTAAAGTTTGGGGGGGGGGGGGGGGGGCACTCATGTCTACTTTACTGCCCTCTATTTTTCAGGTTTTTATTACACAACGAAAACTGAGTTTAACCGATTTACACGAAACTTGGTGTGGTAGGGTCCCCCGAAAACACTACTGCGATGTCAGGTCCCGGAGTTCAATTGGGTTTTTTTTTTTTTCCCAATCAAAATAGCCGCTTCACCGAACTGTGGTGGGGGGGCAAGTTGATTCCCGAAAAAAACGGCGGTGATTCCAAGGTCTCCGGAGGTCAAATTTGTGTTTTTTTTCTTGTTTTTGTTGTTGTTGTGTGTTTGCGAAACAAGTTTATCCGCTTCACACGAAACTTGGGGAGTGGGGACAAACTGTCTTCTTTTCTAACTTCGTCAAATTTGAACAAAACTAGGTTGATGTGGATGTTGTTAGTCCCCAAACAACATGAAGGTAATTTCACACAGGTCACAGAGTAAATTTGCTTAAGAGTCATGCAATTTTTCTTTGTCGTAATTCAGACAAACGTTGGAGATTTGAAACTACGTTGGACCTGACCACGGGTAGGGCATTTCATAGTCCACTGGAGAGTCAGTCCTGACATGATATCGATGTGATTTCTATAAAGTAGGTACACAAATGCGTGTTTCTTCGGGATATCGCGTCGCGTGTTTACGCCTGCAATGTCTAGTTTTTTGATGAGGTGAGATGTGGGAATATGCCGGGCGGACAGGAGAACGGAGATCTGCATTTGGCCGAGAGTTCTGTGGTCTCTGCTGGCACAGTGCTGATGTGGCTGCTAGCCTATTGCACTCTTCACCCCCATGTGGAATCAATGCCGCCGTCGAGTTAACCGACGATGCCCCAAGTGGAGTAGCCAGGTGAAGGTTGGTGGTCAACCCCCCCCCCCCCAATTTTTCCAAGTGATCAGAATTTTTATTAACACAAAACTGAGCTTTTGCAGATCAGTAAAGTCTTGCGCAGTTATTATAGCAAATATTGCAGCCGCATGTGTGTAGGTGCTCATAAATTGTACTTATTGGCCAATTTGTATAATTTTGATTAATTATGCTCCCAGCAAATTGTTGCATTCTGTCATCGATGTCCCATGTCCTCTTTATGTTCCATGGTTGTTAATTTGTTTGCCATTTTTGTTTAAATAGTAGAACAAGTGACTGGGTCTTCTTTTTTGGTTCCTTCTGGCGTGACGCCTACACTTATTTTATACCTTCACGAATTTAGTGAATCATTGATGTGATTAATTTAGAAATTAATGGGAGATTTAAGGATTCACGAGAATCGTAAACCAGAAACCCAAAAGGCTTTGTGATTCTTTACTCTTTCCTATTGCCAGACACCAACGACAGCACGTCTGACAAATTTCCCTTTTCCCCAACCAACCAACGGATTTTCCTTTCCTCTTGCTAAGAAAGTTACACACTAAATTTCAAGATAATCACTCTTCTCAGCTTCACACAGGTACCTGGCCTTGATAAGAACGCCACACACACCTAATTCCAACCAGATCAGACGCAAGCATACTTTTTAGGTCTGCATTGGCCTGCGGTACCTCAGGTGGGCCTCGTCCTGCCTTCAAAACGCAAGGGCTCACCATCTGCTCATTATGGGGATCAGTCATACCAAGTATAAGCGTCGTATTCACCTAGGTCGACTTTGCTTACAAGCTGAATTTGCCTAATATTGAATTCAACCACATCTGATTTTTTTTGATAAACACTACCCTGGTCTACACGCAAGACAGATGGGTTCCTGTAGTCCCCCAAAAATGCTACAACACCAAATTTAATTGAACTGACCACAACATTCTGGAATTTACCGGTCCATTTTTAAAAGGTTTTCAGACTTTGACCTCTGGTGCCTCAGATGACCTCTTACTGACCCTAAACAATAGGGATCATGTACTCATCATGGGGAACCAACATATACCAAGTATGAGCTCCATCCTCCCAGGTGGATCGAGTTATCGTGTTTCAACCAGGCCTTTCATACACACACTGTCATGACTACATAGATTCCTCTACTTCGTCACGGAATCAACTACCATGATGTACAGGCGGTAAACCGCCGCCGTTTATAACCACCGCAAAAACAGCCTTTGTGAACCTCGTGTAGAGGAAGCACGTCAATTGTGTCCTTCCTTGCTGACCTCCAGTTACTTAGAAATGCCCTACCCCGTTGTTTCGGTCCAACTGCTTAATCACTATTCCCCACAAAGTTTTGTTTAATACGACAGTTAAGAACATCGCATGGTTCATGGCAAATTTGACACTCCTGCAGACTTTGAAAATGACCTCAGTGTTTTAGTATAGGACTACAACAGTCAACATCCACCGAGCTTGGAAAAATTGCGGGGAACAGACCCTCTGGATGACCTTGAAATGACATCATGTAATTTCGGGACCAATCCTTGTCCCCACACCCACAATTTCCGTGAAATCGGACTTGCTTACTTCTTTGAAATGGTATACTTGCTTCACTTCTTACCGTAATTTGGAGCTGCGACAGTCCATTTGGTCGGATGCTATCAACAGAGTTCATTTCTTCCCCTTCCCTCCCTTTCAATGTTGGAAAATGTTCTTAGGATGCTAATGATCACTAATAAAATTCACGCATTGAATCGGGACGCAGGGTTTTTGCACTACGTGCGGTTTTGGTTTCCAACTACTTTGGCGGGGAATCGTAGCACGGCCTACACTAAGTCATCCCGTAATCGTGCTGTAGCGTGACCACACAGGTTGCTCTCAGTTTCGTCGGCACAAGCATCTTAAATATCATGCAGGAGGCAATTGAAGAAATTTCAACACTCATTGCTAGGGTTTATATAAGAGACATAAATCCAGCATAACATGTAATTTCCAGGATCCCAAACGGCAATACCTGCTTCACAACTACAATCATTTCGGCATGTGGTCCCCGTTCGTGGCAGAAATAATTCATTCAACCCTAGGCTAACCTCATTTTGAAAACGGTGGAAGATGGAGATGGTTTGGGACTGTCTATTGTTGAAGTACGCGCTTATTGGTTGGTAGCTCAGTTGCTACAGTTAGAACGTTATAAAAATGTCATAATGTCGTTCGCTGACGGTTCTTTAGGGGGAGAGGTGCAGTTGGCCTGAGTCTTGATGTTTGTTTGGCTTCTGGCGCAAGCTCAATTCCCCAGTCATGATAAATAATTGATCTTCAGAATCTAATATACGAAACCCCTGTAGATTAAATTCCTGGCAGTCGTACGAGATTACGACGGGGTTATTGCTGTATACCCTGATCCCCTGATTGTTCCTGTTCTATGAATCAATTAGAGGAGTGTTAAAGGACAACTGCCGGCTGCTTTATGCAGGGCTAATTTGATATCTGGGATAATCGAATGCCGTTAGTCAAAACCGAAGTTTCCTAGGACTTTCTGTTCCGAGTTATATTCCTTTGAAGTTTGTGGATTGTGAAGCGTGGTGTAATTGCGGCAATATCGAAATGCCTCCCATCATGCAATAATAAATGAGTTCATACATTGCACAACCCTGCCACATTCCTCCGCTCGTTTTTTTTGTGATTCACACATTAATTTCACTCCGAAAAGCATTCAGTCTATGGGAGCAGGATTGCTGGGTGTGGGTGTAGGTGTTATTGGTTTACTTTGGTGAGAGAAAGACACACAGAACTCCTGCCTAAATGTTGACTTTATTCAACAAAATGAAACAAGTCTCAAATACATAACAATAATTTTTCCTGTGTTTTCCATGGTGACGTCATGCGTTATTGCGCCGTTGGGATTCTCCCGCGATTCCTCTGCTTAATGCCCCAATTTGAAGCCCAATAACTCCATCATAGGAACAGTATTGAATGGGGTTTTGGCCCTATAGATACAGTTTTCCATTCTTCACATAATTATCTCTGTTTGTAACCCGAACCTGCAGTTTTCCTTTAAGGTCATTCCATTTCGGCCTATTATATTTACTAAATGCGTCGTTTTCACAGCCATATTCTACACCCCCGACCGCGACTACCAAGGATTACGGTCAGTGTTTACCAATTTCATGACACCATGACATACTAATTTCGAATTGTTACGGAAGCGACTTAGTGGCATGAATTGACCATTATTATTATTTTTTTTCACCTATATGACATACACGTGCTTCATAGACAACCCTTTATTATTCCTGTTATAAGTTCATAATGTTACTCAATTCACACCATGTACATTACTAAAGAAATCCCTAATAGAAAAGGTTGATATATGTCAGAACTTTAACAGTATAAAATCAAATGGGGGTTTATTAACCGTCGTTACAATCCATTTTCACATGTGCGGTAACTCCATATATGTAAACATATCATGTTTCCTGGATTACCGTACGAGCCCACCACCACTGACAGCTGGTTGTTGACTTCTTGTTGTCCGACTTCTTGTAGCCCTACTGAAGCAGGACGATATGGAGAAGCTGGTTCCTAAAATAAGGGGGCTATCGCCTTCAGTATATATACTATGTTCTAATAACAACCACCATAGGCGTTCGTTCGTTGAAGAATTGGGGGGATGATGGACTTTAGACTATCTAAGCGGAAGCGCCACCATTGGTTGCGCGGATCGTACCAGGAAATTCTTCGGCACATGAGAACCCCTCAGATGACAGGAGTGGGCACTTAGCATGTCTAAACGGCGGTTCGTGGAGGAAGGATTTTTTGTGTACTCCAACCATCTGGCTTACAAAAAATAAACTAAATCGTTCCAAATGGTACCACTTCAGCCTCGGGGTGTTTAGCCTCCATATAGGGGCAGTGTTGACACTTTCTGATGATGCGTCCGTTGAATAATGTAGTTGAAAACCGCCGTCTCGTCCAAAGCGCCAAGCCGATGACGCGACATGTAAGTCCGACAACCGTTGCTATGTGCTCAACTATGACGGGAACAAAACTTATGAGTGACAGCCACGGTGAGCAGATAATCAAATAAACGAAATGGCTGGATCGCTAATTATCAACACTGCCCTTATTCCCCTCCCCATCGCTGGGCACTGTCGTCTGTGGAGTTCAACACAGGCAGCCGTTCAATAGTACCAGCAATTTGTCACCGGTGTTTACCTCATCCTCTCTGGGAACTGTCGCCCTCGTCCCGATGACTTGAACACTACTGGGTGATGTTAGATAACAAAAAAATATTTTCACATGAAAGAATAGACAATAAAGCAGAGAATAGAACGAGTGATCTTTGAAATATATTCAGCCTGTAAACCCTGAGTTGAAATTCACATCGGTTAATTTGGAGAGGATGGATTAAACATAATTAAAAGTTATCATGATTGCCTGAAATATGATTAGTCAAATGAAGAAGCAGATACACTTGTTAGCCCGTTACCCCCTATATCTAAATATCGTTGGAATGAATGACAAGGTCAGTAACAGTGCCTAACGCCTGATGCCATTTTTTTCCAGAATATTTTTACTATGACTAAAGACGCCGTTGGCTTTAAAGTCCTATGTCGGTGAGGTTAATAAGGTTCGGCTCCACGGGGTCTGCTCGATAATCCATAAGGTTCGATATTCATAATAGAAAAAAGGTTCGATATTCATAATAGAAAAAAGGTTCGATATTCATAATAGAAAAAAGGTTCGATATTCATATAGAAAAAAAGGTTCGATATTCATAATAGAAAAAAGGTTCGATATTCATAATAAAAGGGGGTCATAATCCATAAGGTTCGATATTCATAATAGAAAAAAAGGTTCGATATTCATAATAGAAAAAAGGTTCGATATTCATAATAGAAAAAAGGTTCGATATTCATAATAGAAAAAAGGTTCGATATTCATAATAGAAAAAAGGTTCGATATTCATAATAGAAAAAAGGTTCGATATTCATAATAGAAAAAAGGTTCGATATTCATAACAGAAAAAAAGGTTCGATATTCATAATAGAAAAAAAGGTTCGATATTCATATAGAAAAAAAGGTTCGTTATTCATAATAATCTAAGTGGCGTAGGTGGCCGTGGGGAAAGTCTGTTTGGACGGTTTATACCGGGGGTAGACACGGGGGCGGGGGCGGGGGGAGGGGGTCAGAACCCCAGACCAATTGATCGATCAAATTTTTAACCCCATGATTTCTTTTCTTGTAAGTCAGTAGAGGTTTTGCAGCTGCTATTCAGCGAATATTACAGCAGCATGTTTCTAGGGGCCATGAATTGTACTTTTTAGGTTATCCAATAGGGAGGGTGAGGTTCCTTATGGGGCCACTTTCCCTTGGGTTCCGACCTCAACCCCCCCCCCCCTCAGACGAATCTCTCGTTACGCGCCCGTAGTGCTTTTTATGGATACAACCATTGTCCTATTATGAATATCGAACCTTTTTTGTCGATTATGAATTACGAACCTTTTTTTCTATTATGAATATCGAATCTTTTTTTCTATTATGAATATCGAATCTTTTTTTCTATTATGAATATCGAATCTTTTTTTCTATTATGAATTATCGAACCTTCTTTCCTATTATGAATAGCGAACCTTTTTTAATATTTTGAATTACGAACCTTTGGAAGATTTTGAATTACGAACCTTTTGCTTTATTAGGAATACCGAAACTTTTTCGCCATTATGAATAACGAACCTTATGAACAATGAACCTTTTTGCTCATTATGAATAACGAACCTTATGAATAACGAACCTTATGAAATATGACCCTTTATGAAACAATGACCCTTATTGAGATATAGAAACAACCTTAATGAATATCGGGCTGTCCCACGGCGCGGCTTCAGAGCGTTTCGTACAACCATGGTCTTTTCAATAGTAGGCTTACCGGATTGGGATAGTTTCCATGGATGACAACTAACTGGATGTCTTTTCAATTCCCCAATGTAATCCAAAACCGAAGTCGTAAGTGCACATCAAGGGCATGCCTATGACGAAGTCAGTCTATATAGAGGGGATAAATGCGTAGGTGGTATATAACAAACAAACTATTCTCGTTCGACAGGGTCGCAAACTAAGCCCCCCCCCCCTGCCCCACCCCCCAGTTGTCTCTCCCACTCGCGAGAACAAACCAATGTAGGAGACGCCTGCATTCAGTCGTCAGAATTGAACTACTTGGGGACACGCTTGAATGTTCCACGTAAAGTAGTAGACGTGTCCTAAGCCTGTTCCGGGCTAACGGCCCGTTTAGTCACCAGGCAATAGATTTTTAGGAACCTCTCGGCAGGGGGGTCGGAGCGTTTCGAAAAGTGTGGGGTGGTACATCGGGAATGCAAATGACTATCTGAGCGGGGCGCCACCTTCGGTTGGCGCGGGCGTCTAGCTAAAATTTCAATTTCATACCCTCCAGATCACGGAAACGGCACTTGCCAGGCTCATAGCACCCATTTACATGTGTGATTTTAGTAAAGACAGGACAAAAAGTTTGTCATGGTGCATACTAAGATGATTTAGCGAGTATCACCACATGGTATTTTCCTATTACCTTTTCGACTCTGGCATTGTTTGCGATGGGATCCATGGGTCTTCGAACGGTCTCGTGGTGGTATTGTAAGGTAAAATCTATAGGCATACGGGATCACTCCAATGCTAGATCAGAAAATTTGTACCCGAAGTCTGTCATTGGAAACTACCGGCGCGCGCGAGCGCGCGAAAAAAAACTTGCATGTTTTCCGGGTCAATTCATCGTAAGCTGCGTATTGTTCAATAGATTTTTATTTGATGCCACTAGCTGAAATCCCACTCATGTGGGAACCATAAACAGGACAGAATTTTTTATGGTTTTAAACGGCATTACATCCGGTCAGATTAACTGTTATGTATAACTACTAAAAACACTTTAAGTGTTGGATTGGACAGACCTGACGCTAGGTCAACTCATGTTCCAACCAACCTTGTAATAAGTGGGGGGGGGGGTTGACGGTCACCATCTATTGTTGCGCTTGCCGGCGACAGGACTTGATTGTTATTGGAGGGCTACCTGAGATCCGAATCCGGACTCACGGATTTTGGGCATGGATCTTGGGCAAAACCACTTTAATAATATTTCGTGGCTTAGTGGCCGTGAGTTGCCGTGGGGGGGGGGGGGGGGGATTTGCAATTGTTTGGTGTTTGTCACAACAATTGAACACTACCGGAATTGCTTGAACTAAGTCGGGATAGATGCCTTTGTAGGTCTAACACGTGTTGTGTTCATGAGTGGCCGATGCGCCTGTCATTAGCCATGCCCCCGTCTGTGATATTGTCCAATCATGCTAAAATTAACGCATAGCCGATTGATAATTTTATAATTTGTAACTTTTTATTAGCCCAGGTCATGTAAGTCAAGTTGAGCAGGTATGTTTAAAAGTTCGTGAGTGGTAATCATTAGTCTCACTGGCGTAATCCCGGAATTTTGATTGGGGGTGGCCATGGGAGAGGGGTCAAAGGGAAGGGGGTGTCCCCCTCCCCCTTTGGAATTTTTTTTTTTTGCATTTTTAGGAACCCTCGGATGAAATCTGGTTCAACATTTGTCATCATTCGAAGTCATTTTTTTCCTATACAAAAACTCTTGGTTCGTGAGAAGTGGTCAAAAATTTTCTATTTCCACGTGGCTTCAGATCATAGGCGTACAGGACTTCCATTTTTAAGGGGGGGGCAGAAAAATTTTCCCAAATCTTGCAAGCCGCATGATGGAAAGTACTTCGCGCGCGGAACGCGCGAAAAAAATTGCTTGTTTTGATTGAAAATTCCTCCTGAATTTCGCCAAATTTCGCCTGCGTCTGAATTTTGATCATTTTCTGCCTGTATATTCGATCTCAATTTTTTATCCTTTTCGGTTCCCTCATTTTTGACGAATGAATCAACTGTCTTGGTAGAATTTGAGGATGGTGGTCTACGCTATATACCTCCTCTTATGGCCATTGCCTTCAGCTGGCCAGGATGTTTTGACCAGAATTCTATTATCCACAGGATCAACAATTGCAAATAATCTAACTAATTTGCCCGAAACTCAAATAGTTATTATCGCTTTGTATTTAAAGCAGACAACAAAACCACGGCTACTACTGCGCAGAAAGCACGCAATATTTTTGCACATTGCGTGGATATCATCTATGATATTCCCCTATAGGCGTACGGGGGTCAATATTTGGGGGGGGGTTTTTAATCATTTTGCCACTGTTTTTTGCCCGAACTGGGAGGGCTAGTATGAATGGGAATGAGGAGAGCGGGAAAACATAGTGGACAAATGTTGTTGGAGGGGTATCTACGCACCCCTCTCGTATGCCAGTGTCTTCTATGACTAAAGAAACTTGCCGCAACTCCAAATGGGTAAAAAAATCGTGTATATATAACGGGTACTACTGCGCGCGAAGCGCGCAAAAATTTTGCACACTGTTTCGGATATTGACCAAAAAATTTGGGCCTGTCAGAGAAGAATTCGAGCAATCTGACTAGCAATGAGGAAAGAGAGAGCCGCATGTGCCCAAATGTTGTTGTCATTAAGTGAAAAATTGGAAAAAAAAAAAAAAAAAAAAATTGGGGGGGGGATTCCATGGGGGGCATGACCCCGTGACCCCCCTCCCCCCCTCTGGCTACGCCAATGCATTAGTCTGGCAAAAAAGTGTTATATAACATGCCGACTGAACACGTTGGACACCACTTCGGAAACCACATTCTAGATTGAAACATTTAACGATGGGTAGAACCGCCTTCAATAGCAATATCTCTGGGTATTGTTTATCATGCTAAAATACTAGATAGCTGATTAACAATCTGATCACTCTTTGTAAGCTTTTTTATTAGCACAGGACTTACCACGCTGAGTTGAGTCATGAGTGTGTAACAGTTGGAATGTCAGCGTTAATCGTAACAAATATAATGTATTTTTGGTCCTCACTGAACAATTTGATAACCACCTTGATGCATAAATGCAAGTCGACTAACTTTAAACGTGCTGAAAAGACTTTGGTATGTTCATATATGCTCATGGGCCTGCAATTAGTGACACGGTCCCTGTCAGTGGAATATTAGCATCGGGGCAGGTTCATAACCAAACCATCGATTTGAACAGTTGTTCACTGTGTGTACCCTTTGTGTGCTTGGGACTGGCATGCAGGAGGTATGACCAGCTAGTAAAACGACGGTGACGCTTCCATGACGTTTGCGGCTAATACGCCCCAATGTGCGATTTTGATATTGATACGGTAATATCGTCCAAGATATCAAACGATAACAATCAACCACCCTATCGATATATCGCTAGACGGTATCTGCGGCCAGTCACGATGCGTACCGTGTCCACTGCCCCCCACCTATACCTGATTCGAGCCTGCTGGGAGTCAGTATGTGAACGTTTAAGAGCCTTTCGCTGGCTTGAGTCTTTGTCCCTGCTGACACGCACACCAAAGGCTTCCCTGCCGTATCCAACCAACGCCTCTACCAGAAAATCCGCAGCCACGGGGCCGACGCCTAGGCGCCCTTCATGAGAAGAGATAGTCCCTTCTGAGTGGCCGACCTGAGAAACTCGAACATCAGATCTCGCGGATCACCCCTAACTACCGCTTCGGGTAAACAAGGCTTATCCACACTCAGGTGCACTACGTGTACTGACAAGGGCAAGAGTTCTTGGGACTCGTCACTCCATCGGGCAGAACGACGCCTGTCCAGATCCTGGCGCGAAGAGCTCTCCCCGTCAGGCGAAGCGGGTACAAAGCCGCTTCCAGGAAAAGTACAACATGGCCAACAGGAATGTCAGTTCTACCGGAGACAACGTCGAATCCAGGCCGTCTGCTACAGAGCTTCTGCGGCCCTCCAAAGGGAAGATGAACGGGAAAGCGACACCTGCAAATGAATCATCCCACCCAACAAATCAGAAGTCTTGCAGGAGCATAAAAAAGGCCTTACAAATCCAACCGCAGATAGGCGCCAGAAACCTTTTTCTGTGATCAAACGGCTACTTTTTAGGGCCAACCACAGCCCCAGAAATGGTTGCATCCGCCCAATCCTCTCAAACAGCCGTGTCTGTCGTCCATTTCTCTTTACTGTCATGAGTAAAGATAACCCGACCACCCGACCCCGTCTAACAACAAGACGGAATTTGAACAGAGCGGGTAAACGATAATATAACCGTAATCGTTTAACCTCTCAGGGAGGCGCGTGGCTACCGTAACCACAGCCAAAAACCTGTAAAAATGAAGGCAAATAAACTTAAAGAGTGGTACGCCAGAAACCTATCAGACCGCCCTCTATACAATTTAGAGGTTACGCTCTAGGTAAGGGGTACAGTTCATCATGACACCAGAAACCTGAAGCTACGCATGTGTCCTCCTCTCCGTAAAGGGACTCACAAGAACAATGCGCCCTCGTTTTATCATGCGACATAAAAAGCAGCCGAACACAAAGATTCCGCGTGCAATCCAAATATCTCCCCTCAAGTGACCTCAAACCAGAACTTCGAAGACTACCTGGAGGCAACAAAGGCTGAGATAGCCAGCATTCCTATCAAGAATGCACGCAACAATACCCAGAAAGCAGAACGCATCGCTCTAAACCATTAGGAACGATTGCTCCATGTGGTAAAGCCCTCGACAAAGGAGAGGCATAGCAATACTCAATCGCTAAGATTATCAAAACGAGATCGAACGTCAGCTGAAAGGCGTCATTACGAACGGTTACCGAGCGACATAGCCAAAGCACCACCGACGGGTGTTAAAACCGCCTTCAACAGCTATCCAACCAAAGACATAGACGAAGAGACATTTCAACTACTAAAATCCACACAATCATAAGACCGCACGCACGTGATATACGTCTTGCCTAAGGTCCGCGAAGACCTCCAGCAAACTCAAATTTGTAGGCAGACTATCATAGGCGGTAGCGGGGCACAAACTGAAGCCACTCTCGCCTCTGTGGATTATTTCCTCATCCAATAGTAGTAAGGCCAAGAAAATCTTATGAAAAGGACACAATCCCATCCTTACACTACTACAGAGGAGGTTTGAAATGAACCAGTGAATGTCCTTATCGCACTCTGGATCAATCAATGGACCACCAACACGCCACAGGAGGAGGCTCTCGACACATGCCAGGCTGCACACGCTAACCACCTGAGGACTATTAGATGTACCGGAAATATCGTCCAATCAACGCGCAAAATAATTGATATATACTTTCCGCAACTGGCTCGGAATTCACTGCAATTAATAGACAAAAAAGGGTGGCGCATATGGGCAGTCAGCGTCCTCTGAGATCTGCGACATTGTGTTATGAACAAAATGGAGGACTCAACTCAATCAGACCAAAAAATCCTACAATGGCTAAGGTACAGAGATGGCATACTTCTGTTGTAACAGCTGACAGTGGAACCACAAGAATGAACTGGAACTCCACGGGGAACGATAAAACGACACTACACCCACTCCTTAAGTTCCCGGCAGAAATTTCTGATACTGAAGTCACATACATCGATCTAACATTTTCAAGGGAGACAATTTACGGCAAAACGGCTGTCTAGATACAAAAGTCTATCACAAGCGGTCCAAGCCCACGGAAACCTACCAATATTGGATCACAATTCAGCTAATCCCCAAGCCACTTTCATGGCTTTATCAAAGGGGAAGTTCTAAGGTATGCAAGCCTATGCACAACAATGAGGCAGACTTCACGAGAAAAAACAGGTTTTCACGAAAACCTTCTGCTACGTAACTACACGAAAGGAGATGTGGTATCCGTGTCCAATTATGCTATCAAGCATGGGCCCGCGACAAAATATGCCAGCCCAAACAAACGGCACGCAAATCAGAACCAACACTGGTGTTCAAACTAACACACCCCCATATCAAACCGGGACCTAAAAAAGGTCCTAACTAAGCATGACCTAATAAACGGTCACCCGGAACTTTCGCATCTGTTTCCCCAAAGACCCATAAGTGCCTACAAAAGGGCAAAATCTCAGAGATTACTAGTAAATACAGATTTCCACACGGGCATGCACAGGAACAAACAGAAAGCGAAGACGATCCTATACTCTCTCGCTGAGTTGATAGCAGCACTATAAACAAAAATCAAAAAGTTGTACCATAAACAGCGAAACCGGCGCAATACGGAGTACACTGATGAAGCACCAAACTAATACCGAGGCAGAAACGTAGTTGGATTTCAAAGTCTCAAGCCAACCAAGGCCCTCCATCACGGTAACATACTGCTCTAAATGCCTAACTCCCCAGAAGGGGCAGGGACATCACGGCAAGCATGTGGGGCCTGGCGGAAGTCGTCTCGCGATATTCGACCTAGGGTTAAATTGATGTCGCTCGAATCATTGTGACGATATATCGTGTCGATACCTTGTCGCGTCAAGACGATATTTCGCCGGGACGTCTACAGCATCGATACGTCTCACTCGCCTACATACCTCCCCATACCAGTCCGAGCAAAAAAGGCTAAAACAAGGTGAACATTGTTCAACAATAGGGGGTTAGATACGGTACCGCCGTTTAACAATTTCACTATGGGACGGACTGTCAAAATAAGGGGCAAACGATATGAGCATATTCTTGAAATTCCACAGTCGTTATAACCAAACCCCAAAAGCTTCACAAAATGGTCAAATTGTTCAATCGGCGTCAATATATACAAATACATTGATATTTGCCAGATAACGAACCACTCTGAGGTTTTTGCACCCAACTGTCAAACTCAGCTTACAAGTCCCGAGCCAATTAAAGTGATCAAATTGTTCCGTCGGCTATTAATATATGTATGTTATATATTTAATAATGTGGATTTTTGCCTGAATTAAACAATATCACGAAGAGACCGCCGTTAATCAACAGGCTTATGCACACTCCTGAATGCAAACCTACTATGTGGTAGACTTATCGAAGACCAATGTCCGACTTGGTTAAGCATTTTGGTTCAAGACGTTTTGACAAACACACGCAACTCAATCAAAACGGCAAACCCACGCCACCAAGCCACGAATTATTAAATTGGTTTTGCCCAAGATCCAAGCCCAAAGATCCGTTGAGTCGGATTCAAGGATCTCAGGTAGCCTCCAATAACGATCAGTCTGGTTCGCCGGCAAAGCGGCAAAGCGCAACAATTAGATTGTGACGTCAAACCACCCCCCCCCCCCTGATACTATCATTACGTGTCAACTAGTTACATTAAAGAGCTACCCAGAGGATAGCTGTAGGGGTGGCGATATTGTATGGCGTCTGGCGAACCCAACCACCACTTAAAATGTCGGTAATTGGTCATTGTGATAGCTGGGACGTGTCACGAAAGTTCTACTCTGTTCCAACTGGTTACCTAGAGTAACCAGGTTAGCTGAACGGGTGGGGATATGGTATGCGTCTGCCGCAACCCAACCACACAAATAACATGTCTGTCATTGGCCATTTCGAAATAGCTGGGAGTTCACGATAAGCATTTTTCTACTGTTTCACTGGTTACTTACGAGTTAACCTAGAGGATTGCTGTAGGGGTGGGGATATTGTATGGCGTCTGGCCGAAACCATCCCACCACATAAAATGTCTGTCATTGGTCATTTGTGAAAGCTTGGGAGGGTAACGAACATTTGGTTACCTCATGGCCTAAGCTAGCTCATTTTGGCCCAGGTATTGGCGTATGGCGGGCCCAACCTACAACTAAAATGCTGTCATGGGTCATCCCCCCCCCATGTTTCATGAGATAATGCTAGACATTTTGACGTGTAGATTTCCCGCGTTTACCTCGGGAGCCCTAAGTAGCTAATTTTTGGGCCTTTTGTTACGGCCCTCACTACTACACCCACCAGTTGGTGCATGCCGACGGTCATTCCTTGCATGGGCCGGTGGTATCCGCAATGCTATATGGCTGACACTTGGTACCTATCAGCTAGGCTGACCCCATGGGCTCAGCTATATATGACCTGTGAACGCGCACTGCGCAAGAGTGAGATGCAGCTGCGTCATCGTGTTTCGCCGCCACGTTTTTAGACGTCGGAGTGCTGGAAAGCTCCGCTCACACTCACAGCTGTTACGGGGCACACCAGAGTAATTTCAGCAACCCTTTCGCACCAGGGAACAGAGCCCGGACGTCGGGGACATACCACGGTAGGCACTCACAGCCGTGTCAAACGTCTTTCCTCAGAAAGGACATACATTTTGTCAAAACTTCATTCAAATTTTTAGTGACGTGGGCTCAAATATCGGGGGGATGATACAAGGGCATTCCTCCCCTGACCAAATATTGGGGGGGGATCATCCCCCCATCCCCCCCCCCACCCGGAATCGACGCCTATGATCACCAACATATCGTCTGCAGACTTCAGTTTGACAAAATCCCCAAATTTGGATTTTGCTCATTACATTCAGGTGACGTAGATGTAGATCACCAAGTAGCACACACGGGCGTTAATATGGATGGGAGCAACCTGATAGATCCGCGGAAAATCATCCCATATTTAGGTCATGAATTATTTATAGAAGACTTTCACGAAAATGAGAATTTATCGCAAGAAGAAAATGATGCATCTGAAGCCTAAAATTGACCCGAAGACACTGTTTCGGTATGCGCAGGGCGTTTATGCGGCTTTTGTTTGGTATCGCCGCAGACGCTTCGAAAAAATATGAATCCTTTAAAATGGGCAAATACAAACGAATAACTCCATTAAACAGATGCCCAAAAACTTGGCTGGAGGTTGTCGAAACAATGCCAAATCAGACCAATAAGTAATTTCCACAGACATGGCCGTTTCCCGAATTTAGTGAACGAGAGAATGTCCGATGCGCAATAAACACGTTGACCGTCGCACCCGCCCAATAGTACGCCCATGATACAGCTCGACAGCGAGCAGAAAGAAGTCGCACAGGCGTTGTTTAGGAAATCACCGATTGGTTAACGGGTCATAATGGCGCATATGAGTGAATGAGGCTGATACGAGTGAACAAAGTCAAACGGCCTAGTTTCAAACAGGCTAACTTCTTTGCAGCCCAACTTTTTCCTTTAGAGGGCGTCCTCACATGACTTTATCAGAGCGTCTCTCTAAAATAGACGGACTTGACTTCATAGCGTAACGATGACGTTCATATGTATTCAGGTGAGTGGAACTGACCCTGTGAAGGGGTGTATGTTTCGACGTTAATATTGAACCAGAAACATGCATCTATTAGTTTAGCCTTCAAGTGATGCGAAAAGTTGTCGTTAATGCTTTTTGTGTGATCCAGTACCCTCTTAACGTACCACAACGTATCCTATACCATAACGTATCCACATACAAGTGCTACAATCCCCGAAAATAGTGTTGCGAACAAAAGCTTCACGTACAGTAGTACCATTGAGCTGGGTCAGTCAATTGGTTGGAGGCTGTGCAACACACATCCCCCACCCCATTCCATCATTTCAGTGTTGGAAAGATGTTCTTAGGATTGGAATTACACTAGTAAAATCCAAACACTGGATTTTCGGGGCGCGGGGGTTTTGCAATACGTGCATTTTGGTTCACGGGGATTGTAGATCGATTACATACACACACCATGCGCACATGCTATATGCGATTCCTGGGACTCCCGTCTAAGAAATCAAAACCTTGTAATCACGAAACTGAATACGAAAAAAAAAAAGGTAGGGGGATCGTACATGGCAAGGTGATAGGCTGGTGTGGATAAAAATTAAGATTGTCCCTATTGTTTTGGGTAAGTATAGGTTCATGATGTGATTCAATATCAGTGTTAGAATAAAAAAAACAGCTCTTCCAAACGGATTAACCGCTTCTCCAGATTAAGTTTACAGTCAAAATATACCCCTAAATTCCTAACCTAGTCGGCAGATCTTAACCATGGTGCCTCCGATTTCAAGTCTGAAGTTGGATGAATCAATCGGTCTATGCCTAGAGGAAAAAGATGATCAACTCGGTTTTGTCGCAATTTAGTATTCTTAAAACATAATTGCCGACATCCCAACCTGAACATGTTTGAACACGCCTCAAGGGAGAACTATATATAGCTTACCTCACACTATAAGGAGTTCTCAAGCCGCAATGCTCACGGTCGCCGCATGCGGTGACCGCAAGTGGCGACCGTAATCTCCTTGCGACTCCTTGCGAAATTCACTGAGGTCGATTTCCCAGACAGTGCCGTGTTGTTTTGAAGCGCGCAATGGAGAGTTTCACAGCAACAAGAAATAAAACGGGCTATTCTTTCATTTGAAAGGTCTTTTCATATGTCGTCCGAGAGAATGATTGCTGAAGTAAGTTGGTACATGATAGCAGGATACCATTAATACCTTCAGTGGCAAACTATTCGCGCTTTCTACCTGCCCCTGCTTTTGATTCATTGCCATCATCAAAAACTACCTGGGGCCTTGCGGAACTTCAACCCCCTTCAAAATTCGCCGGCAACGCCTGCGGGCAATCTGGCGCTCGCAGTGGCTAAGTTGTTAGGGAATTTGCCGCACACCGTACGGTTATACAGCGACCGCGAGATGACGTAAGCTGCCGCAAAGCCTTGCGGAGGCAAATTCCGTGTGAGGCAGGGTTTCCTTAGTGTAATGCTAGGATCACCAGGCCCGCGGCAGGGTATATATTCGCTGTGCTGGCGCCAGGAAGAATAAACAGTGATATTGCAACCTATGGCTTTTTTTGATAATTGGTCACCCAATAAGACGCGTATACATCAAGTATAATCTGCGACCCAAAACTGACCCCTGTGGCACACCACGTGCATTCGCAATGCTTGTCGATATCTTGTTCAGACTATATCGGTGAATAGAAAAACCTACTATACCGATACAATCAGTAATTATTTGCCATAACCGTTATAGCACACCTGTTACTGGGACTACCAGGTGGGTCTTGATGGACCAATCAAATTTCACCCATGAAATCAGTACGCACAGTAAGTGCAGCCCATGAAACCACCTTAAAGTGCATGTCTCATGGGTAAATCAGTGATACAGCTTTTCTGCAATTATTTGCTGCACCAAAACCACTTGTATTAATCGTCGGTGAGGTAATCGCGACCAGTCTGCTTGCCTATTATTATTCGCTTGAATCAAATGGTGGTGCGCCTGCGTAGAGATTGTTCGGTCATACGATGCTAAGTGCATGTGTGTGCGCTTTGAAACTCCCTCCGTATCTACTGGCTAGACTCATTTGGCTGGCGTAGCATCGGTTGTAATACACTGACCTAATACTAATACTCGGGTCAGTGATTGTATACAGCATACAGTACAACTATCACTTATAAGAGCGCAGCGGCAAACGAGCTTGGGTGCCGTCAAATACGATTTTAAGCCAATATAAGGGGCAAAACTGCCGTGGAACATGAACTATCAGTTTTTTTTTTTTTTTGATGGAATTTCAGTGGAATAAATGGAATAGATTGGGCATCATTACAGCAATTCCACAGTTACACTGATAGTTTCAGGTCCTAACGTACATTTTTTTTTCCTCCTGATTTTTCCCTGTACATTGTTCTGACGTCACGTATTAAATCCCCCTTTGGCATCTGAGCTCTCCATATATCGCTATATATCACACATTGCGAAGAATTTTTCCTTTGGTATATGGAACTGGATCACGGGTTATGTATATTATATATACCGGTACCTTAGTTCAGCATAGAAAATGCAATTATTTGCATCAGGACAATACCTTCATAATACGTTTTTAACCATTGCGCGAAATGTACAAGGGGAAAAACTATATACCTGTGTTCATCGTATAAACTTTTCGGTAATAACCAATATCCTTTTTACAATACCAAGTACAAACACAACCCGGTACCTTTACGGACCTATCCTATGATTCAAGGGTGGTCAATTGTCTTTCTCAAGTTCTGCTGTTTGGGTTGACTTTCTTCTGCGACGTTTTAGATTGGCAAACGATCGACAATTCTCGGAAAATTGTGAGTTAGACCGTGGGGGGGGGGAGTATCTAAGCTAAGAAGCAACAGACCACAACGGAGGTTGAGCGGATGTGAGCTTACAAGGAAACAGTTTTATCATTCAATCCCCACTGATTGCTGAAAACGGCGGCACTTCAACCTGTTGTATGGCAGTTAGCAGCATGGCACAAAATCGTACTATGATTGGCCACCTGCTGGCCTGTGTTTTCACTCCACGGATTCCTCCCAACTTTCACATTCACCAAGCGGCAATCACCCCCTGCTGGCAACACTGGTCTCTTACAAACGATAGGGAGTGCAAGTTAACAAGACTTGCATTTCCTTTATAAATTAAATCCAGGCTGGCAACCCCAGTTTTTTAAAAACCATGGGGATTACAAGTAAACAATACTTTTTCTTCTTGATATGTAAAATAAGAAGGAAATATAGGGCATTTTGCACTCAGCATGATGGGGGGGGGGGGGCAGATGGGGGTGCCCAGCTGATTGATAAGGGTGTCCTCTTTCCCCCCTTTATTAGCGATACCAGTATGCTGATTGTGCTCTTGTGATCCGGGTGTCAGGCTTATCTATTTCTGTCTATCCGTCTACTCATTCGTCCATTCCGTCCCACCATCCCCCCGGTCTGGTTCGTCTTTTGACGGATGTTGGTCAACCTTTGACACAATGGGTGCGTTTTTGGCGACTGTTAGTGATGGATAATTTGTCACGGCGACGAGAACGCAAATGGTCACATGATCAGCAACCAGCCTTGTTTTCAAGGAAGTTGTAAGTTTTTTTTATATACAAAATGCAGTGCTAGCAGTGGGTTGCCTAACTATCAGTCTCTTACGACTGTTACCTCTTGTTAGATGATGTAATGGGGTCACCTGACCTCGTAGGCCAATCAGTCCCCTAATTGATGGCTCCATTACGTATTATCAAACCTCCACAGTTGAAACTACAACGCAGCCTTGTTCATGAACTGCTGTCGCACATCTTTGACTTTGTAAAAGGTCAAGGGCATATAGCCATTGTGTGAAAACTTATTAAACGCTAATATTTCTATTTCTACAAGTTGAGTCGAACTTTCACAATACTTTAGTCATGTCATTATTGACTAGTGAATTCCTTCTTCAGGAATTTCAGGTTCAAGATCGTTAAAGGGCATGATGGATCATTGAAGGGGCATACTGGGTAATTGAAGTGCATAATAGGCCATTGTGTGGATGAATAAAAACTGCTATACTTTTTTAAACTCAAGTCAGATTTCCTCGATAATTAGTCAGTGCCTATAATTGACTGATCTACCCCCAGAATGGTCGGGAATTTTAGGTCGAAGGCAGGTAAAGAGCATTATGGTCAATTGGTGTGAAAATTGTGAAATAATTTGCACATTCGCATTTTTGGTCGCTGACTACTGAATCATTATAATAAACTCATGCTTCGATGGATGTTGACCAAGTTTGGACATATGACTGTTCATTGAATTGCTGTGTGACCTTTGACCACTGGAGGTAAGGTCAAAAGGTCCAGCCTAATGGGTCATTGGGTGAAAACTAATTCCTCCTACAGATCAATCACCTAATCATGGTTACGGCTAAGGATTCACTACGCATTAATTGCGTTCTTGTTTTCTCTTCGTTTCTTAGCTAGAATTGCGACGGATGAATAGCGTTCCTGTTTTCGGGGTGTTCCTGTTTGGTATCAATCACGTCTGATTACGTCGGTAACCGGCAATCTTTCTGAAACCGAAACCAAGGTACGTGCACATGTGGTATTAAGAAAGAAGGGCACAGTCGGAAACCCCAAAAGAAATATTTCATATTTTTGCGTTACTAAATGCTAACAGTTCTATTCAGTCGACCCGGGGAAACGACCGACTCATTTAGTAGCCTGCTTTCGTCGGCGCCGTTAGATTCCAGGCAACGTCTGGCGATTTGTAGCGAACTGCTGTATCAGAGTACTTGGGCAATGGCAATTTGGCAAAATATCAATGCAAGTCTACATGGAGATACTCGTACTCAGTCCCCCTGTTGTTGAAGCTAGATGATAATGGGTGCAACCACATGGTGAAACATCACGTGATATGGATCATATTTGTAACTTATTGAATGCGTATTTCGTTAACTTGGATTATAGTTGTCTTCCCACATACCCCATGTTCCTGAGCCTTTTCATAACTATATCCTACCCCTAATGATCATTGCTTTTCATGCGTTCCACCAATGAGCAAGAAGTAATTGCATCTTTGTCAACAATTTAACGGATGCTAGCCCTGGTTATTACGATATTCATTGTAAGTTGGGGAAATCTGTTAGTCACATTATTGCTGTTTCCATTATGTCATCTTATTAATATCTTCTCTTTTTGCAACTGGGAATGTACATGATGCACTTAAAATTTGCTCGTGTTATTCCTATTTACTAATAAATAAAGACAAAAACCAGAGACAACTATAGAACCTATCTCAGTACTACTCCCCGTGTTTTCTAAGTTATAAGAAGTTAGCATATAGTCCCGTTTGTATAACTTTGTTGTCACTCCATAATAATTTCTATTAAATCAATTCGGTTTTCTGCTAAAAGATCCACTATCCACTGCCTGGTGAACTTTATTAACGACTTTCATTCATTGATAACGTAAAACTTTCCTGTGGTACTTTCTCGATCTCTCGAAAGCTTTCGATATCTCGACCCATACTATAACTTCTTTAATAAGTTGGCATCATTATGGTATTAGAGCTTCCGTTGAACGTTTTATGGTTTGGTATTATCTTTCTAACAGGAAACAGTTTGTACAAATCTCCAGCTTTCACTGAAAACCATGCCTTTTACAACTAGTGTGCCACAGGGCTCCATCCTTGTCCTTGTTATTTCTTATTTATATTATGACTTGCCGTTTTTCGAAGTATATTAAAGTTCACTTATATGTCAGAACGGCAACGAATATTTTCTATGATAATGAGAATCCGGCTTCACTCATTGAAGAGATTAATAATGCGATGATTTATGTTACCAATTGGTTTATGCTAATCAGTTACATTTGAACGCCTCAAAGTCTACAGCATTCTCTTTCATCCTGTCCAGAAACTGTTGACTTCCAAACATTGTGTGGCATTCTTATCAATAATGATCCCATTCCATTCTTACGACACCACTTTTCCTATGGAGTCACCATTGATTTAACTTACTTGTCGTCGCACGTAATTAATACATGTCCTAGTTGGGCAAAAGGTGTCTGTATAATTTCACCGCACAAAAGACATAAGTTCCCAAAAAAGGTACTCTTAACTTTCTATGATAGTCTTATTCTTTTCCGTTTATTTCGTATTGTGTTCCAGTATGGGGCTATGCCGCTGCTTGTTCATGTAGCAATCTTAACTTACTCCATAAACGCTTGTTCGCTCATTGCCCATGCCGCATATTCGCGCCTTCTGAACCTCTTTTTAAGAATTGAATATTTTTGAATTTGATGATAGCGTGAAATACCATACATCGATTTTTATGTTCCTGCTCCCCAATGACTCCTTGCCTCCTTCAGTTTCAACACTCTTCGCTAGAAATAACCCTTACTTTAATACCTGGAACACAACCTCGATTATATAATTCCCTCTCTGCAGATTACAGGTCCACAGAGGATATTCGTTTATATACTGTTATACGGGACCTATAACCGCATGGAATCAATCTTCCAGGCGGATCTTAGAACAATCCCTCATGCCCAAGTTTCAAACGAAAGTTAAAGAACCACTGCATTGCCCCCAGCAAACGTAAACGTCCTGTCTGCTCTTCTGGTGGGGTGGGGGGGGGGGGTTTTCGTTTTCGGAGGCCGGGTGGGGTGTATTGGTTATCTTGGTGTATTGTTTTGTTGTTCGTTCCTATGTTCGTTCGTTTCTATGACATTGTAAGGGTTCTTGCTGCACAACAAGCTTGAGTAGCTTCCCTGCATATCCCCCCAACCCCTCCATTTGTCACTCGCTCTGCGTTTGTATTCATTCAAGTCTTTTCTTTGGTTGAAATGAAAAGTTGAGAAGATTAGAACTGTCGAAGGCGATAACCGGCGGGCCGTGCCGTTATTGGATCAATACTACCATCGCGAAGATGTTTCTTTGCGGCCGTTTCATGTTTGCGCGCATTCAGGCGTGACCGACCAACCCTTCCTTGGTCACCTGATACCCTCCACGAATTATGGACCGGTGGGGGGGGGGGGTTGAGTTTACTGGTGGTGACTTCCTTCCCGTCGTATCGGAGAAGAGACAGGGATAGCACAACTTAGCAACTTTCAAACACCTGTAAGGACTTGTTATAGTCTTGTGTAAAGGCGATTACTACTTTTTATTCCTCACTCGTTTGAGTGACTGTTGCCCAATATCTAGCTGCAATAAAAAAAAAAAAATCTCCTTGTGATTGACAAACCGCACTCTTTGACCTGCAGTGGAACACTGCAGGTCACTGCGGGCGTACCTCAAAAATGTGAAAAAAAAGCTTACACAGAAAGCAAAGCGCTTCGGGCAGGGTGTCACAACAACGTCTTACCACAAGACTCGGGTTGCACTGGACTGCGGGTTTTTCCTTTGATGAAAGATGAGGGTTTCCTATTCTAGATTTGCGATGCTGCTGCGTAACTTATTTGCAGATTCTCTGGTGGAAGCCCTTGTACACTTATTGGGGATCAGAGTGTC
This sequence comes from Sclerodactyla briareus, assembly GCA_026419785.1. Classification (NCBI taxonomy): domain Eukaryota; kingdom Metazoa; phylum Echinodermata; class Holothuroidea; order Dendrochirotida; family Sclerodactylidae; genus Sclerodactyla; species Sclerodactyla briareus. Next base: position 72,678 of record JAODTK010002888.1, on the reverse strand, counting down.
ATGGGAAGAGATCTGATCCAGTACTTCGACCCTTTGGCCGTGATTTGAGCCGGTTCATGTGTTGAAGAGAAGTGGTCACTTGAAGTTTTTTTTTTTCCTAGGCAGCGTGTCATTCGTGCTCACTTTCGTGCGAGCCTGAAGTTTTCAGTCACCTCGAATGTTCATGTAGTCCATGTCATCTTCCGGCTAATACCTCTTATTATTGATATCGATCTTGTGAGTATGTAGGGGATGATTGTAGGGAGAGTAATTTCCCCTTTTGTCAGGAAACATGCCTGGTACATTAATGCTTCATCAGTCTCGGTTCCAGCCTGACCCAATGTCAGTAGAATCTCGAATTCTAGCCTAAAGAAATACATACATATACATTTCAGAACGATTTAATTTGACAGTACTTGACAGATAATAAGGGAAATTTGCAATAATAAACCCTAGTCTCCAACACCCCCCCCCCTGAAATTTAATGACTGATGAATAACTATATCCTCGCTAAGGAAAAAAAGAAGAAATACTGAGATGAGGCGTCCATCGTTTTCAAGTGGCGCTTTGGGGGATATTTTGTGTTCTCCATTACTTGTATTAGAACTTCATCGAATCCTATTCATTCCGAGTTTGTGCTATTTTTCAGAATGCCTGATCCCTATTTGAAGTATCATTTCGCGTCTCCGCCATGACCACGAACCTGATTTAAAGAATGATTCGTCATCGACAACGAGACAAGCCTATTGTCAGCCCGCCGACCGCGTCGCTTTCGTGAAGACGTTCAAGACAGCCAGTAGCACAGTGAACACGATACTTGCGCGCTATGGGTCACCAGGAACCTCTCAACGCCCTGCCCAATGGAGATTGGTTTTTAAGTTTGAAGGCCGTTCCATCCGGACAACGGGCTCCTGTGGGAGCAGCCCCCTCCCCCGGGATTCGACCTCCTCCAATAACCACGCTATATCCAATAGGACTGGCTTTCCGCGAAATACTGCGATCGGAACTCAATCCCTTACTATCCTGAGAGATCCTGTTAAGCAATTCTAGTCCTTCATTCTGCACTTCATATCGTTGAAAAAGACCGTCGAATGGCAGGGGACCGTTTGTCCGCGGATTCCCACTCCAGGATCCTATTCGACGCATCTCTCTCTGCTCCCGACGACACGTTCCGCAGCAAATGCCTCCAAACGGGCAGTTATTTTGTGCTTGGGCCTCGATCCGCCAAGTCGGTCGACTGCCTGCATCTCTGTCGAGCAGATACGAAGTTGGACGAGGTAGATTGACCTTTTTTTGATCAATGAATACTTTGACGAATCCCTCCTACGATTGAAGAAGATGAGGCTGGACTTACGAAGACATCCGTAGCATCCCTAAGAAGGTCTACCGGAATACGTCATCCCCGATAAGCCTGACCCTGGTGCGACAGTGGTCATTCGCTGATGGCGCGCTTTTCATCACTTCAACAAAACCATCTGGAGGAAGCTACGTGACTATGGACCTGGAATATTACCGTGCTTGAAGGGGAACGTTGAGGGATATGTTCCAGTGAACTGAATAAAAAATTACTCCTCTGGTATCGAAACCGCTCCCAACCTAGCGATGGACATGAAGCTGGGAGAATCTATGTGCTAATCTCCATAGGAAACCTGCGGCTTATATAGATTGGGAAGGACACGAAATTGCTCCAATAGGAATGGAACGAACGGTTGATCACCCTCATATATAGGTAATGTGACAGGGTGTTTTATTTTGAGGAATTCTCGATAATAGAAAGGATCCTACAGGTGCATGGAAAGTCATCATTTGTATTCTCGGTGAAAAGGAAGAACAATCATCAATTACCGGAAACATTCATAAACATAATGTGGCGATTACAGGGACTACTGCTATTGCAAGTGTTTCCGTGGCCAGAGCAACGATCCATCATTGAAAATTGAAATCGTTGAAAAAGGCGGTTTACTAATTCAGTATTTGGGACTTGTTTTTAATAGTATTTTTTTTTTATAGATTCCGCACTTGCTAAAGCAAAGCAGAGGCTGTAACTGTAATATAGGCTGGGGGGCTTCGGCTTTAAATATTCATGCCAATTATTTACAACTACGGTCTATACACTTGTTAGGGTTCTCCATCCAACCACAAAGGATACCTGCCACCACTGTTGAATATGCAATACCTTAACATTTTTACATCGTTTTAATCACAGTGATTTTTCTTCCGAACATGATCGTCTCCATACATGCTAACTGATTCCGATTGGCGGTATAACGGGCATGAGGAACGAGTGCGTAGACACTTTCCAAACTGACCCATCGAAGCAGCCGGTCCAGACAATTAAGCTCTTTTTCCGCGACTTTTAAAAAAGAACTGTGGCAATAGAAGAACTGCTCCTATTTTTACTGTCATTTTTAATCTGTCTTTTAAGCTTGGCAATGTCCCATCGATATGGAAACAATCCTGTATAATCCCATTTCCCAAAAAATCAAATATAACTTGCATGAATGATCTTCGCCCAGTGGCACTTACGGCTATCCCAATGAAGGTTTGTGAACGTGTATTTCTAAAACACGTTTAAGCCGCTCGTTGCTCCATTCACTGACCCGTTCCAATTTGCATACAGGCCTGGTCGTAGCTGTGAAGATGCTATTCTCCTGCTCCTCCAATTGTTATATTCCCATTTAGAGCATAGAAGTAGCTCTGCCCGGGTCACGTTTTTTTACTTTTCTTCTGCCTTCAACACAATTCAGCCACACTCTCTTGTCACTAAACTTTTAGGTATGGATGTTCCCCATGGTATTGTTAGATGGGTGTTGAACTATCTCACTGATAGGTCTCAATATGTTAAACTCGTTTAAATTGCCATTCGGAGCTCATCTCATCCAACACGGGTGCGCAACAAGGTACAGTTTTAGCACCCTTTCTTTTTACATTGTATATGTCTGATTGCAGATCTCTTGAGGAGGAGGTATGTCCTGTTATCAAGTTCGCTGATGATACGGCAATGGCTGGACTCATCCATGGGGATGATGATAGGGCATACCCAGACAGCTGCAGTCATTCGTTGATTATTGTGATTCAAACTTCCTACAATTGAATACCGCTAAGACCGAAGAAATGATAATTGATTTCAGACGTAACAGATCAACTCCCCCACATGTGATAATCAAAGGTCAGGAAATTGAACGTGTCTCCACATATAAATATTTGGGTGTCGTTTTAAACAATAATCTTACTTGGGGAGACCATATTGATGCTCTCGTTAAGAAGCTTAATAGCCAGATTATATTGTCTCAGAAGAATGGCTAATTTCAATGTAAGGTCAGTGATTTTACAGTGATGTTCTACAAAGCCACCATTTGCGGGGTCTGGAGATATTGCCTGATATGTTGGGGTGCATGAATGTCACCAAGAGAAGTTGATCGAATCGATTGCATCATTAGGAAAGCTGAGAGGGTGATTGGGGTTTTCCAGTTGGCGACTGACTCAGTTTACCAGTGCCTGCTTCAGTCGAAGCTAGACTATATTTGGGTTGACATTGATCATCTTCTTTATTATCATTTTCACGATAACCGTATTGGTAGAGGTATTGTTAGAATAAGGCTCCTCAGCTTAAGACTAATCGTTACAGGAATTTTTTCTTACCCCGTGCAATGAAGCTTTTTAACTATGGGTTAATTCGTTAGAATTGGGTGTGACTTTCGTCTTGGGTGCCCCCCCCCCTTTTACTTTTTTACCCTATTCTATACTCTTACCCTCTTATCTCTCTAGCGTCTTTGTACATAAAATATATATATTTCTATATTTATACCCATGTATTTCATGCGTATTCCTTTTGTTTTTCAATTTCAAATGTGCGAGTGTCCAGTTTCATTTATGGAAGGCAATAAAGTTTTCTCTTCTATTCTATTTCTATTCTTTCTAATTCTATTCTATCTACAATTAAGCTCATCTTCTCATCTTCCAATCGGTAAAGGGTCACTACCCATCGCGTAAACAGGGTAAACAGGCGTAAGGATTTTTTCCACTTCGCCATGTTACGAGATAATATTGTCTCTTTGAGCCAATTGTGAGAAATATGACTTTTACATCTTGAACTCTATTTATTACATCACGGCAGCCAACCCCAGGCCTGAATTTCAGCCAACCGAGTACACCGATGAAGCACAATCAGCTTTCGCAAGAATTCGCCTCGTATCGTCACGAGGGAACCGCGGGGGGTGAAACATGCGATACAAGTCAACTGTGAAACATGTAATGATAATGTATGGAGTGTTCACACTTGTACGATGAAATGTCGCGATATTTTTTATCGGACGTGTCGGCGCTCACATCATGCGAAAGTGGTTGGAGTTGAGTAGGAAAAGTACAAGTTTTCCTCTTTTGTTACCTCGGGCGGTGGAATAGTTTGGTCGGATGATTTATTGAATATCAATAATTGGCAATTCCCAAGCAACGGGAGCCTTTGGGTCTTTTTCTTCAGGACTTTGTGGGGTGCGTCAGCAGGGTTTTTAATTGCCCATTTTGAAGGAATCACACAACCCTTACACACTTTTGTTCAATTGGAGCATTGTGTTTTTCCCTACATGCACTGCAATCTTTCAACAGAGCATGAATGCAGCTTGCATGTGACACCCAATTCCGCCCTATTTCTGGACCCTGACCTTCAATAACCTCGAAATTTCCCAACGATCCAATTTGCTAAAAGCATGCAGCTATATGCTCCACGTACCTACCTGCCAGGCTCTCGGCGACCTACAAGCCATTCGTTGGTTTGGGCGTTGGCTCGATATAATTTTGTCTCTAGACCTTATCGCCATTACCCCGTTTCCCGCTTTCCAATGCTCCTTCTTCACTCTTTATAGCTCATTGTTCTCCTATTGATATCTGGTGGAGGCGGAAAGGGCCAGCGCCCTTCATACCGTCCAACTGGTCGCGGCTAATAGTGATTGAGAACGGCATTCGAAATTCAAGCTGAAATAGTGTTTTGTATGAGGTTTGAAGCGTTATATGTTATATCAAAAATTAGGACGAGCGGTCTTATAGCGGCCAGTGCCTCCCGAATACATCACACCCCCAATACATCCATTGAACCCTGATTTTATTACTAAAACCAACTTTGCATGCCAAATGTCTCACAATAACACTTTGGCGTTCCATGTACTCTTCGCTCAATTGCGCCATTTTCTCACTAGCATTGCGTAATTTATCGCATCGAGTAATTTATCGTACGTAAAAGAGTTAAATAGTTTCAAACGTGACGCCCGATAACTTTTCGGATAGTTTTGTATCGCACTAAGTGTGAACCACTCTATTGAAAATAACACTTTTTAACCTGACGCCGGGTAAATTCTCGGATCGTATCGTACGTCAAGTGTGAACAACCCTTTATCTTCGATCACCTCATACTAACAAGCAGAGAGGGAATACGGGTCCAAATGTTTGTTCTATAGCACTTGAAATTCGAAGGAAGGAGAAAATTGAAAACGTAAAGACACCTGGCTGCCTGGGGCAGTAAAGGCGACGGACATGTTGTAGGGATCAGTGACAATGTGTAACCATTGAACATGTCAAGGATCACACGCACCTTCCAATCTCTTTTTATATGCGTATGCATCAACTATGCACATCGTTTCACAAATGTTCCTTTGCGCTGATTGGGTTTGTACGATATCTATAGCGGGTCCATAAGCACCCTACGAGGGTGAAAATCCTTCATCAGTTAATAGGGTAGTCAACTCTTCAAATCACATAGTCCCGCGTGTGCGTGTGGAATCTCAATTGAGCGTGTTAAGGGACTGTGACAGATACTGTGCCGTGTTTAGAGTTATACTCCTGTGCAATTAGCGTACGCGCGTTTCCTCTATTGACTTTGTACACTGCCACCCTGACAAGCCCAGTGGAAAAAGGAACGCAGAAAACAGCAAAAAAATCGGAAGGCGTCTTCGGGGTTTTTCGATTACCACCCTTCCCCGCAGGGTGTGTGTGTGGGGCGGGGGGGGGGGGGGGGGGGCGGGAATCACCATGTTAATGTTCGCAAGGGTACGGGGAACCATTCTCCAGGTTCCCGTGGCCAAGGGTTTGTCCCCCGTATCATATTTAGAAGGGCAGCAAGAAGGACCCGTGAGTGGGTACTAGACAGTACGCCGGACTTGCCTCGTTTATCGCGGTCACGGCCCTTAGTCTGTTCAGACGCCGTGACTGTGACTCCGGTTGCCTTCTCACATAAACCTTTAGGCCCTCGATCAGTAGCCTACGGTCCTAGATATGTTTTCGCCACGGAATAACTATCGCTATTAAACATGTAATACTAGCAATATAAAAGCACAACTATTTGGTTTTTTGCAACGAAGTAGAGTCTAGCTACGTCTTAAACAAGGCTACACGGACTAAGCACGCCGGTCAATAGCCGTATGGAACAACCCACGCGGGAGTGTAAATGAATCGTCGCATAGGGGTCGGCTCCTAATGACAATGATGTTATTGATACTAATTCACGGGGCCATTGCACTTCAGGCTGAATGACGGTCGGAACCAGCGATACCCTTCGAGTGTGGTTTTTCGCCGTACAATATCGAATTGTCGGAGAGGGATAAGAGAAGACTTTCTGTTGTTGGATCCTAGACGTGTAGTAAAGGATATTTTCACCTTTTACCACCTTGTAAAAGGTCAGTAGGGATGGTCGGAAAGTGGGCCTTACGATCCTATTGGTTGTCTACGTAAACGGCTGATAATCGTTCGGGGTCCTAGGCTACCAGGATCCATCGAAAAAGCCGGGATGGTAGCTCCGACCGCATCACTGCTACACGATAATTATTTAATTGAGTGAAGCTTGTAGCTAATGTTCATGAGCTAGGCCCATATTATTTTTCCAATCCCTTTTGAAGGCTGAATCTCAATTACGCAGTCACGCCGCAAGAATGTGTTATTACGTGTGTGTGTGTTTGTGAGCAGGGGCGTAGCGAGGGTTGATGAATGGGGGGGGGGGGGGGGGTGCATGTAGAGATTATGTTGGCCACGGATCTGGCAAGGTGACTATATGGGGGAGGGGTCTAAGGGGAGGGGGAAAAATCCCCCAAACAAAATTTTGGAAAATTTGGAATATTGAAACGTCCTCAAATGCTATCTGGTGCAATATTTTCAGTGAAATAGGGCGTTCAGTAATAGTCGACCCGCTCACCACGTACCGTCGGGGACTTCAATTGGAACGCAAAATATGGACCCGATCTATTACAATGCCGGATTCTACTGCATATCGTGAGACATGAGCAGACCAGACATCAAGCCACAGGCGCGCGAAGCGCGTCAAAATATGACACTTCGATGGTGAACTGTCGGCAAGTTTCCGGCCATTTAGTACTTCTTTACCACTGATGCATTAGGATATCTCTAAAGATTAACTTGATGCTCTGCCCAAAGTTGGGTAGTTTCCTGCCTGAATTTTATCTGGAAAAAAAAAAACTGGGGGGGGGGGGGGGGGGCTCGCATCTCTCGCATTGGACTCTAGCTCTGCCGCTCGCATGATTCCCGCCTAAACCGACGTGTCATGTTCATCTGAGAAATTCTTCTCAATGTTTTCAGCAAAATGGCTTGATTTTTTTTATGTATCTATGGGAATATAGCGACCAGAAACAAAAACTTTTTCAAAACCTGATGTAAGTCTCATGGAAAATAAAAATGTCAAACGATAACGCCTTTTTCCCCCCTTGACGAATTTGCCGACAGACTCGGTCACTGTTCCACATTAACCGACGGCGACGAGGACCGTCACAATATATGTTGCCGGCGTGCCATTCTTTTGCCGAAGCTGAAGGGCCAATTAGTTCGAAATAGCCGAAATAAAGTCTGCTTCCGTTCGTTCTTTTATTCCTCTTCATTCCCTGTCTTCCCTTCATCCCTGACTTCTCTTTTCCTTCCCTCCCCCTCTTTCTTCTTTGTTTTCTCCTCTCTTTTTCCTCTCTGTTCTCCTTCTCTGACTCTCTTTCTTCCTTGGAGAAAGTCGGCGGATCAATACAGGGCTGGAAATATATTGTGATGAAATCATATAAGTGTTTCTATAGGACAGTGCCGGTGGTTTAATGATTAGGCCTAGATCTTGGAATATTCGTTTACTCAGTCATCAGCGCGTTGGTGCACACTGTCGCACGAGGGCTGTGACTGTTTGAGGTAGGCCTATCAGTGACTGTGCCTTCAAGAGACAGTTCAAACTTCAGTTACTTCACACAAGTGTCACATCTTGGGCATTTGCAGCCTTAGCAGCAGGGCCAGGCTAGCCTTACGTTGCGTCGAGCAGCAGCGTGGAATCAAAACCGGCGAATCATCTAACTTCAGACTTACTTTGTTATCACTTATTTATTGACAGATAACTTCCATCCATGCAGTGCTATCCGGTGAAATATGTCAGAAAATGCCGAGGGTGCATTGCGTAAATAAGGTCTGGCAATTATTATAACCGGTAGATAGAGAGTACATTGCTCCCAAATAAAGTATGGAAATTAGTATTAACCGGTTAAGTGTGACAAACTGGTCACTATTGAAGCGAGTTCCAGATGTGGTCTCTATTAAACGAGGCATACCCGCCTTAAAACAATGTCAATACTCATGTATCAAGGTTGGTCGTGGATCTGAAAACAGAAAGTATAGAGCAGGCCTCCAACGAAGGCCCGTTCGAGCGACTCTGTGCTCACGGCGAAGACTGGCAGCCCAAGGTCTGCATGCCTTAAAACAGTCAAACAAGATCGGGCGGGCCTCCTGCCCCGTCGTATATGTATGTCAGTTGTTCGGAAAAAAATCTCAGCTCGTGAGCGAAGCAAATCACATAAAAGGATTGCGAATCAGTGGTGGCGCCAGGATTTCCCCGACGGGGGGTCTCCTCCAAAGTTCCCCGACGAGCCTCACCCTACCCCCTAGGTCGAAACCTGCATTTTTGATGTTTTAATTTTTTGAACTTTTTTCGAAGAAAAATGGAACTAAAAAATAAAATCCCAATTACTGGAGGGCATGTATACTCTCAGTGGCATTCCCATGCAATCAGGTGATTTATAGTAGAATAGGGTCCGATATTCGCGATTATGCACATAGCTAGCTGACAGGAAATGCCTGGGCCTGGGAGGACGGGAGTCTGGCATCGTGAGAGCACAACCACTTCACACCAAAGGCAAAAACAGTGGTAGACGGCAGAACGATCATCCTCCAGCAGAATTGTAACGCGTAATTTTTTGGGGGAAAGTTCGAAGCTATCCATAAGGCTTGTGTATCCTGTCTATCTAGGAAATGGTGCAAGGTATATAGGAAGATAGGAGAAGATGATTACGTGATCTTAAACTCGAGCGAGGAGCCTGGCAATGACAAAAGATGAGGCGCGCGAAAGTGACGCCGAAAATTTTCAACTTATATGGAAAATTTTCAATGTATAAAGAAGGGGGGGGGAATGGCCCCGCCTGCCGCCCCCCCCCCCGACTGGCGCCATCTTGTTGCGAAGCCAAATTCATTTTCTGAATTCGGGTCACATTTAGCGTACCTCGAAAGTATATTGAATGACCAAGATGACAAAGGTAGTTTTATACCGGTTTCGTCCAGCATAGAACTGCAATTGCTGCATCATAAACAATATCTGATGAGTATGTTCTACTATAATTGTGAGTATCAGTTCGCGAAATGTATGCGTGAAAAAACGATACGTCTGTATTATCGGTATAAACTCTTCGGTACACGTATATCCCGTTTATTCTTGCCGGAGGCAAAAGGAAGAATGCAGTCAAGCACCGTGCGTATGGGTGTGTGTGTGGTGGGGGTGTGTGCGTTTGTGTGTTGGGTGTGGCACACTCCTCGTGAGAGACTATCTCTGGAACGGCAAGTGCAATTGCGACGAAATTTTCAGGGTAGCATCGGGGGTTGGGTGAACACGATTGATTAGATTTTGGGCACGCCGAGTCACTAATTAAGTAAGGTAATTAGCCTATTTTATGTAATTTATTGTTCGGCTCGTGAGCAAGATTACGGATGAACCGGTAGTAGGTGCTATGTGACTTGGTTGGCACATAGATGCGGGCTATGAAGTAGATGAACTGAGTAGAATTTCAGCGTGAAATAGGGTCATCAAGGTCAATTCGGGGTGCAAAAACATGGTTTTTTGGCCATAACTTAGGAACCAAATGTCTGCGAGTTGGAGTGCACCATAGTGATTCACTCGTTGACCTCCATCTGTGGGACCTTTGACCTCCAATTGACCTGTGCCATTTTTTGGCCCGAATCAAATTTTCGTGCCATTTTCGGATTCTCAAATGGTACCTGCCGACAAAATGAACCATAATTTGACCCAATTTGACACTTGGGTTGTGAAGATATCAGAGGTCAAATGTTTGTTCATTACGAAATAAGTGACAGTTAGGGATGTTCGTAGTAGTGATTTGTCAATGGTGATTTGTTAGAATCGCAGGTCAGACTACACCTGAAAATGAGGTCAAAAAGTCAAATGTGGAATAATGTGCTTATTTTCGAGTTACAGGCAAGAAAATTACAACTGTCAGTTTTTGTACAAAATTATGGATATGTGGCAGAAGCTCTGTGTGCTGAATAGACGAAACAAACTCATGCTTCAATCGGGCACTCGGTTCTCAAGTTGCGAGGGAGGTCGAAGGTTGGTTTTGATACCTTTTTGGCAATAGCATCGGCAGTATACTTTGAGATACATTATGCTTGTAGAACTGCGTGCATCTCATCGAGAGTAAAAGTTTTCATAAACCGAAATGTCATCGAAGGTCATTCAAGGTCACTTCTGGACCAAAAAACTAATATTTTTGGAGACAACTTACAATGACATTGCTTGGATTGTTGGAATTTCAGGACAGGGTGTACGGTCATGGTGGAGAACATTTGCCATAAAAAACCATCAGGTCATAAAAGGTGATTCAAGGTCACTTCTGGCAGATAACTGCGAATAGTTGATGTTCCTGCAACAACTTCCATGGACCTTTCCTGATGTGGTTATATTTCAGGACAGGGTTGTAACCCATGTAGGGTTAGGTTACCATTTTTTATTAAAGGGTCATGTCATCGAGGTCAGTATAGGTCAAATTTGAGGGTCAAAGACTGATTTTGAGTACTTTTCGGCAATACACTTGGCGTGTTCATCAGAATGCAAATGCTCCTAGGAGGGGATGTATCACATGGAGAGTTACAAGTTTCAAAAAAAGCTGTCATGTCATGGAAGTCATTAAATGGTCATAAGGGGTCAAAAAACTGTTTTCTGGCGATAATCAAGAGAATGAATATCTGTGAAGGCTGGAGGGTAACCATTGGGATATTAATTGGTGACCTGCATGGGTGTTCCCGACCCTCGGACCTCAATTTGACCTCTGTCGGGGTGTGGTCATGTGGTAAAGGTTGAGTTTGGAATAAATGTGCTATTAAGGAGTTACGGGCAAAAAAAATGGAAACTGGTTATTTTTAGGGTATGTGATAGACCTTGGTGCTTGAGGAGGAGACCAAACTCCCGTCGATCGGGACACTTACTTGGTAGTTACAAGGGGTTCCAAAGGAATAATTTATAATTTTTCGCAATAACATTAGGGTTGTTCATTGGATTGCACTATGCTTCTAGGAGTGGATGCATACATGGAGAGTAACAATTTTTATAAAATCCGCGATGTCATTGAAGGTCATCCAAGGTCACGAAGGGGGTCAAAAACTGATTTCAGTTACTTTTGGCATTAGAAGGGCATGGTCATCGAATGAACAATGCTCTAGGAGTGGATGTATCACATGGAGAGTTACAATTTCATAAAACCTGCCAAGTCAGTTAAAGGTCATTCAAGGTCACCTTGGAGGTCAAAAACGTTTTCTGGCATAATAGAGAAAGGAATATCTGGGGAGGCTGGAAGGTCACTATTGTTATAATTGTTTACCTGCATGTTGGTGACCTCTGGACCTCAATTGGACCTCGTCGGGTGGTATGTGGTTAAAGGTTGAGTCTGAATAAATGTGCGTATTTAAGGAGTTACAGGCAAAAAAAAATAGAAGAAACTGGTAATTTTGATATGTGATAGACCTTGATGATGCTTTATGGAGGAAACCAACTCCCGCTTCGATCGGACGCATACTTTGGTTAGTTACAAGGGTCCAAAAAAAAAGTTTAATTTAATAGCTTTTTCGCAGAGTAACATTAGCGTTGTTCATTGGAATGCAATATGCTTCTAGGAGGGGATGCATCACATGGAGAGTAACAATTTTTATTAAAAACCGCCATGTTCATTGAATGTCATTAAAGTCCGTAGGGGTCAAAAACTGATTTTAATACTTTTTATGGCATAGCACTGGGCATGTTAGACAGAATGCAAAAATGATCGTAGAGTGGGTGGATCACATGGAGAGGAACAAGTTTTATAAAAAACTGTCATGTTAATGAAGGTCATTCAAGGTCATAAGGGGTCAAAAAATGTGTTCTGGCGATAATCAGAGAATTGAATATCTGTGAAGGCTGGAGGGTCACCATTTAATTAATTGTTGACCTGCATGTGGCTGACTTCTGACTTGACCTCAATTGGACTTGTCGGGTGGTCATGTGGGTTTAAAGGTTTTGAGTTTTGAATAATAAATGTGCTATTTAAGGGGAGTTACGGCAAAAAATAGAAACTGGGCATTTTGGGAGATGTGATAGACCTTTGTGTGCTTTATGAGGGGGGGGGGGCAACTCCGCTTGATTCGGACACTTAATTGGTAGTTACAAGGGTCAAATTTAATTAAAGCTTTTTAGCAATAACTTAGGCATGTCATTGGAATGCACTATGGTCTAGGAGTGATGCACACATGGAGAGTGACATTTCTCATAAAAACCGCCACGTCATGGAAGGAATCCAAAGGTAACGTAGGGGTCAAAAACTGATTTTAGTACGCTTTGGCAATAGCACTGGGCAGTTCATCAGAATGCAAAATGCTCCTAGGCTAGGAGTGGATGTATCACATGGAGAGTTTACCACTTTCATAAAAAAACACGGCAATGTCATTAAGGTCATTCAAGGTCATCAGGGGGTCAAAACTGTTTTCTGGCCATAATCGCCGAATTGAATATCTTGAAGGCGGAAGGTTCACCATTGTTGATATAATTGTGACCTGCATGTGTGTGACTATGACCTCAATTTGACCTCTGTCGGGTGGTCATGTGGTTAAAGGGTGGAGTCTTGAATAAATGGCTTATTAAGGAGTTACGGGCAAAAAAATAGAAACTGGTGTTTTTGGATTATGTGATAGACATTTGTGTGCTTTTTGGGAAAACAAACTCACGCTTCACTCGGACGCATACTTTGGTAGTTACAAGGGGTCAAAGTTTAATTTAATAGCATCATTCACAATAACATTAGGCGTGTTAAGGAATGCAATATGCCTCTAGGAGTGAATGCATCACATGGAGAGTAAACAAGTTTTATAAACACCGCCATGTCATTGAAGGTCATTAAACGTCACGTAGGGGTCAAAAAAACTGATTTTATATTTTTTACAAAAGCACCGGGCGTGGTTCAGAAGTAAAATGCTCCTAGGCGTGGAAGTATCACATGGAGGGTTACAATTTTCCATAAAATGCCATGCATTGAAAGGTGCCTCCAAGGTCACTTCGGGGTCAAAAACTGTTTCCTGGCCGTAATCGGAGAATTTAATATTTGCGAAGGCTGGCTGGTTCCCCATTGTGATTATAATGTTGACATGCATGTGTGTGACCTTGACTCAATTGAACTCTGTCGGGTTGGTGGTATGTGGTTAAAGTTGCTCTGCATAAATGTGCTTATTTAAGGAGTACGGGCAAAAAAATAGAGAAACTGGTTATTGGCAAAGTGGGGATATATAAGTTGGCAGGTTTTCTACCGCCAGGACGGTTGTTGTCAGTTAGTAAGGTCATTAGCTCATTTAGGTATCTATTGTTCGGGCTCGTTAGCAAGATTTTACAAGAACCGTATGTGCTATGGTGACGTGGTTTAGCACATAGATGAGGGTATGAAGTGTAGATGGAATGATTAGATTTTCAGCGTCAAAGATGGTATTGAGTCGTCAATTTGAAATAATTATGCAAATGCACAAAGTTATCAGATTTTTTTCATTCCATCACCACTCATTCTGTGAATAGAGCACTATTGTGATTATTCACATATAAATGGATTATTCACATAGGGTGGAGGACCGCTGGGAGGGATCATTCAGTGTGTCTATTTGCATGGTGTTTCCCAAATGTCGAAGTTGGTTGATTTTCCGGAAGCTTGATGGTATGGTATACCTAGTTTATCCCCCAAAATGTTAACATAACATGATCGAGTCACTGGGGTTATGCAGTGGTATAAATTGTTTCATCATGTAAAATGTTCAAGTTTGTGACTTCCAATGTATTAAGTGTGGTCTGAGATATGTGAAAATGAGCAAATGCGTCAATAGGCAAGTGGAATATGTTGTCTAATTTGCATAATGAGGCGATCTTCGTCAACAGGTCCACCAAAACTTATAATTCTTCAATCTAGTAGACATGGTCCATAATCAGTACTCTTACGAATTTGAGAAATTGATCACGATTCGTAGGGTGTAAGGCTACACCATAATGTCTTAAAGCAACACAGTAAATTCCTTGTAACTATGGGCATGGTGACTATTAGATGAAACACCTGATCGCGCAAACCAGGCGAGGCACTGGGGCGATCGCCTTGTTAGAGAAAATAGGACCCAGTCTACGGATTAAAAAAAACAGCCGGTCGGGCGCGAAAAATGTATTTGTTTCGCCACAGGGCCATTCCACAGAAATTACGATTTGTAATGAAACTGTTAACTTGAAATTTCAACAGACTTTTCAATTGAAGTTCTTGTATCAGTCAAATACAAAGCTTACCACAGTATGGGTAGCTTCGTGACTGAAAGGGGGACATGACAATGAAAGTGAATAGAACCAAACGAAATATGCCCCCATCGAAAACAATGCAACAACACAAGTATTAACTTATAGATACCTCAAATATGTACAGGAAAATACAATACATATGAAAAAAATACCGCAAGATATAGAGAAAAGTGACTTTCATCGAAGGTTATGGAATATCGAATAGGATAACTAGGATAACAGAATTGCGGTCATGTCCTAGATAGATTACCAAGGAATTCATCACTACCGAGAGACCGGTTCGATGCTGAGACGAGTATGATATCAGGGAACTTCCATGACATATACGCACACACTCTTGATACAGCAGGGGAGTGACTAGGTCGAATTGAGGTACAACAGGTGATTAATAATGTTACGTTTATCGGTGTGCGACTGGTCAGATAGTGATTACGGTGTGCTACTGCAGGCCTGAGATTGTTGTGGACACTTGATCCGCGAGAATCCAAAACCCGTGGCGACCAGAGAGGGGTAGAGGCGATTCCGTGTGTAGAGTCTACGATTCGTTCGCAGTTGAGATGCACATTCTCTTATAGCTCGAATAGCGTATAAAGACAATGTGTTGATAGGCTTTCAAGAATGGACCTCACTGGCGCTGTATGGGGAGGAGAAAACAACTCTCGACAGCCTACAACTAGGGGAGGATCGTCATAGGCCCTGCTGACAAGAGGAGAACTAGGAATTGAGCGGTATCCCTTCTCATGATCTAATTCCAAGACTAATATCGATTTATTCTCAGGCTAGACTCACATAGATGTGGCAAATGCGGGGTGGTTGCGACTTTTTTTTTTTTTAAAGGGGGTGGTGATCTTTTAGGGAAGGAAATGAAATATATGATGACGAAGAAGAAGAAAGGGGCATACGTCTAATCTTGATATGGAGGCTGGATTGTTTTGTTTTCTTTATTTTATTTTTGTTCATTATATATTACCATAGATTAATTCGCGGTAATGCGGCGTCAACACGTATTATTTTCGCTACTTCGTGAGCTTCAATGCTTAATCAAGTGGAGGTTTATTAGGACCTTCATCTTCCTCCCCTCTGAATTTTACAACTACTGATTATACTCACCAAAGTCCATTAATCGATACATGGCCTGATAGAGGGGCTTCCGCGAGTGCGGATACGCAAACAGGAACGTTCAATATGGCATGTGATTCGCAGAACCAGTGCATGTGGCCTATTAATGATACATATATGATCATGGTGACTGTGTTGTAACAACAGGAAAGTTCGTAGAACGGATTCATCTACACCAGTGGTTCCAACCAGGGGGAAATTTCCCATTCGGGGGAAATTTTCAAGATTTCAGGGGGAAATTGTTCCTTCATGGTAAAAGTTTTTTCAAGGACATTTCGAGATGTGCCCACTTCCTGTTGATTAATCCAATGGTGAGAAGGGGGAGGGGGGGGGGGGGCGTGTGGGGAGGGGAGGGGGGGGGGGGGTGTTGGAGCAGCAGATTGTTACTGTCATATTTTTGCATAAAGTGGGACCTCCGTATGGATTTCTGTTGATGGTATCAGTTATACGCCACACAGTGGGTGGGGGGTGGGTGGGGAGCTAGTTAGGCCAGAGGCAAAGGTGGAAAAGGGAATTGAAAAAGGTTGGGAACCACTGATCTACACGAAACACACATGCAATGTAGCCAAATAGGGCTTGGTGTTTTGATCCTCTGTTTGTACATCAAAAGGAACTAAAACGTTGAAAAAAAAAACTCACGTTTGCCCTTCTATATGAACAAAAAATAACAGTTAAAAAATGCAGGTGTGTTCGGATGAGCCTGTTGACGGTTTCATGATATTGTTACGATAAAGAATGGTGTTCAAACGGTAACCGCGGGTAAATTCGCAGACACGTAATGCATGAACGGTGCACAGAACAATCATTAGGACCCCCTCCCCCCCCCCCCCCTCGAAGTGAATTACGTAATCTTACAAAAACAAGAATTGTAATTATACCACACCAATAAAGTACGAAACACATTGAAATTGTGGGGGCTGGCGTTGGGATTCGGGTCCAAATAGTGGTAGTAGTTTAAAGGCATGTCATTGCGATGTCGCTATGCATGGGTGAACTCTCGTCAGTACATCAACACTACTGTTCCAGTGTGAGCGTACGCACTTGCAACGGAGGGCAGGGCTGTTGAAGGCAGGGAAGGATAGTTACACTGTTATTCGGTATTCCTGTTATTTCCATTGAACATATGAACGATATTCGTTCTTCTAACTGTTCACACTAAATTGGGGCCAAACGTGTATTTATATGAATGTTACACGATTGGTGGGGGGATCAATAAAGGTTAAACGGTTTCGTACTGGTATTTTTCTGTAAATTATCGCGATTGCTGATTGGTGCGAAAAACTGACCAAGGTACCCTGCCGAAGTGTTCTTCGGTTCCTATAAAACGATTGTACAATTATAGCATGGAGACACGTCTCAGGATTGCAATCGTGGAGCGAGGTAGCCAAACCTGATGGATGTAGTCGTCAAAGTTTCACTAGTGTGTTGCAGGAGTTACGTCCAGGCCTCGATGTCCAGCTCCAGTATTTGGATAGAGTGCTCCGACGATGCATAGTATCTCTATCAGGATTGAAAATGCGTTACACGGCGACCCATAGAGCATGATATTAAACCAAATGTCGGGTCGAAATCCGGGCAGTGTATATTCTTGTTAAGATCGAGAACTCTTGTAGCGCAATTTGTGCGAAGAACGGGAGAAATATACAGGCAGGGTGAAGCAAAAGTGAATGTTTACACAAAATATCGAGTGACCACGATAATAATACCGCGAAGTCATTCTATAGTCTATACGCATATCGGTACACGGCGCGGCGGCCTCCATAATGGGCGCACATCCCGCGGGGGATGGGGAGGATATTTCCCTCCCCCACACTTTCCGGAGATGTTCCCTTTGACGTCAATAATTTCACATAATATTTTCTGGTTCAAGGACCATCCATCACCACTCTTTCCCACGAATGTGCACCACTGGTTCCAATCACCCCCATATATTACTATATACACCCAGTGATGAATAATAAGCGGAGAAAAAAGGGAGAAGAAACGTTAGCTGACGGATTGACGAGCCGGAACCACCGGAACCGACTCTTTGTTCCCACGGCAGTCGAAATAGAGCCATCAGTCATCTGAAATTTTCCAAAACTTTTGGAATTTTGCGGCGCCGTACCGATAACTCTCGAATGTTGAACTTCAATTCAACGTCTCCATCCATGGCGGAACCCTTGGCAGTCGTGACCGAAATTCCACCAAGGACTGGATCTTGGTAGTGAGCCCACAGTACCTCAGCAGTTCAGTCCCAGTAAATTTGTTCCTGACTCAGTCCACGCAAGCGCATCTCCTGAAGGCAACGCCCTCATCAACCAGTGGCAGTTGAATGGGATAGGTGCTGCATCTTCAGGGCGCTATCTCTTCCTGACCCCCCCCCCCCCCCTTTACGTCTATGATTGGTGTGGTCAACCTGAGACTGGAGGAACGAAATGTTATGTGGAAATAAATCCGGATAATTCGAATACAACCTCCAATGGGTGTTGTGTTTGGGCCCTGTATGGCATAGTCCATGTTGTGGGTAAACCCAAGAGAAGTCATGGCCGGCCTGGTCTACATGGTAATGGTTAGAAGACCTAATAATACCACTGTGTGTCGAATTGGGCTTTTGTCAATGGACGTTGTGGATTCCCCAGCCGCGGTCCCGGATGTTGCGATTATAGGGCCCCCAATTGCCCTACTGGCTGGTTGGACAGCAACTGGCGAGTAATGGTAACCGGTACTTCACAGAATTATTCACATATTGTCGGTGGGAAAGTCACATCATCGGTTCAAGAAGTTTTTAAAATATCAGTAAAATGAAAAACACTATATGGCGTTTTTTTTTTCATTCTACCACTTGTGCCTTGGGATATTAGTTCGCCTCAGTAACGGCGGTCATTAAAATTGCACGGTTCGCGCACGCCAACAATTCTCTAGCCATTGGTCATTGTTGGAGCATGACGGGGCACTCGCCCAAATACAATGCTTCTAGTCAGCCAACTGCACTCTCATCGGGCCACGTTCCCTGTAAGAAATTACAACGCATTCAACGAACTGTAGGCAACAGTTTCAGTGCAAGACTACAGACTATACAGCCCACTGTACTCCTACACCTGGATGGGTGCGATCTCATGACAAGATGGCGGTTTCCAGGTTCACTCTTGCTTGGGTTCTTATGTGCTGTTTCGGTAGTTCGTGGAGCTCGGTTCTTTCGTAGTTCTTTTTGTGTGTGTGTGTGTGTGGAACAGTGGGTGAAATAAAATCCTACCAGTGAAGGTGTTAGCCAACGAAGACAACCATGATATAGGATTGCCAAGACATATGTAGGAACGGCGATATACGCCATTCAGAAACTTTATATAGCGTGTATAAATACAACTGATCAACAGGTTTGACGTCTTTGAATCTGGCGAGAGGGAACCGTGGCAAAACTGAGTTTTTTCAATCAATTTTTTTTTATATTCTCGTACAACATAATATTACATATCCCAATGTAATTGAAACGAGGGTACAAACACTCATGTGGGAACAAAATTATAAAGTTTTAGTGTAACAGTATGTTTGAAACGTTAGGAACCTAATGCCAAGGAAAACAATATTTATCCATAAAATCTTCATATTTTTCTCAACATGATGGCCTTCTGCATGTACTGGAAATATTCCTTCAAAAACAAGTTCCTCTTACACTGAAAATTCTGTAATTTACAATTAAAAAATATATGTCCAACCAAGCTAGATAACAATTAATTTATTTTTCTCGTAGAACTGATTTCTTGATTGTTGATTTATCTTTCGATAATTGCATGGATACAATAATTCATCGATTGATTATTTAGGGTATCGCGTAATGGTAATCATTAAAGTAACAAAGTATTCGAGTAGGCCCGCCTATTTTACATATTCAGATCTACAAAATCGAGACGGTTGAGCTCTATCCTCAATTTGGTTGCCTATATTGCAGGTAGCAGTAACCCGTACCCCGCATCGTAATATTTTACAGAAGACTTCAGACATGCAATTGATACACGAGTACCCGGCCAACTGGAAAGAATACAAAACAACCAATACACACTCTTTGAAATGTGTGACATTTACAGAACACTGTGTACCCTAACACGCCCATCGCGGTATGTTTAAGAAATTACACAACCATTGTGGGGTTGTGTTAAAAAAATGATCCAAAATATGCAGATTATACACAATGAACTGTGTAATGCCTTACCCACACAGGGATAAGTGCCGGCTATCGTTACAAACGACTGTCTCGAGAATGTGAAATACACAGTTGCGGATCACACATAGAGACGACTTGCCTGAACTATATTGCTTATCTGCCAACCTAAGGTTGGGATTTTCAGCCGGAATAATGGCCCCACTATGTTGAACCGATTGTTGTTGCTTATCAATTCGAAAAAAATTAATGCCATCCGCAGCTCGAAAATTGCACCCCTGCATCACGTCTGCCCTATGATACAGTTTCACCGGTTAGTTTCAAAACGATACCAACTGGGGATTCACAAATTAAACCCGGTTCCCTATTATGTTCCCCTTAAAACGAGTTGTATAGTTTCGGCTGAGGTGAACGTGGAATGGGGTATTGGCACGAACTGATAAATCCCCCGTGATGGCTGAATAACCTTTTTCGTTATCGATTTTGGAAAAAAAAAAAAGGGGCAAATTAGGCGGAAACCAAATTCCAACCCCTATTGTCGCTTTTAGCTCGCTAGTGGTGTACAAGCCCTCTTAACTGTTATTGTGCGTAACACGCGTCCTAACTATACAACACAACTTATCACGCGACGCACCATTTCGACCGTCGCGTCATCGTGTCCCCTGGTGGAGCGTAATCTCTTATTAATCGGGCTGCCCGGCATACCGCGCAAGTTACCTCACGAGGTCTCACAGCCACTCTTGACAGGGTGTCTAAACTAAGAACCAGGTGTCGAAAAAAGCCAAAGTGTGTCAAACCGAAGTGGGGTGTCAAGAAAAAGCAAGGACGCAACCCTGCTAAGTGATTCCTTGCCCGCAGCATTGTTTTGTTTCGTTTTTTTCAAAGTGGGGGATGTGTGCATATAGCGCGTGTGAAGAAGGTGGTGGAGAGGATGGTGTAGGAGTGTATCACTAGAGTGAATGAGAAAGAGCTGGTGGATGGGAGGAGAGGGTAGTTAGAGAGAAAAATTAACTGTATCTCCATGAATTTATTTATTATTTATCTGTTTGTTTCGTTTGGACCCCAAAACACGGAGCAACTAACTACATATAAAAATATTGCACATAATAAACATTAAATGAACATATAAAGGAGCTAACAGGATGAGTTAAAAGGTACACTACACCACATTCGCTCATCTGAGTAAGGTTTCAATAATGATTCTGGGTAACAATAAGAGATCTGACAGACTCCGTTACCCCACTGGTGGTCAAGTCGGGGTATCCGAAGTATCTTAGAGTTTAACAGACAGTCAATTACTGTTTTTTCCGTGAGATACCTGCTGACAGAGTTCCAGGATAATAGTAATAAGATGGTACATGTACAAATATACAAGTGGCTCGAAGATCCCTCGCTGGGTACTCACGGCCATAATACGCATGAAAAGTGAATAACATTTCTATCGCCTACATTTTTAGAATGGTATTAAGAGAAGGTAGGATTTATGTAATATGCGACCGCCTTTCAAATCTTAAAGATTGTTTGCCCCAAATAACCCTGAGTCACAGTTTACGGATATCAGTGGATTAGGTTTAACCACTCATGCCAGATGTATGCAGGCATGCAAAGGTAACGTTTCACACACTAGTTTTGCACCTAGTCTTGTTCCAGACTCGATGACGTCATCGTGCGACTAGCAACTTTATGTTTCAATGTGACCTCGACCGTGTACAGCTACCATACTGCGCCCACAGATCCTGGATGACTTGGACTCGAGTCTTGTTGAAATAGAGTAAGTTTTTTCCTACGGTATATTGAGACGGCACACGAGGTGATGGCTTATCGTGTTTAATTTAGCCTCCTTCTCACATACAAATTCCACTAGCATTCGTCTTCGTACCACCGTACCCTGCCAGCTGGCGCTAATTGGTGGTTGCATTTACGAGCTGCGCCAATAAGAGTGCATCATCATCAACACTGGACCTTAACAGGAGAAATTTAATTAAGAAGGCCGCGGGGCTCAGGCCCGCATATGTACAGAGGCGTTAGTCAGTTGCCATTGACAACGCTGAAAAATGACGCGATTAGCCTCTTTCCAAACCGAAGCAAAGATTCGCCTATTTACGAGTGATTGGACGATTGAGGTGAAGGTTACACCACTGTTACATACGTACAACAACTTAGACAGGTGTATTACGCGTAGGGCGATTAAAGACACAATCGTCTAAACATTAGACTGTTGCACCCGGAAAGGACATACCAGAATGGCTGAGGCCATAAAAAGACAGACGACACTTACTAAACCATTAACCACATGTAAAGTAGAGTTGGTATTATTAGCATACAGTCGGAAACACCAAGGACATTTAGTTTTTCTCGACAGAAATTATATCAGTACCCAGCCGCCCAAGTATATATTGATTTGTCAAAAGATCTTCCCCAGAGATCATACACTTGATATCAAACCTGAATCTACACTGCTCACTATAATCATGACAAATGTTAATAAGAGATTGGAGACCAGAAGCTGTAGAGGTAAAACTTTTAATATCGTCCGCATAGACGATCGAATTTATATGGATATCACAAATAACAATACCACAATTTGCTTGATCCAGGTTCATCTAGAAGGTCATTAATAAAAAATGAGAGAGAAAAAAACATTAAAGAAAAAGGTATAGAATACTTCCTTGTCGAGTACCCGTTGTGACATTGCCAGTGCACTATAAGAACCTTTCCACTTAACAGTCACGTTGAGATCACAGTACCACCTGTAGCAGAGTACCCAATGATTGTTGGGGGATACATTACCGAGTTTATGGAACAGTGATTGGTGGAAAGACATTATCAAAACATTTTCAGCGTCCAAACTACAAATGTACACAGGCGAATGGTTATAAACAAAATAAGTGAGGACATCAGACGACATATAACACCCAAAAGAAGGTGACTATTCGCGTCAGGAATCAGAAAAAAATTGGCAGTACGGGCTAATAGTAATCGGCACGTAATTACTCGGGACAGTAGCGTCAAGTGTTGGCTTCTTTAATACGGAGGCAATAACACAAAGCGTCCACTCTCACAATGATAAATAAAAATCTTGTGGTTAAGCTCATCATGCCCCGGAGCGGTATCACGACGGAGTAGAGAGATAAATGGGGAAATCTTCTGATTAGTCGAAACACAAACATCATAAACATGAAAATGACGATCATATTATTCTTCGCCAGGCTCTCTAACAGAGCTAGCTATGTTACCGCCAGAGGAATCACACATTATGCCATTATAAAATTGTTTAAACTCATCGGGGTCAAGTATGGAATTAGCTTCATGCGATCTGCCGCGTTTTATCTATTGCAAAGGTCCTCACACGCTCAGATTGATACAACGATTAAAGTTTCTTGTAATGATTAGGAGTAACACTATTTATTGATTGCCTATACATTTTATGGAACAACTTTTTAGTACCTTTGTAGCAGTCATAAACAAAACCCAAACGGGGTTTACCGTTATTACACCATAAATTCCACCAGACGCGATTTTTTTTTTATCCCTAAGAGCACTGAGCTGAGGACACCAGTAGGGTTTGGAGAGTATTTTGGCCTGTATGAACAACCAGAAATTTCAACAGAGTCATACATGATGTTCGTTAACTTAGTAACGTAATTATCTTACTCTTTCCGAACAGTGATACAGTCTTCAGAAATTAATGCTCACGTTTATGATTGGAAGAGTCACACTAAATTGGATCAGCCCAATTAGTAATAAATGTCGACTATGGAACAAGAGAATACGTGGCGATACCACATTTTTAATCAAAACAGTGGTAATTAGGGGAAAGTGATCGCTGAGGTCTCGGCAAGCTCAGAAATTAAACGATTTGTTACATCATTAAAGTCACGATCAAGGCAAATACAATGGGCATCCATGGAGCAGTTTATTCCCATCACGAAAGTAGGTGTAACTAACAGTTGTTTAAAATTGAGTTCAAGTGATATAAATATAAGTCCATTGGCCACCATAAAATCATACATAATACGGAAATGAGATTGTAGCCACGGCGATTGTACCAACCTGGCGCTAGATGAGTATCTCTAAGTGGATCATTAAATTCGCCGATGATTTTGAGCGGGGTAATGCTTGAGTAATCATCAACTAGTGCTTGCAGCGAGTCAATCGTGTCAGTGAACTTTTCGGTTTGGTTACCGTTTCCACGTTGATTGAATGGCATATGAACACAAATAATAATCTGAAAAGGAGTTCCCTTAACAACACAAATCTTCACACACACGGAACAGTCATTATTCGTGGGTAGTTCTGAATATGAAAAACTGTCATGCTGCTCACAAACAATAGCTACACCCCGAAGGTCCACCTCCTAGCTATGACTTTCATCAAAATAATCCTCCATAACTGAATTAGCATTTACGCGAACATTGACTGGGGTGGAACAAGACGGTGAAGAATATCAGAGAGAGGCAGATTTATAGAGGGCAGTTCGCCACAGGCCGAAGCCACGTCTCACACGGGTCAATTATATCGTAATCAGCAACCATATAACAGACAGTGTCAACGGACTGCTTGAACCTTTCACAGTTATAAGAACATATGTAGTCGTTAAGTGTATGCTGTATAATTCTGTTATCTGTTCATACACACTGTACAACTACGAGCATAGAAAGTTGATGCAGTTAAGAGTTGTAACTCTTAGTGTTTTTACCAGCTACAACGAAAATCACTATGGCCAAGGGTGTTGGATTCGGTGGTTTGAAAAGACCTAAAATGCAGGTAATCAAATCAGCAACTATAGTAGGCTATCTAATGATCAGTACACGCTACATAGATCTACATGGATTGAAACGTGTGTTAACACACTGAAATAAAAAAAATAAAAACTGATTTCAAAATTGTCCATTATTCTTCAGAAATGACCATTGGTCTACACCCAAAACAACACACAGAAACCACACGTCCACGTTCAACCTGAACAAAAAACTATTCTCACTCAACTTCACTCAACTCTGAAGATATCATGTCTTAGTCTCGACGAGATGAATTCAAAAAGAAACAGTGATCATTACATCGCATCTGTGTAGATCACACATCCCTGATAGCCGGAGTTTTCCTCAACGACCTAATAGACTACAACAAACATTTTGCGAAATACGCCGGACATACGTGTAGAACTGACTATGGACCCCAAGAACTTCATTCATAGGGCCTATTAGATAGAATTACAAAGGCCCTACTAAGAATATGACTTCCATGTCCACTGAGACTGCATCGAACGCATGAGTCATTACGATTAACGTAACGTGGATTCTCAGTCATTTCACCCATCTGCCAATTCCATTTCCTGTAGGAAGATCCATGCAGGGGGTGCTCGGGGCGCCCTCTTAACAGACTAGAAAAATGTGCCTGTGATACACTGATTTTTCGTCCTCAACTTGTGTGGAAATGCATTTGCAGCATCTGTATTTCAAAATCATGCCTGCCGTCCGGGCGCTCAAGGGGCGCTCAAGGGGCGCTCCGTCGTTCACATTCTCGATCCTCCTTCAGAGTAGACGAACTACGAAAAGCAAGCCAAGTGAAGTTTGCAAGCGATAGAATAAATGATTAGGGATCATATGATGAATATTCCAATGGGAGTAACCTGATTCGAGAGTCTCAAAATGGGATTCATGGAAGATGTTAGTAATTCCGTCGACATTGGTAAACTGATGCTATTCTTCCAGAGATTCCTTTTGCTTTCAGGGGATGCGGCACCTCCAATTTAGCTTTACAACTTTAACTGCGACTGAGTGAGGTTTAAAAATAAAAATAAAAAATTGAAAAACGTTGGCCACAATCTTCTGAGGAATTGGTGAAGCTGGAAGGAATCTACCTGGCTGTGACCCCAGCAGACTCAGTCATGGTGTTGTCGACCACAGCTTTGCCCAGTCTGGTTCACACATTTTTTTTTCTTCCGGTCAAATGCTATTACTTCGATCACACGACAGGTTCGAAATAAAGAGTAGTTGATATCTGAAACAAGGTTTAGTAACCTACCGTATTGAAGCACTATCGGCATCTAACCTCTGTGTACAATTTGTAGATGTTCAGAAATGTCGTTCCCGAAACGATCAAAAAAAAAAAGGATGAAAAACCATCGTGGCATTTTCCATGTTATTTTCGCAGATTTCCCACTATGGGTGATGTTTTTGCTAGTTCCTTGGAATGATATATCGAATACTAAGCTGTTTTCAGATTCAACTTCCATCAATCAAAAGGACCGTTCCCTACAATAACGATGGGTGTGAATATTTTCTTTTATATTGCCTCACTTTCGATCAGGTGTTGAAGGCTGAAATTTGGATGCCATCTGTTTCACGTAATTGTGAACTAGTACTGGTTTGCTGGAATCCCGTTGGTTTGCAATAGTATAATGGCATACTCTTCTACACGAAATAAGAAGAGGCTGTGTTGTAAACTATCTGCCTATATCCCGAAGCGACTACTAAAACTGAATGTCCATATATATAACCAGTTCCTGCAAGTTCGCAAGCCTTACACATTGCAAATATCGTTATGTTGAAGGCAAATTCCAGCCTACTAAATACTCTTTTTGGTGTTATACTGTAATGTTAAAGAGGATAAAAAAAAATCATTCAAATATCACTTTGTTCCAGGTTCATAGCATGTTCGGTTTGGGAGGAAATGGCTTCCTATCCTCAATTTCTTATAATTTGGTGATTTTTGCAAACTGGCAACCATTTTATGATGTCATATCTACCAATTATAAGGGAGAAGATATATTCCTTAACATTTTCTGTAAAATTGGTGGATATGACTCATCAAATGTCGCCAATTTGCAAAATTGCCAACTTGGCCGTGATAATTTAATAATCTTTAAAATGGTTCGTACTTTCCCAATGACCATGCTATGAACATGAAACAAGTTTGATTGGCATGATTTTCAATGCACAATCATATGCCATCCAAATATTTTGGCTGGACTTGTCCTTCAATGTCGGTTTCTTTTTTCCCGTCCTCCCTTTCTGGCAGGGTCAGTTGAGAGAGCGACAAGCTTACTGATGCAATGACCACCTTAGTTGAAGACAACTTTAACGAACGCGTTGAATTTTACGCTGAATCGCTCGATTTCGACGGGACCACTCTTGCAGCAGTGCCTTACGGGGATCTCGAAATCGGTACGTATGCGTGTGCGTTTGCCTTGCAGAGTCATGTATTAGTGTGTGAGCTGACTGAATAGCGTATGCGTGGGGGTGCTGTGTAATGTCTGAAATCGTTAAATGAGAGTGCGTGTAAGTACATTCCTACACTTGAAGAGTAATTAGTTTAGTTAGGCGTCCCCGTGCGGATTATTCATCAATACCTGTCAACGGTTCTTGAATGTAGATGTTCCAGTCATTCAGGCGATCGCGATAATGCTCCCTCTCAAAGGCGGATGCATCAGAACACTAAGCATGAGGGGGCAAGAATTCACCGAAGGGGGCCAACCATTGGGAGACTACAGTTTGTTAGTAGACACCCAGATTGGTGGGGGCAATACATCTCATGGGGGCAACGCCCCCTCTCGCCCCCCCCCCCACCCGCCTCTTGACTTCGGGCCTGGGATGCATATGCCGGATTAACGCGTCTACAAAAACAATGGTACCATGGTCTATCTGCTATTCATGAATACCTTTATGGGTGCCTGCATTCTGATTGGTCAAAACGTTCATTCGAGACCATGTTCGAATTGTTAGCTGGTGAGCAGCCATATTTACCATGTACGGATGTACAAGCCAGCACACAAAGTGAAATTGGAAAACATATTAGCCTTTGTTTCGGATAGTTGCATGGTGATACATTGTGTAGTCACAGCATAATGCACTCCTACGATACATCATACATCTTAAGCGCAACGCGCGCACTAACACTCTAAGCAAAATGATAGCCACTACGTTGTGTATATATTTGTACAGTGCCCGCATACACAACCCAGCTAGCATGGCTCACAAAATACGACGGCTCTGTGAACTCTATCTCTCGAAATTTTAGGTCTAACGCACGCATACTACGCAACTGACCTATCGCGATGGTTAAAATTATTATTCTGGATAATGAAAAATAGGCTGTGGCATGTCAAATCACCTAAATTGTATCAAGTAGCCTTCGAAATACGGTTAAAAGTTTGCGGGGTCACGCCATGCAAGTGATACAGCTGTAAAGGGGTTTGATAGGCAACACAGCTCGTCGGTTTCGAAGTGAGTTAACCTTAAAAAATCATGAAAAATATATTATCTTCATAGCAGAAGTTGCCTGTGATGTCTTGGATATCAAACTGAGAGGTTGTCTGACTGCAAATTGGTGTAAAATTGATCGGTATCTTCTGAATTGTTATCCAGCTGCACGGTCGGTTCAAAGTTTCGAGTACATAGTTCAGTTCTTCAAGCGCGAGTTAAGCATGAACAGTGTAAAAACTGCATGCAATGGATTCTGCTGTATCTGTATTGTGTAAATAAGCCTAGAGTCTCCAGCCTCTGACTCGAACTGTATGGTTGTATGTTACTCTGACTATATGGAATGAGAGGATTTTGCTATTATTGATCTCACGACTTGATTAGGAGAATGTTTTTTTTGAACAACACAACATTGAAGTAAAACGCATTTTCCAGAGTTCTTCTGATACTTTTTCGAGTTGTATTTATGAATGGGGATAGAAAGGAGGCTGCCTCGGTCTTTTGTTACATTTGACACCTCTGAAGACGTCATCGTAGAGGCAAAACCCTCGCCTTCGGCTCGGGGTTTTAAGCCTCCACGATGACGTC
This sequence comes from Sclerodactyla briareus, assembly GCA_026419785.1. Classification (NCBI taxonomy): domain Eukaryota; kingdom Metazoa; phylum Echinodermata; class Holothuroidea; order Dendrochirotida; family Sclerodactylidae; genus Sclerodactyla; species Sclerodactyla briareus. The sequence continues at coordinate 43,781 of JAODTK010002888.1, read as the reverse complement.
TTCATCGGTCTTAAATGCAACAAACGACCTCGGTACCCTCGTATTTATCCCTTAATAGTGACGCACTGAATGTTACCACTGGAACGTTAATATGAGGCGTCAGGTCTAGTCAATTAAATGAAAAATAATTTTTGGTCGAAAATAAATAGATGGAGCTGTAGATTCACTTTCCTTGTTATATAATGGTTCTGACAGGTTTGTGTTAGCGAAAAAGAAATCATGTACGACTGAGGCACGGGAGTGCCGTTCGACTACGCCCACGCGTAATTTTGTCCAGAGCAATTGAAAACTACGCTCGAGCTTCTAGAAAAGAACTACGTTTTTTCAATTCAGGGTTAAATCGTGACGTCACACTCATCACTTCTCTCAATGGGAAATACCAAAGGTGCCGGAAGGACATGTACAATACAGGAACGTACCATGTCCATAGGCCGAAATGCTCACCGTGCAACCCCCCTCCCTCTCCCCCATCCTCGGCTGTCGCTCGATAGTATCCGGAGGAAAGTGGATAAAATATCCTAATACGCAGTTGATAGCCACGACTCCGGGATGTAACCTCCACTATATCCCGATTCCTTCGACAAATCTGGCATCGGGGCTGTCGGCGGTAGCCAAGGATGCGGCGTAGTCAGGTACTCAAAGGGGAATCTAGTCACCTCCTCGTTCACAGTGAGCGTCTGCGGTCCATTAAAATATATATTAGGACGAGGAGTGCAATGGAGCCGAGAGCGAGTTTGGTGCCTCAGCTCAGTGACTTGACTATCTGTGCAGTTCAAGTACCCTACTTATCTGAGGCTAGCCACCAAAGTGTATGACCAAAATGAGCTTGGCTTAATTACTAATACGACTCGTGTTGTGCTTCCACCCGGAGGTGCTCCAACTGACTCAGGAAATCCTCAGTCGGAAATTGTACAGGCTCCTGTTTTGGGTGTTGAAGGACACCGACGAATCACGCCTACTCTTTCCTTAATTGCCCTGATAACCGAGAGCAAGGCGTGCAAATTTCTGCTCCCGGGATCGCCTTTCACTAACGTCCCATCCGACAGACTTGAGTGTAGCTTCCACTCTTGCAGCCCTTTCCACACGAGACAGATGCGGAGTGAAGTTTTGTCTGTGACGACATCGGGTTTGACCAGGGACCTCAGGCTTAGCAGGCGGACACTCTACCTGCCACCTCACCGCTCATAGCTTGACAGAACGCTCGGTTGACCCCTATGTTTCTTTCCCACACCTGACCCCCGATTCCAATCACAGCGCGGTCAAACTGCAAGACCTACTTACAACTACAACCAACCTACACCCTACAACGTAGTTTCGTATATTATATATATATATATATATATATAATATATATATATATATATATATTATATATATATATAATATTATATATCTCTATTATAATATTATATATATATATTATACTTATATATATATTATATTATATATCTATATATATATATATATATATATATATAAAACATGGTTCCTGTGTGTGTGTGGGAGGGGGGGGGGCGCGGGAAATTGTTTCGGTCCATAAATAATGCTGGGGTACATCATTATAGTCCGGTTTCCCAAACTAACTCTGTTTCTTTGGCTCGTCAAGGGGGACTTTGTCAAGAAACAATGATTTCCCCGACAACGCTTCGAATAAGTATAGCACTCTCTAGATGGACTGATCCACGCACCCGGTGGGCAAGACACTCGGACTCTACTGCATGGACATGTTGTAGAGAAGAATAATTTAGGGGAACGCTTTCCAACTTGCAAAATATTCTCTTGAGCTCCATGCCATCTACCTGTACTATAATTCGAGAAACTGCTACTTAAAGGGAAATTCCAGCCAAATTATACTCCGTCTTATGTTAAAGAGAATAACAATCATTCAAATATCACTTTGGTTCAGGTTCATACAATGTTTCGTTGGAAGATATAGCGCCCTCAATTTTTCATAAATTTGCCGATTTCGGCAAACTGACACCTTTCTGTGACGTCTCACCTGACAATCAGACGGGAAAAGACATTTCTTACCATTTTCTCTCAAATGGTGGATTGACGTCATCAAATGTTGCGGATTTGCAAAATTGCCAAATTAGCAGTGACTATGTGTTTAATTTTCGAAAATTCATAACTTTTATAAAACGGAACGTGCTATGAACATGAAACAACGTTTGATTGGCATGATTTTTAATGCACAACATATGACTTCAACGATTGTTTGGCTGAATTCCTTACAAACTCATAGAATGCTGCGTAGCTAGCACACATACTCCGGTGTTGTGTAAGCAATTACCCAACATTGTGTTTGAATGCACATTTTGTTTTTTTTATTCCTTGACTGAGCCGTATATATCTACAGTCATCTAGGCAGTATGCTGTGTGTGTCTGTCTGTTGTGTGTGTGACACCTAGCCTTGTTAACACAATAACTAGACCCAATTGGATGAATGAAGTTCCATACCGTTTATGAGTTCTCCCTAATGAAGACCTGGTCCCGATGGTCGGGCGGTCACAGGTCAAAAGGTCGTCTGAGGAGTGTCGAAGTTACATTGGGATTGGGAAAAAGTATCATTTGAAAAAAGGCTCTCGACTCCCACCGGATGGCTGAGCTCATAATTGGGTATACCAGGGTTTCCCATAATGATTGAGTTAAGTGAAAATGTATTATATTCTCATAAATGATAGCTAATAAATGGCCACACAAGCTCACATTAAAGTGACAAATGAATGTATGTCAGGTCAGCATTCATCAGTTTGATACTTCGTGGTCGAGTAAATGATGTCTATAACGTCGTTCTCTAGGCGGCAAGAGGTAGTGCCGCGTTTCTTATTAAATGTCAGAGAGAGGTGATCCCTACTGGTTAATATAATTTTGTATTGTCAAGATTTTTCCTGCCAAATTGTACTGAAATTCGTGGGCAGTAAATGGTCTCCTCTTCGTAAGGTGTTGTAATCTTACCTAATACGGACCACCAACTAGGCTACGGGACCATTCCAATTGGGGGCGGCAATTTTAGCCATATTTTTTAAGTGGGTCCACCGGAAGACTGGGTTATGGCATTTTTTTCTAGCATTTCTCGAAAATCCCGGCCATTCGCAAAATATTTCGTCCTTCTTGTTTAATTTTGGCCCAAATTTTCCACAAATTGTCCATTGTTTCCCGGAATTTCTCATCTTAGCAGAATGTGCGCATTCCCCCCCCCACCCCCCCCCCCCGCGTACGCATATGACCGCCGATTCCCGCTCTTCCAACTTCACATTTACAGGTTGCCTTTAGTGCCAAATTCGGTTGCAGTTTCTTCAGCACTCCTCAAAAACGCTCACTTTATTCCAAAAATAATTATTTTGCATTATCACATGTCCTTAAATACGATTTAGTAGTAGTGAATCGCTGTCTCAAAGCGATGCGAGATGACCGACGAGGTGACCTGGTTGGTCAGCCGCGTATCTGCAGACGATTCCGGGAAAGAGCATGGTGTTTGCTTCCTCCATGGTGAGGCCCCAGTTGAAGTTCTGATGTTATCCTACCAGGTCATCCGAGGGCGCCCCCGTCTTCTTGCTGGCCTGGAACGGCACCTGACAGAAGGTCCCACAAGAAGTGCCCTGTTGACGGGCATATGGCTTACCAGTTCATCCTTTCTCTGTACAAATAGTTCCATGAGTGAAGAGCCATCTTCCGTCTATTATTCGCATAAGTGACTCGTTGGTAACATGGTCACTCCAATTGACACCGAGCAAGCATCTCCAGATGGTACGACCAAAAGCATCCAGTTTAGCTGCATCCAATTTCTTAATTGACCATGTGGTGGAGCCATAAGTCAACAATACAAGGGCTCTGATGACCAGAAGCTACCGCATCGGAAAGGGGTGGGCTAGCGAGGTACTTGCACTCACGGATTGTAGTCTTGGCTATGCCGCATCCGCTTGCTGATTTCTGGGGTGTCATCGGTGTTGTGGGTTGTGATGGATCCGAGGTATATGAATGAGTTAACCTTGGGGATGATGGAGGTCCCCATGTGGACAGTGTCGGCAGAGCTTGGGGTCTGTCTGGATGACAAGGTGAGCTGTTTACCAGAGTGAATCACAAGCTGATAGGGCTTGGAGACGTCCGCTAAGATGTTAAGAGCCGCTTCTGCCTCAGCAGCGGATAATGCAAACAGACAAGATCATCGGCATACCTCAGTTCCTATAGTAGCGCCAAGCAAACCAACAGTCCTAGCATGCTATTCTCCCATGAGGCATTCAGTGTAGAGAGAGAAGAGAATTGGGGATAGTGGGCAGCCCTGTCTACATCCAACAGGAGTGTTGAAGGCATTTGTTGTCTCGTTATTCCATTGTAGGACGCCCTCAGCTTCATGATTAAGACTCCTAGCATGCTATTCTCCCATAAGGCAGTTCAGTGTAGAGAAGGAGAGAATTGGGGATAGTGGGCAGCCCTGTCTACATCCAACAGGAGTGTTGAAGGCATTTGTTGTCTCGTTATTCCATTGTAGGACGCCCTCAGCTTCATGATTAAGACTCTCTGTGAGTCTGATGAGATCCTTATCCACCCTCATCTGCTCCAGCTTCTCCATAGGCAGGGCATGATTTAAACTATCGAAGGCTTTCTTGTAATCCACAAAAATAAGATGGAGTGGTGCGTGGGCTCTGTAGTAGGCAGAAGTGATGGTCCTTAAGAGCAAAGATAGCATCTGTGATTGACTTCCCGGCGCGGAAGCCAAACTGCACCTCGCTAACATCTTCAAGGTGAGTCTAGAGGCGTGACTGCATGATGCTGAGCACTACTTTGCTGGCATGACTAATGAGAGCACCCCCCACACCCCGGCGCACCGAAGTCTCACAGCCCCTCTGATAAGTGTATTCGGTTGCGGCAGTCGTTATGCATTCAGCCAGAACGTTGTCAGGCCCAGGAGCTTTGTTGTTCTTGAGGGACTTGATGACTTTCTCAACCTCCCCCAGTGTTGGGAGGACATCATCAAAAATATATTGAGTAGTAAATTGTAGACCACCACGCTGCAGATCTGACTGGGAAAGGATGGTAGCATATTCGTGCCAACGGTTGACCACTTCAGTGAAACTCTCGAAGGGTGCCGTTTGCATTATTGATGTTCACATTTGGCATTGATCTTACCGGTCAGCATTTTCGTTGTTTTGAAAAGCATGGCTGTGTCATTCTTGCAGTAGGCAGTCTCAATGGTAGAAACTTGTTCCATGACCCACATTCCCATGTTCTTCTTGCAGTTGTGCTTCACCAGATTACGGAGATGCTTCTGTTCAGCGATGTTCCTGGCAGCATTCCTTTCATTCTGATCAGCTCGATGGTATCAGGCTAGAGATATGTTTGTGGTCGATACGATTAGCCGCTCTGAATTTTGTGATTTCTTTCTGTCGAACACGAGGGCAGTAATGCCCGTCGTTGGCAGCTGTCCGAAGTCTCACTTTTCGAGACCGTCATAACTTCCAGTAGTCCTTCTGATGACCCAGGTGATAGATTTTCTTCTGCCACGTTCCCGTTTTTTCCGACGTAAATCTTCAAAAAAGATCGACCGATATCAAAGTATCCGAATTTCATTGAGTTCACAGTGACGGGGTTTCGTGATCACTCCAAAGTATAGTATTGTGTGCGAAGCGCACCAAACCTTTGAACATTTTCTTTTCTTTTCTTTTTTTGCCTAATATTCTCGGAATTTCCTCCCGCTTCCTACGCCCTTGATCACCATCGATTAAAACCGGATCATGACTTTGTACTCAACAAAAGTCACTATCATTCCCCGTTTTTCTCATGTTAATAAACAAGCGGCTATCTTGGCACCAGCCACTGTTTCATGAATAGCAGACATCAAGTAGTATACCATGCACATCTCTGGCGTTGAGAAGCCCAACAATAGCTTGTATCGATTTGCATATTCCAAATATGAACATTATCATAATGTGAACACGAAGAGTTTGTGTAAATAGCAAAAAGTAATGGTGACAAAAAACGGCCTTGTGGGACCCCAGTGTTCGTCGTTACCACTAGAACACGTTACCATTACAGTGAACATTCTGAGTACTGTCCAATAGGAATTATATAAGCTTGAAATATTGTTGGGAGAGGAAATTGTGAAAATTAATAATTCGCAAATTTTTAGCTCGTAAAGAACACGATAACTTGAGCCCACTTGGATGGATGACGCTACGGTTCCTCATAGTGAGTTACATGATTCATAGTGTTTAGAATAATGTCAAAGGTCACTGGAGGTAAATCTGAAAAGCTGTTAAGCCGACCCGATCAGGTTGACATTCAGTATGCAGCTTTCTTATGGGAAGTAAACAAGACCCTACTCGTTTTGGTGTAGACTGGGGCCAGATAAGCTGGGCATGGGCGTAGACAAATCACGTTATCATCCCCTTGAAAAAGCGTTCATTTAGGGAATCAACTTACTACTTGCGGATTTGTGAGATAGCGAGATAGGCACAGCCTTCGGCCCCGATGTTGTGTCAAGAATAGAAGCAAAATTCGATACATTATTCAATTTATACTGTCGATAATGTTCTTGAATGCATCTACTAGAATGACAAGCCGTATAAACGCGTTCCATGAGAAAAAAAAAAAAAAAAAACACATGGTGCCTGAACAATGTTCTTAGAGTGTACGCTGTATCTATGGGCCTCATTACAAAGAATCTCCACTGAAGCTACTGGAGGAATTTTTCTTGCGATCGCAAACGTTATCCAGCACCACATAAAATCTGTCATAAGTTCCTGGCTGATGGGGCATCTGAGGACTACCATACCGAGTTGGAAAGTCAGTTTCGGTTCTAGTGCTGTTATAATTTCAATGGATTTCTGCTCATACTCTTACAATACGGAATTATATGGAAGCAAGTGACTTTCAGCAATAATTGATGCTAGATTGTGCTTTCGAACGTTCATTTGGTGGTTTACAGCCATATCAGACACTTTGATGCCCTAATTTCACCGCTATTCGAGGAATTCCTTTGGCGAGTCATGATGCAACAATGACCGGCTCTTCTATCTGTCGCACTCACGGTTGACTCACCCCTTCGTCGTTAGGTAATTACTTTTCTTAAGAGTAAACTGCATTACGTAAACATGTGTCGCGGGATATTACATGCAACTGGCGCAAGTGCATTTCAGCGTTTAAAAATGCACAAAGAGATGGGAACCTCTATAAAATGAAACGTTTCTCTCACTTCCAAACAACAATTCGATAAATGAACCATAAACCAGAGTGATACCTCAATACAGGGAGTATGTTACCAGGTTGGAACATCCTCATTTTATATCAACCAGAAGACAACGAAACCAGGACCCTTTTCACGAAAAAGGGGGTTTCTTGGGGTAATTCTGAGCCAGAAATTCATTGCAGCGATTATTTTCATGGTTCGTGACGATTCCAGCATGTTTTGGAGCAGAATTCCTGTTCCCAAAGGTTCATTTCCACCTCAAGGAGGTCGAAATGTTAGGCTTGTGTTTACCCCCTGGAGAGGTGAACCAGGATACCGTAGCTTCACTGGAGACATTTTGTAATGTATTGTTGACGTGTTAGGTTTTGTTGTGCACGAGCACGCGCTACGGTCACCGGACTACCTTTGATTGAAGAGAACAATCACACGTTCTGATTTAATTTTTCTCGCCACATGACAGATTCGTTTGCAAACCGGTCGAGTCCGTACCCTGATGTGTGAACCGGGTTTTTGACTTCATTCACCCCCGATATCGGGCCCCTCCCTGCTACCTTCCGTGACGATCAAGGAAGGCGAGACTGAGAGCAATCACTTCATACTGCAGATACTAGACGATTGCCACGAAGAGACTATGGCCGAGCCTTTCGAGATAGCTCCTGCAAGCACGATAGCCTATACCAACACGGGTACATCTTACAGCGTTGTAGACAGCACAGCGTCCTTTGAGATCACCGAGGGAACTTCTGGTAAGAAACGTAGTCGATTGTACGACCACAGGCGGTGGAGGGCATAAAATACTCAAACGTCGCAAGGCTGAAGACAAAGGATATGTTGAACACTCCACATGATTTTAAAGGGGAAAGAAGAGCTCTCCTCTTTCCGAACAAATTTGCAAAGAACTAATTACGTGGGCACTGAGTCTAGTTGTGTCCCAAAAAAAATATCAGTACATGAACCCTGCTGCATTTGATAGAGACAGGCCATGTTTTATTATTGTCTGAATATGAACAAAAAACGAGAAAAACGTTTTTGGCTCGATAAACATGATTTGATGATGATGAATAATTGATTCCACAATACGTTATGCTGAAGCAATAGGATGGGATGACAGAAGTGCATATCAGTAACGAGAATTAGTTGAAAGGTTTTGTAACTAATGATCATTCAATTCATCCAAAGAAACATAAGAAGAATAGATATTTTCGTCAGGAGTGGGCTACAATTTGGGTCGAAGTTGTCAGGTAGAAGTTATTCTAGTACGGTTTCGTGGATAGATATTATGCATATCAGAAGTCAGGGTTTAGCCGCTGACTCTCGTTAGCTTGATTAAAAGAAATATTTCCGCCCAACACTTGCGAGATTCCTATTTATAGAAGGGTCGTGTATTACACAGTAACGTCAATCCAATTACGCGTGCCGGAAACTGGGCGCACACTCTCACACACAATCACACATAGAGCACTGGAACAGCATCAATCACATCAGCACAGTCACAAAATTACCATGTTATATACATTCATATAACAATTGTTGTGGAAGAAAGGTTGTACTGTTGAAAAATTAAGTGAAACCTGTGTTGTTATATTTTACTAGCACATGACTATCGTGTACCGGATGTTTATCGTGTGGTGCCCACACAGCGTTGATAGGCCCACTGGTCGCACATCTTGAGTATAGACATCAAAGGTATACATAGATATGCACAGCATGCCCTGGGATAGGGGGCATGCACACCAACATCGTCAGGGGCAGCATATTTGATCATGTGACTGTCTTCCAATCATTCGCTTATAAGCAGAATCAGAGATCGTTGAGGGGCCCCTGTGCTGCTGATTAGCACGTTTCGCATTGAGATCTACCATTACCCATTCTTACAACTTTGGAGTCAGTCCACAAACGCAGCTGAGGATCATGATCAATCTGGAGTTCACCTGCATGTATTGACTTCTGTACTAAGATGTCAGCCGTAATGGTATTGGACTCAACCTGAGGAAACCAATGAAAACCGACCTACAAAAGTATTATAGGCCTGCCAAGATGCTTCAAAATCTTATGGAGATATAAGACAGTATCATCAACAAACCTCACTCGGAAGCTCTAAGCCGATCTTTCAGGACACTCCGTAACGTTCGATATTAGAGATGGGGGGATATCATCTAGACACCGTAAGCTTCTTTGAATGAAATTGGGGAAAACATGGATCCTCAAAATACTAGGGACGACGCCCCATCCAGGGTTGCGCCGCCGAATCGGGGTGAACAAGTGTTCGCAATTGCTTACTGCATTTACTACTAACTGGCCTTATCGGAGACAGCATTGAGCAGTCGAGTCGTTTGTTTCAACCTAGCAAAGCATTCAATACTGTTTCTGGGACTGTTTTGGCCACATTTGAGGGTTCGGGGGGGGGGGGGGCTTCAGACAGCAATGTTGCTTCAGCATCATTGTGCGCCATTAGAAGAATGGTGAGGATTTAAGTGCGAAACATTCTAATGATGAACTAGACTATCAGGCGGGTACAATCGGCCGACTTTTATATCCCCGCACAAAGGCCTTCGTGGATCTCATTAATATCTGAGTCCACCTGACCTCTGGTGAATTTGAAATGCTCTACCTGTTGCTAGGACCACCTAGTTTCGTTCAACTCCGAAAAAAAAACCCTCAATGAAAAGGCAAATATGACCTTGGGACCTCGATCACTGGCATTTCAGTCCTTGACAGGTAGTCGGGGAAGGAATCTATGCAGTCATGACCGTGCGTGTGCGTGGCTGTGTGTGACGCCTAGCCTTGTAACACGAGAATTAACCCAGCTTGATGGATCAAAGTCATACTTGCGTATATGGAGCCTCACAGTGAGTACATGAACCTTTCTTTTTAGGGTCAGGTCAAAGCTCATCTGAGGTCAGGAGATGTCAATGTCTGAAAATTCCTTTGAACATTAAGCCCAGATTTCCTGGTTCGATCAGGTTGAAATTCGGGGGTGCTACTTCGTAAGAGGAGTACTGGAACCCTATTGTTCTTGGTGTAAATCGGTGTCAGATTTCGGAAGAAATTGTGAGATTGTGAAAAAATTACAATTTGGAAATTTTTACCTCGTTAACACGGTAACTCAACCCCACTTGGATGGATCAAGTTCATACTTGGTATATGTGTTCCCCATGATGAGTACATGATCCCTATTGCTTTGGGGTCAGGTCAGAGGTCATCTAAGGTCATCAGAGGTCAAAGTCTGAAAGCTTGTAAACACGATAAGTCTAGAATGGTTGGTCCGATCAAGTTGAAATTTGGTGTGTAGTTTTCTTATGGGGAGTTCAGGAATTCTATCGTTTTTGTTTTTGGTCAGGGGTGAATATTGGTAAAAAATAGAAAATATTTGAAAAGTCGATATTTTGTCAATTTTGGCTTGTAAACTCGACCCCACCTGGATGGATGAAGCTCAGGTTTGCTTGGTATGTGTGTTCCCCGTGATGGAGTACATGACATCTATTGTTCCGGGGTCAGGTCAGAGGTCATTCTGAGATCACCAGAGGTCGAAGTATGAAAACGTTGTGAACACGATGAGTCCAGATTGGTTGGTCTGATCAGATTGAAATTTGGTGTGTAGTTTTCTTATGGGGAGTACAGGAACCCCATTGTTTTCGGTAAGGTCGACGTGAATTTTGGTCAAAAGTAGAGAATTTGTGAAAATTGGAGATTTGGGCCAATTTTGGCTTGTATACATGATAACTCGACCCCACCTGGATGGATGAAGCTCAGGTTTGCTTGGTATGTGGGTTCCCCGTGAAGAGTACATGACATCTATTGTTCCGGGGTCAGGTCAGAGGTCATTCTGAGATCACCAGAGGTCGAAGTATGAAAACGTTGTGAACACGATGAGTCCAGATTGGTTGGTCTGATCAGATTGAAATTTGGTGTGTAGTTTTCTTATGGGGAGTACAGGAACCCCATTGTTTTCGGTAAGGTCGACGTGAATTTTGGTCAAAAGTAGAGAATTTGTGAAAATTGGAGATTTGGGCCAATTTTGGCTTGTATACATGATAACTCGACCCCACCTGGATGGATGAAGCTCATACTTGGTATGTGTGTTCCCCATGATGAGTACATGCACCCCATTGTTTTGGGGTCAGGTCAGAGGTCATTCTGAGATCACCAGAGGTCGAAGTATGAAAACGTTGTGAACACGATGAGTCCAGATTGGTTGGTCTGATCAGATTGAAATTTGGTGTGTAGCTTCCTTATGGATGTACAGGAACCCTATTGTTTTTCGTTCAGGTCGGGGGTGATTTTTTGTGAAAAATTGTAAATTTGTCGAAAGTCGATATTTTGGCCAATTTTGGCTTGTAAACACCATAACTAAACCCTACATGGATGGATGTAGCTCGTACGTAGTTTGTGTATTCCCCATGATGAGTACATGCACCCCATTGTTTTGGGGTCAGGTCAGAGGTCATCTGGGGTCACCTGAGTCGAAGTCTGAAGACCTTTAAATTCAGTGTGTAGCTTCCTTATCAAGAATACAAGAACCCTATTGGTTGGTTTGAAAAAATGGAGATTGTCAGAAGGTATTTGCCCCATACTGAGCTGGTACAATCTCTCATTTTCCTTGTGTCTGGCTATAGGCTGTCAGAAAGAGTCAAGGAATCACTAAGCCTTTTGGCCTCCTAGTTATTATTATTATTATCTTTATTTCTCACAACATTACAATGTTGGAATGTTTGTACATATTTACACGCGACCTCGGATCCTAAAAACCCGATTCTGGGAGGTCCAGTACTCGTCTCAGTATGTGGGCGGTTCCAAGGATGGCTTGTTTGGTAAGTTTGCCTGGTGTTCTGGCTACCAGGTATCTTCTGAAAGTGTCTTCCAAGTTCGGGGTTACAGCCCCCAGCGCCCCAATTACGACTGGGATTACTTCAGCGCTGACCTCCCATAGTCGCTGTATCTCCAGTCTCTGGTCTTGATATTTTTCGATCTTATCTTTCTCTCTGCTTCTGATGTTGTGATCTTGGCCTGTCTCCCTGCTTTATCCAGGACCACGAGATCTGGACTTCTCGCTGTAATTGACCTGTCCGTTCGCAGCTCAAAGTCGTACAAGATCTTGTCTTTCAGCATTCTCCGTTACTGCCTCAGGGTGGTGCAACCATGGCTGTTCTGGGACAACTATCTCGTAGTGCTTGCAGATACCCCATGTATGCGTCCTTCAACTTTATCATGTCTGGCCAGGTACCCGTTGGGCCATCTTCTGGCATCTTGCTACCAGTGGTTCACAGTTTCATCCTGAGCACCACACATTCTGCACTTGCTGTCGGTTGTGTTGTGGAGGATCCTGGCTCTGTGGCATTTGGTATTCAGGGCCTGGTCCTGTGCAGCTGTTATCAGTGCTTCCGTTTCTTTTTTTAGTCCTGCATTGGACAACCCTTTGAATGCCGTTCTTGGCTTGTGACTTCCTCCATCTGCCGAGGTACTGACCATGGAGTGGTTTTTTCCTTCCAGGCATTCTGGTATTTATGGAGCCATTGTGTACAGACGGTGGACATCTGCTCGGAGGTGCACTCCACCGTGGATGGTCAGAAGTTTCCTGGTTTTTTTTTCGGTCGAGCTCCCTCAGCTCTGCTCTCGTCCAGTCTATTACCCCGCTGTGTAGGTGATCACGGGCATGGCGTATGTATTGAGGGCCTGTAACTTGTTGCTGCCGTTCAGTCTGGTCTTGAGAACTTGTCTGACCCGTTTTGAGTAGACCTTCACGGCGTTGACCTTTATTCTTTCTGTAGGTTCTCTACGCCTTGGTGCATCCCTAAGTATTTGTACCCAGTGGCCACATTGACGTCCTGTATTCGGCAGATTGTCTAGTTCAAGTATTGGGTAGGACTTACCTTCACTCTGTGGATTATCAGTCTCGCACACTTCTCGATGACGAACGTCATCCCAATGTTGTCACTGAAGATTTCACAGTCTTGTCATTGAGTCAATGCCCGTTCGTTTTTGCCGTAGAGCTTCAGGTCATCCATGTAGAGGAGGTGATGGATAGTTCGTTCTGACCCGAGTGTATATCCGTGGCGGCAGTTGTTGAGTATGTAGCTAAGGGGGTTGATAGCCACACAGAACAGTAGTGGGGACAGGGCATCTCCTTGGAATATGCCAACGTTGTATTGGGATTTGACCGAGGTGTTGTCCACTGGCCGTCAGTTCAGTAACCCAGTTTTGCATAGACACCTCTACCATGGTGCATATCTGAGGATTTATCCTGTGTCAACCTCTTGCCTTCATGATCCACGAATGTGGTACGGAGTCGTAGGCTTTCTGGTAGTCAATCCATGCTACCGCCATGTTGGTGTGTCGGGTTCTGGAGTCCCGTCCCACAGCCTTATCGGTGACCTAGTTGATCTTTTGTCCCTCTGCTGCCTGGGCGAACTCCTTTTTGTTCCTTTCCTTCGCCAGGATGTCATGGTCACTGAGGTGGGTCGTGATCTTATCTGCGAGGATTCCCGTCAGCAGTTTCCATGTTGTTGGCAGGCATGTTATTGGCCTTAAGTTTTGCGGAGCCTTCCTTTGTCAGGGTCCTTCTGAATGAAGCGCGTTCGGCAAGTGTCATCCATTGGTATGTTGTTAGGATGAACCCATTTATTATTATTATTTTATTATTATTATATTATTATTATTATATTATTATTATTTTATTATTATTATTATTATTTTATTATTATTATTATTTTATTATTATTATATTATTATTATTATTTTATTATTATTATTATTTTATTATTATTATTTTATTATTATTATATTATTATTATTATCTGATTTCCATTCCAGATGACGAAAAAATTGCGATTCAGCTAGACCAAGGAGAGTTCCCACGAGTCGGGCTATATTATCACGAGACATGGGGGATGCTGGTTGTCGGACGAATCACAGGAAATTCCGAATCAAGGCATGGAGTGCTGCTCCGTACAGACCAAGAGTGGTTACGGTGATGGACAAGTGCACTCTGTGCTTGGTGCGTAGTTCCTATTCAAATAAAACATATAATTGCTGCTCATATGATCCTAAAAGGTCCCAACCAGTGGAATTTCCACCTTTCGTCCCCTGGTGTACAGACGCATACAATTGACGGTGTTTCCTGCATGCCGAAACTGGCCAGAAACATGAACAGGACGCAAAACTGCGTTCAGGTCACTTGCTGCACTGTTTTACGACTACAAGCCGTTGGCAGTCATTAGAGCAACTTATTGTGATCGTATTCATGAATGCAAACACACACACATACACACACACACACACACACACACACACATACTCACATAGCACATAGGCTACGCGCATGGAAACGAAAAGGTGATTGCGAATAGATCAGTTTTCGGGAGCAGCCCTGAGTTGGCACAAACTTTCTCCTGCCCGAGTGTCGATTTTATTAGTCTAGATTTGTCGATGGTTCGTGGAAGTTGATCTATGGTAAACATTACGCATATTATGGAATGTAGCTTGTGCAGAACTTACTATGGCAACACTCAAACTTTACTACTCCCACCCCCCCCCCCTCCCCCTCCTTGGCTCTCAAACCAATGATTGGCTTCATTTTGGTCTCAACAGAACCCCTTGAATCTCCTCAGAGTACCTGAATCAGTGGGGGGGGGGGGGGGGGGGGGAAGATTCACACATGCCACTGCATGCAAACGATGCCTGCTATTGTGATACATGCATGGTGTGCTGGTCGAAAGAGGCAGGGCCCGTGATTACTCGTACAGGGCTATTAGCATATAGGTTTCGCCTAGTTCGCCTCATTTCTCTTAGCTGCTATCCTGCTGTTTTTCACGGCAGTAACTACAGATATAACGCAAAAGCACAGCACAGGCTACTCGCGGTGGTTTCAAGGAATGCTGCTGTGCTCTACACTGTACACGAGTAGACCTTCACGGTGTCGGCCTTTATTTTTTTCACGCCGTGTTGCATCCCTAGCTATTTGTACCCATTCGCCACATTGACGTCCCGTATTCCACCGATGTCCAGGATGAGCCAGACTGTCAGCCTATCGCATTTCTCGATGCCGCATTCATCCCACATTAATGAAGATCTATATAATATATATATATATATATATATATATATATCTATATATATATATATATATATAGATATATATATATATATATATATATAATATTATATATATTATATATATATATATATCTATATATATATATATATATATATCTATATAGATATACATATACACACATACATATATGTATGTGTGTGTGCATGTATCGAGTTCATATCCAGCGTGTAGGTTCTTCATGTGGTGTTGTTGATCCCTATTTCCCTGTTGCCTGTCAAGGTCACCAAAGGTCAATGGGAGTCCAAAAGCTGAAATATTTTGAAAGGGCAATAACTCCTATTAGCAAGGTCTTACATCGCTGACCTTTTGGGACTAGTTGCGATCGATGAGAGTTTTCATATTCAAACCTAACGATCATGTCATCCAAAGTCATCAAAGGTCAATTAGGGGTAAAAAACTAGTTTTTTGGCCATAACATGGGAACCAAATGTCGGCTGAAGTTGGGAGATGCGTCATTATGATCCACTCGGTGACCCCCATCTGTGTGACTTTCGACCTCATTTTGACCTTTACCATGTTTTGGGGGGCCGATCCAATTTTCATTGTTATTTTCTTGATCTCAAGTGACCTGATCAAAATGGACTATAAATTGACCTCGTGTGACTTTTGTGTGCGAAGATATCAGAGATCAAAGTTTTTCATTTGAAATTAGTGCAGTAACGATGTTTATATTGATTTGTCATGGTGCTTTTAGAATCAGTGGGTCAAACTACCTTGGTGACGAGTTCAAAAGGTCAAAGGTCAAATCTCGAGCATGGATACATTTAGCGTAACAAGGCAGAGGGAATTAAAACTGTCATTTTTTGAATATGTGACAGAGTTCTGTGTACCCAATAGACGAAACAAACTCCTGCTTCAATCGGGCACTCGGTTCTCAAGTCACAAGGGGTCAAGGTTGTTTTCATAACTTTTTGGCAATAGCATCGGCAGTATACTCCAGAATACATTATGCTTATAGAGGGGTATCCATCAGAGGTAAACATTTTCCATATCAAAAACGGTCATATCACCAAAGGTCATCGAAGGTCAATTAGGGGTAAAAAACTAGTTTTTTGGCCATACCATGGAAACCAAATGTCTGCCGAGATTGGGAGATGTGCCATTATGATCCACTCGGTGACCCCCATCTGTGTGACCTTTCACCTCAATTTGACCTTTGTATATGCGTGTGTGTGTGTCACACTTTCTCGTTAGGTCTGGTAATTAGCCTAACTATTTTATGTATTTTATAGTTTCGTAAGGTAATTAGCCCATTTGATGTAATTTATTGTTTAGGCTCGTTAGCAAGATTACGGATGAACCGTAGTGTATGTGTGTGAGTGTGCGCACGCGTGTGTTTCGTGTGTGTGTCACAATCAATCGAACGGTTGCATAATTTATACGAAATCTTCAAGTTGCTTGGATTTTCATGAAACCTGGTGGTTATGGTTTACCTTAAGTTCCAAAATTGTTTATCATGGATTCATTGCACAATTTATACGTAATTTTGAAGTTTGCCTGATTTTCGTGAAACTTGGTAAATTGCCCATTTGCATAATTTAGGCAATTTTAGTCAATTTCCACAAAACTTTCACTCCTCTAGGAGACATTGTCAATAAACAGTCCTCGGAATTTGAATTGGTCACTGGTTAGTAGGCTATTCTGTTAAATGCTAATACCGACATATTTAAGCGACACATGGAATGCCTTGTAATTGTTTGCATGGTGACTAATAGAAGAAAACACTGATCGCGCAACAAGCGAGACACTGGAGGCGATCGCCTTGTCTTCATTACACGTACACTCGTTCGAACTAGTGGATCGGTCGAATTCATCTCTATTCACCACACATACATTTAGTCCAGTCCCTGTCTATATACTTATAGGTATTGTATCAATAACCGTGGCAGTATACGAGAGGCCGAGAGTGCATTACACACGTGCATTAAACAAGTTTTTCCCCTTTGGCTGTGACAAAACAGATTAATCACTGATGTACAACTTGGGTATGGAAGGGGACATTAAGACTAGGATTCCATATCCGCGGATGTGGGATGCGTCATGACCCCATGTTTAGCGGATTCATGTGAGTACGGACATGACAAGTATCTAAATAATTTGAAATCGATTTGAAGAGATGGGGACAATCAAGTTCCGCAGCAGAAAAATATGATCCAAATACAATGGGATAACCCGGCAATGATGCCGCATCACAGCAAATTGATTAGGAAATCTTCCTATTAAAGCAATTTAATGTCCTTATTCATGAGTTGCTAGATGTTCATGGCTCCGTTCACATTATTATTACTTCTGAAATTTCAACCTCCCTCACAAATTTATGATTTTAATACCGCTTTAGTATGCTGTCACTATTCATCTTTTTTTTTTTTTTTTTTTTTTTTTTTTTAGCAAATGTTGAAATTTATACAAATAGTTCATGACAATTTATTATCTTGCATTTCAATTGGAGGCCCCTTAATGTCAATGTTCTAGTCACACACCCAACATTACATGTTTTTAACCAATCAGTGATAGTGCTTGGCATTGTTAAAATTCTGCAACAAGATGTGTACTTCAAGGCTTTTCAAGGACAAGGTGTTACAAAGTTTGATATCGTTATAAATATGGCACGAAATCACTACACAACTTTGTGTTCTTGTCGCCGTATAGTTTCAGGTCATCGATGTACAGGAGGTAATGAATAGTTGTCCAGACCCGAGTGTATATCCGTAGCGGCAGTTGGCTGAGTATGTAGCTAAGGGATTTGATACCCACACAGACCAGTAAGGGGAAGGGGTATCGCCTTGGAATATCCCACATTGTATCGGGATTTGGCCTATCTGTGGGATTTGTCCTGATGTAACCTTCTAGCCTCTTGTCTGAGTCGCACTCCCTCTCGTTCCCTCTGCTGACTGATCGTACTCCTTCTCGCTCCTCTGCTGTCTGATCGCCCTCCTTCTCGTTCCCTCTGCTGTCTGATCGCACTCCTTCTCGTTCCCTCTGCGGTCTGATCGCACTCCTTCTCGTTCCCTATGCTGTCTGATCGTACTCATTCTCGTTCCCTATGCTGTCTGATCGCACTCTTTTTCGTTCCCTCTGCTGTTTGATCGCACTCCTCGTTCCTCTGCTGTCTGATCGTACTCATTCTCGTTCCTCTGCTGTCTGATCGTACTCCTCTCGTTCCCTCTGCTGTCTGATCGCCCTCCTTCTCGTTCCCCCTGCTGTCTGATCGTACTCCCTCTCGTTCCCTCTGCTGTCTGATCGCACTCCTTCTCGTTCCCTCTGCTTTCTGATCGCACTCCTTCTCGTTCCCTCTGCTGTCTGATCGTACTCCTTCTCGTTCCCTCTGCTTTCTGATCGCACTCCTTCTCGTTCCCTCTGCTGTCTGATCGTACTCCTTCTCGTTCCTCTGCTGTCTGATCGTACTCCTTCTCGTTCCCTCTGCTGTCTGATCGTACTCCTTCTCGTTCCCTCTGCTTTCTGATCGCACTTCTTCTCGTTCCCTCTGCTTTCTGATCGCACTCCTTCTCGTTCCCTCTGCTGTCTGATCGCACTCCTTCTCGTTCCCTCTGCTGTCTGATCGTACTCCTTCTCGTTCCTCTGCTGTCTGATCGTACTCCTCTCGTTCCCTCTGCTGTCTGATCGCACTCCTTCTCGTTCCCTCTGCTGTCTGATCGTACTCCATCTCGTTCCCTCTACTGTCTGATCGCACTCCTTCTCGTTCCCTCTGCTGTCTGATCGTACTCCCTCTCGTTCCCTCTGCTGTCTGATCGCCCTCCTTCTCGTTCCCCCTGCTGTCTGATCGTACTCCCTCTCGTTCCCTCTGCTGTCTGATCGTACTCATTCTCGTTCCCTCTGCTGTCTGATCGTACTCCCTCTCGTTCCCTCTGCTGTCTGATCGCCCTCCTTCTCGTTCCCTCTGCTGTCTGATCGCACTCCTTCTCGTTCCCTCTGCGTCTGATCGCACTCCTTCTCGTTCCCTCTGCTGTCTGATCGTACTCCTTCTCGTTCCCTCTGCTGTCTGATCGCACTTCTTCTCGTTCCCTCTGCTGTCTGATCGTACTCCTTCTCGTTCCCCCCCTCTGCTGTCTGATCGCACTCCTTCTCGTTCCCTCTGCTGTCTGATCGTACTCCTCTCGTTCCCTCTGCGTCTGATCGTACTCTTCTCGTTCCCTCTGCGTCTGATCGCACTCCTTCTCGTTCCCTCTGCGTCTGATCGTACTCCTTCTCGTTCCCTCTGCTGTCTGATCGTACTCCTTCTCGTTCCCTCTGCTTTCTGATCGCACTCCTTCTCGTTCCCTCTGCTGTCTGATCGTACTCCTTCTCGTTCCCTCTGCTGTCTGATCGCACTTCTTCTCGTTCCCTCTGCTGTCTGATCGTACTCCTTCTCGTTCCTCTGCTGTCTGATCGTACTCCTTCTCGTTCCCTCTGCTGTCTGATCGTACTCCTTCTCGTTCCCTCTGCTGTCTGATCGTACTCCTTCTCGTTCCCTCTGCTGTCTGATCGCACTCCTTCTCGTTCCCTCTGCTGTCTGATCGTACTCCTTCTCGTTCCCTCTGCTGTCTGATCGTACTCCTCTCGTTCCCTCTGCTGTCTGATCGTACTCCCTCTCGTTCCCTCTGCTGTCTGATCGCACTCCTTCTCGTTCCCTCTGCTGTCTGATCGTACTCCATCTCGTTCCCTCTACTGTCTGATCGCACTCCTTCTCGTTCCCTCTGCTGTCTGATCGTACTCCTTCTCGTTCCTCTGCTGTCTGATCGTACTCCTTCTCGTTCCCCCTGCTGTCTGATCGTACTCCTCGTTCCCTCGCCATGATGTCATGTTCGGTCAGGTGGGCCGTGATCTCATCAGCGAGGATACCTGTCAGCAGTTTCCACGTTGCTGGCAGGCAGGTTATTTGTCTGAAATTCGCAAAGGCAATGCCTTCGTCAGGGTCCTCCTGAATGAGTGTTGTCTTGCCTTGGGTCATCCACTAGGGTATGCTGTTGGGGTCATCCATGATTTGTTGTAGTTGCAGCGCCATCCTCTGGTGCAGACTCGTCAGTTTCTTCAACCAGAATCCCTGTACCAGGTCTGTCCCAGGGGATTTCCTATTCGGCATTTTTGATTTCTTGACGAAATCAAAGGAATCTATGCTGTGTGTGTGTGTGTGTGTGTGTGTGTGTGTGTGTGTGTGTGTGTGTGTGTGTGTTGTGTGTGACGCCTAGCCTTGTTAACACGATAACTCGAACCTACTTGGATGAATCAAGTTCATACGTGGTATGTGTGTTCCCCACAATGATTACATGAGCCCTATTGTTTGGGGCAGGTAGAAGGTCAACTGAGCGGTCAAGAAGAGGTCAAGGTTGAGTGAATCTCGTAACACGGTTAAGTCCAGAACAGAATGCCTGGTCCGATCGGGTTGAAACTCGGTATGAGCTTTATTATGAGGAGTAAAGGGAACCCTAGTGTTTATGGTTGTTTGTTTGTTTGATCGATTGTTAAAAATGCTATGTGGCCAATTTTTAGCTTGTTAACACGATAACTCGAACCTACTTGGGTGGATCAAGTTCATACGTGGTATGTGTGTTCCCCATGATGAGTACATGAACCCTATTGTTTTGGGGGTCAGGTCAGAGGTCGTCTGAGGTCACCGGAGGTCAAAGTGTCGGTCGGCGGTCTGATCAGGTTGAAATTTGATGTGTAGCTTTTATATGGGGAGTACAGGAACCCTATTGTTTTTGGTTTAGTTCGGGTGAATTTTGGTCCAAATTGAAAATTTGTAAATAGTCGTTATTTTGCTTAATTTCAGCTTGTTAACACGATAACTCGAACCTACTTGGATGAATCAAGTTCATACGTGGTATGTGTGTTCCCCATGATGAGTACATGGACCCCATTGCTTTGGGGGTCATGTCAGAGGTTATCTGATGGCACCAGAGGTCAATGTGTCGGGTCGGTTGGTATGATCAGGTTGAAATTTGATGTGCAGCTTTTATATAGGGAGTACATGAACCCTATTGTTTTTGGTTTAGTTCGGGTGAATTTTGCTCCAAAAATTTTAAAAAGTCGATATTTTGCCCAATTTTGGCTTGTAAACATGATATCTCAACTTCACTTGGATTGATGAGGCCCATACATGATATGTGTGTTCCCCACAATGATTACATGAGCCCTATTGTTTTGGGGTCAAGTCAAGGTCATCTGAGGTCACCATAGCACAAAGTCTGAATAATCTGAAGTTCAGTGTGCAGCTTTCTTATCAAGATTATAGGAACCCTATTGGTTGGTTGGGATAAATGGGAAATTTGTCGGATGTTATGTTGCCCGTAATGAGCTGCTTGTAATCTCCCATTTGTCCTTGTGTCTGGTTATCGGTTGTCAGAAAGAATCAAGGAATCGCTAAGCCTTTGGCTTCTGGTTCTTGTTTCGTTTCGCACCTCGTCCTCTGTAATGGTGGTTGTGGGTTTGATGGGAACGTCTCCTTGTTGTGTGAATCTTGCACACCTCATATACCGCGCCAGAACTCCTCTGATCTCTGTTGGTGAGAAGTTGGCACCATTCCGTGGGATTTTTTCTCAGTTCACTCGTCCAGGTTGTTGTTTGAAAGTCTTGTTCATTCTGTACTTCTCATTTATTATTGATTCCTCGCCGACAGTCCAGGAATATAACTGATGCAGTCATGACGTGTGTGGCGTGTGTGTGAGTGTGCGTGTGCGTGCGTGCGTGCGTGTGTGTCTGTGAGTGTGCGTGTGTCTGTGTGTGTGTGCGTGCGTGTGTAATTGTGTTACGCCTGGCTGTGGACACGAGACCGACTTTTTCTGATGGATTGAGCTCTGTGGGTTTCCATGATTACTACAACAATGATCCTTTGCTTTAGAATCAGGTCAGAGGTCATCTGAGGTCACCAGAGGTCCAAGTCTGAAAACCTTGTGAACACGATGAGCCAAGAATGTTCGGTCTGACCAACTAAGATTTCGCATACTGCTTTCTGCTTTTCGAGTACAAGAACCCTCCTGTTTTCGGTCTAACAGGGGTCACTTCCAATCAAATTAGAGGAATTTGGAAAAACTGATATTTTGGCTAATTTTAGCTTGTGGGCACAATACCTCGACCCCAACTGGATGGAGCATGCCCTACTCAGTGTGGGGGTTCCCCATGGTGTATTGGTCTTTATTGTTTTTTAGTACTGGTCAGAGTCTGAACACTTTTTGGACACGATAAGTCCAGAATACTTGATTTGATCAAGCTAAGATTTCGCATACTGCTTTCTCATGCGGAGTACAAGACCCTTCTGTTTGGTTAAACCAGGAGTAAAAAAAGAGAGAAAAATTGCAAAAAACTTATATTTTGGCTAATCTCAGCTTGTGGACACAATGACTCGACCCCACCTGGATGGATCAGGCTCATACTGAGTATGTGGGTTCCTTATGGTGAGTACAGGATCTCCATTGTGGGTCAGGTCAAAGGCCATCTGAGGTCAAAGTCTGCAATTTTCGTGGACGCGATAATAAATCCAGAATACCTCGGTCTGGTCACGGGGAAATTTAGCATGCTCGTTCCTCATGGGGTGTACAAGAATCCCATTGTTTGAGTGTAGAGCAGTGGGTCAAAAATGGAGAAATTGTGAAAAACTTTTTTTGTTCATATTTGGTCAATTTAAGCTTGTGGACGCAATAACTTGATTCCGCCTTGATGGATTGAGCTCATAATTGGTATGCGGGTTCCTCATGATGATATTGTGATCTCCCTATTGTTTTGAGTTTAGATTGAAGGTCATCTCAGGTCAGCAGAGGTCAACGTCCTAAAATTTCAGCTCGATTCAGTCAAGCTGAAATTCTGCATGCTGCTTCCTTACTTCGAGTACAAGAACCCTAATGTTTTAGGTGTGGAGCAGACAGCATACATTTTCTGCATAAAATTGAGAAATTGTGAGACACTGATGCCAATTTTTCAGTTTGTGGACACAAAAACCCGACCACACACTAGATGGTAGAAGCTCATACCTATATGGGTCCCCCATGATGATTACATGAATTTTATTATTTTGTAGTCAGATCAAATGTTATCTGAGGTCAACAGAGGTCACAGTCTGGAAACCTTGTGGACACGATAAGTCCAGAATTTCTATCGAGCTGCAGTTTGGTGCTTATCATCCCATTATCCCATTTCTTTTGTATCTGGTCATAGGAGAAGACAAGGAATCACTAAGCCACTAAGGTTTTTCAGTTGTTATTATATTATTATTATTATATTATTATTATTATTATTATTATTATTATTATATTATTATATTATTATTATTATTATTATTATTATTATTATTATTAGTATTATTATTATTAGTATTATTATTATTATTATTATTATTATTATTATTATTATTATTCCTTATCCTTTCCTATCATCAGTGTTACTTCAATTACTACGGTTAATGTGTTATCATTATTATCGTTTTTATTACTATTTTGATATCCTTTCGCTAGGTCTTACATCGACTGTTTCCATTCCCGATCAGTTCACCCTATTGTCTGCTGTCAGTATCGCGGATGGTGACGAGGTTGTGGCGGCAGCGATTACGTATTTGCTGACGACAAGGCAGAAACACCACTACAAATAGGAATGGGAATTACATCCGAGACTTGCGATAATGACCCCTCAAGTAACACCCAGCATCGAGTTAACAATGAACGAGTAGTCACAGTCACCATTGTTGATGACGGTTCGTATAAAACTTTGGGGGGGGGGGGGGGGGCTTAAATCCTGGAATCAGCAAAAGTGATACTTCGTGTGTATGATGGTGTATAACAAACAGGACGAGCAGGAATTCTCACCCCTGCCTCGTTAACTCAGGGCACTCTTCGAAAAGAGTAGGCGAGATTCGCCGGTGTCCTTCCACATCCAATACTGGAACCTCTACAATTTCCGACAGGGATGTCCTTATCCGCTGAGCACCCTCGGTTGAAGCCCAACACAGTCGGATAGTAAGTAAAACTTCAGAGGAGAAAGAGTCGATAGACCCCAGCAGTAACCCTGATTACCCGGGATGCACCCTACAATGATAATTTGATGAGCAGAGAATGTTAAGCATTTTTATCATTCATATTTTTGAGGTTGAAACCTATCTGGCTCAGACAGAAACTAATTAACCTTTTCACTTATTCTTGTTTGTTCCTTTGTTCATTTATCAAAATCAGTATAAATATCAGCATATTTATTTTTAAAAATATATAAAAAAAAGAGTACTATTATCAAACTAAAAGTGATTAAGAACACCATTCAGCCATGATAGATGAAAGGTTCAAACGATTGCCACAAAGAAAACGTTTAAGACTATTTACATTACTAGAATTAGGTGAACGATTAGTAAAATCAAAGGAGAGGTTTTAAATTGCCAAATTGAATGTATATTGCAGACGGTGGATGACGGAGTTCTTATGGAGTTTTATTCTTTATTTTGGCACGATATGAGGATTCCCCAGATTACCCTTGTAGTTTCCACCCACATGCTATCAGTGGTCCCTGTAGTGGGTGATTTTTGTCATCTCTATTTTGTTTGTCGATTCTGACGAATTCTTTCTTTCTTCAGCTGTGTTCACACCGATCCCCCTCCGTAATGCCGCTTACGTGCAATCTAAACGTGAATTATACTTGTGGACTTTTCATCATTCTATCCTTGTCAAGGACGATTATAAGCAATGATAACCACAGGGAACACAACATAAATTAGGTGTGGCACCTTCATTAAAGAATAAAACAATATAGGCAAGGTGTGGAACCTTCATTAACGAATAAAAAAATTAGGCCAAGGTGGGGCACCTTCATTAACGAATAAAACATATAGGCACGTGTTGCACCTCCATTAACGAATCAAACACAATATAGGCAAGGTGTGGAACCTTCATTAACGAATTCAAACAATATAGGCAATGTGTGGCACCTTCTTAACGACTAAAACAATATAGGCAAGGTGTGACACCTTCATTAACCAATAAAACAATATAGGCAATGTGGTTGCACCTTCATTAACCAATAAAACAATATAGGCAAGGTGTTGCACCTTCATTACGAATAAATAAACATAGAGGCAAGGTGTGGCACCTTTATTAACGAATAAAACATATAGGCAAGGTGGGGCACCTTCATTAACGAATAAAAAACATAGGCCAAGGTGGGGCACCTTCATTAACGACTAAAACAAAATAAGGCAAGGTGAAGGCACCTTTATTAACGAATAACAAAACATAAAGAGGCAGGGTGGCCCCGTCATTGAACGAATAAAACAACATGGCAATTGTGGCCCTTCATTAACGAATAACACAATATAGCAAGGTGGTGGCACCTTCATGGGAACGAATAAAAAATATAGGCAAGGTGTGGAACCTTCATTAACGAATAAAGCAAGATAGGCAAGGTGTGGCACCTTCATTACAATAAACCATAAGCAAGGTGTGGCAAACCTTCATTAACAATTTAAACATAAGGCAAGGTGGTGGCACCTTCATTAACGAATAAAACATATAGGCGGTGTGGCACTTCATTAACGACTAAACAATATAGGCACGTGTGTCACTTCATTAACGAATAAAACACATAGGCAAGGTGTGGCACCTCATTTTTAAAAAAAATTACGAATAAAACAACATAGGCAGGTGTGGCACCTTCATTAACGTATAAAACAATATAGGCAAGGTGTGGAACCTTCATTAACGAATAAAACAATATAGGCAAGGTGTGGAACCTTCATTAACGAATAAAAAAAAACGCATATAAGGCAAGGTGTGACACTTCAATTAAACGAATAAAAAAAAATATAGGCAAGGTGTGGAACCTTCATTAACGAATAAAGCAATATAGCGAGGTTGGCACCTCATTAAGAGTAACAATATAGGCAAGGTGGGGCACCTTCATTAACGAATAAAAAATATAGCAAGGTGGGGCACCTTCATTAACGAATGTCAACAATATAGGCAAGGTGTGGAACCTTCATTAACGAATAAAGCAATATAGGCAAGTGGTGGCACCTTCATTAACGTAATAACACACATAAGGCAAAAGGTGTGGCAACCTTCATAACGTAAATAAACAATATAGGCAAGGTGTGGAACCTTCATTAACGAATAAAGCAATATAGGCAAGGTGTGGAACCTCATAATCGAATAAAAAATATAGGCAAGGTGTGGAACCTTCATTAACGAATAAAAAAATATAGGCGGTGTGGCACCTTCATCAACGAATAAAACACTATAGGCAAGGTGTGGCACCTTCATTAACGAATAAAGCAATATAGGCAAGACTTAATACACAATAATACATTCGGTCTGCTCAATACTTTTCGAGATATGTAACGAGAGCGTTGATTGTCATCAATGTATGCTCCTAGATATTCAGCTCTTGATGTTTCGCCTCCATTCTGATATCCTTACTGGTGAACACCTAGTGATTTTGCATAGAGAAGACCTGTATGCTTCTGTTGACATTAGCAAAGCACATTTCTGTATTGGCAACATTTTGGTTTTGTCACATGTGGTGTAGGCCAGTCGTGACTGATTGCTGATAGTTCACTGGAACCCTCATTAACACAGGAACTGTTGGATATTTTGCGTAATATAACAGTGTCCATCCGCATATTTCGTGATTAAGATATGACCATCAGACCAAAATTCATCCGTATGTGATGTGAAGAGTAACGCAGACAATGGGCTACCCTGAGGATTTCCAACATTAATTCTCTGACCTATCTGACAACCCATATCCAATTAACATGTCCGTTAACCCTACCCCCGTCATCACTGAGCAAGCCAGTGTAGGAGCCATCAATTGAAGTTCGATATTTGCCAAAGCATGGATTCTTGAGCGTATGCAAGAATATTTCTATACTATGGTAATACACATACCCACAACGAGATGTTTTCCTATGGGATAGTGTACCCAGCCGCGATCGGTCGGAGAGAGAAACAGACATTGATGTGTCACGATCACCAGTGAACTCGACATAAACCGCCGACATCTGCCGGACCGACGAAGTAGTCCCGACACACGACCGCCCTGCCGCTTGGGTGAATCTGTCGACCTGCAATGCGGCGGCATGTACGGCGGCAAATGTGGACAGCGTACGA
This sequence comes from Sclerodactyla briareus, assembly GCA_026419785.1. NCBI lineage: Eukaryota > Metazoa > Echinodermata > Holothuroidea > Dendrochirotida > Sclerodactylidae > Sclerodactyla > Sclerodactyla briareus. The sequence continues at coordinate 16,402 of JAODTK010002888.1, read as the reverse complement.
CCTTCCCCAAACCGAAGCGAGAATCCCGAGATCGCTTCGGGAGTACACCTCAACGCTCAATAGAATCCGTGCAGACCTTCCCCGTATTCCGTTTTCGGGGTTCGGCCTCTGAGTGGTGAGTTTGCTGTGAATCTGTACCCTTACCATTTGAACCAGTACTCGATAGGTATTCCATGAGTTATCAGGTGAGTATTCAAATACTAAGATCGAGTACCTATTAAGTATCTACCAATACATGCGATCCGAATACCTATTCAAGTGATTGAGTACCTACCTATAAGTATTGAGTTGAGTGAAATGCAATTGATAATCGGTCATGAAAAAGGATGCAATGGATTCTGCAGCATAAAAATATGAGGATACGAAAAATATAAAATTATTCGTGAATTATTCGCTTAATATTCGTATAATACTCACTTACTCAGAACGAATATGAAATGACTGAGACCATCAATACTATCCCGAGTACTTAGCAGAGTACCACCTACTTGGAAAGCTAATCCCAGGTACAGCTAATTTCGAACGCCTGTCCTGAGTACCTATCCCGAGTACTCATTTCGATTACTTATCCCGAGTAATTATTTTGAATGCCTTCGTAATAGTTATAATACCTATTCAACCCTACATCTATAGGGCATGTCACTATGAAATTATCAAACATACAACATGGTGCACTATAATTGTTACCATTATTGAGACGAAACGTAGTTGGATGGATTATGCAACAGTGGAAGAGTTTATAAAATATGAACGGGCCAAGATTTCCTTTTTTTCAATGTCACCCAAGAATGTTTTCTTTCGCATGTTCATTTTTCTAAATCTCTACCAGAAAGCATAATATTTTAAAGATTAGTTCTGAGTAGTGTTCCAGGTTCCGTGGATAATGTAGAGAGTTTTGGTAAGCTTGGAGCAAGTGATCACGATATAAATAATAGCTTTCGATGTATCTTGTTCTGTTAATATTCACAGAGCGTTGAGCTCGTTTGCCTTGTTTCTCGCTTGCCGATCGGATGCCGTTTCTGAGTAAATGGATATTGGTCTACTTCTTAGGAAATGTGAATGCTTTTGACTCCTGGAGGGTAAGTCGTGGTAAAGTAACGAGTTAATGAAAATTTATACGTTCCTTGGAAAACGCGGTCGCACCGAGAACAAGACCTTCTTGGATGAAAAAAATGGAAGGTTTTCTTTTCTGGCTGTTGAACGTAACAGACATCTTATCGTTCTACTTGTTCTTTGTCTGATTTAGATCGTTTCAAATTTCCTAAGGCTAGTCGAACGTTTATTTTCAGGTACTTAGCTCGATTTCGAAAGGCAGATTGCCTCTATTATAAAAGATAATCCTCGTGCGTTTTCCTCTTATGTTAGGGGAAGCGGAAAGTGAAGGACAGCATTGGTCCACGTAGAGTCCGATTCAGGTAATACAATCAACGATAGTCAAGAGATGGCTAGCGTTTTTATTAACTATTTTTTGTCAATATTCACTCAGGAAAACTGGGCTTCACTTTATACTATTAGTGATATAGTATGTTTCGCCTTGTGTGATGAAGGAGAAACTAAAGAAGCTCAAAAGTGGTAAGCTATTGTTCGGACGGAGTTTACCTCTTCTTGTTGAATCTTTTTGCGACGAGTTGTCTGTTCCAGTAGCAATTATTTTCAATAAAACCTTGCAAGAAGGTGTTGTTCCGAATGATCGGAGAAGAGCGAATTTTTCTTCACTCTTCTTCTCTTCAATTTTCAGGAAGGCAACCGGTCACTTCCTTGCGAATACAGACCAGTTAGTCTTACTAGTGTTGTCTGCAAGGTGCTAGAATCCATCATTCGCGGCCATTATTGTCGATTTTATCAATGAGTATGGTCTAATTCGGGGTTCTCAACATGGTTTCAGAAAAAATCGTTCATGTTTGACTAATCTCTTAGAATTTATGGAAGATTTTACTGGTGCAATTGACAACAGCAGTGTTGTTGATATAATTTCCCTAGACTTCCAAGAAACCTTTGACAAGGTTCCTCACGAGCGTCTCCCGTTTAAAGTGTTGGCATAAAAAGGAATGTTCTTGCGTGAATTCGTCAGCGGCTTCTCAATAGGGAACAACGAGTTGTGGTGATCGGATCTTGGCCTTTACTTTTTCTGCAACTGTAAAAAAAGGAGCGTTATATTGACGATCTGGACGATTCGGTGCCTTCAGAATTAAAAGGTTGCGGACGATAGCATGTTGTATCGGGAGTTGCTTTTGACGATGATGTGCAATTGTCCAAAGGGATCTTGCCATTTTTTCAATGCCGAAATGAGTACAAGTTACTGCCTGTTGGTTTTTCCATGATCGCAAGTTTCAAGTTAAATGGGCAAATATTCATCAGGTGAATTCTGGAATTAATATTTCTCGAAAGACAAGCAGGTAATTGGAACGTTTCAACGTAGGGTAAACTGAATAATTTTACTGTCTTGGAGATTTACCTACGATGAGAGATCAAGGCATCTCTGTCTAACTTCCTGGAGCTGAGACGAATTCGGGGTAATTTGATTACGGTTTTTGAAATTGTCCATGGGTTCGATGGCCTTTCCTTCCACTATTTCTTTAAGTTTTCCAAAGTTACTACCAATAGGGGCCATTGCCTCAAGCCTCGTGGTTAACGCGTAGGATGGACATTCCGAAATATTTTTTTTCTCCCAGAGAGTTAATTATAGTGGAATAGCCTTCCTGAAGAGTTTGTTTTGTCTAAAGTGGTGAATGCATTCAAGAACAGATCTTGATTTATTTTTCGGAATGTGGGCGAATTCTTTAGCATCTGGGTTATTCTTGCTCTTTTGAGATGTTGTGGCTCCAAGGTCTCCCTCATTTCATGTACTTCCTGACCCTTTTCACTAAACAAAACTAAACTACCATGTAAGAGAATTATTAGCAAGTTCAAATCTTCTACAGTGGTACGTTTTAGAAAATAAATTCACATACACGGGTTCGGGGAGGAGGTAGATGATGAATAAATTCATTGCCTTGTGGTCAACATTTCTATCGCAGTGAAGTACTCGATGCCAATAGTATTGCTACATATGAACGAATCGCGTGTCTGTCAAGAAGAATTACCATATCTACAGCCTTAAAGTGATGAACTTTGTAATGAGTGGTAGTGATGGAAGTAGGTCACTGCAGCCACAGTACAACTGGTGTTGTATCACCAAATCTCCATCCAGAACTGAGACAGAGACTGGAAAAGTCTGACCGAACCTTATGAAACACTCCTAGCAGGCTCAAATTCCGGAGGCCAACATCACAAGATTGATAGTAGATGATAAATGAACCGACCTTAATAGATCGCTGATAGGAGATGTCCCCTCCTCAAAGTCTAAGAAAACCCCCTTTCCAATCTTGGATGATGCTAATAGGTTGTACGGATTGGGTCATAAGAGCAATTAAGGTTAATATCACCAGTATAACTTCACTGCACACCCCATCACTGCAGTATATGAATGAGGCAATTATTTTTCAACATTCAGTCAATTCAGTTGTCCTCCGTAAGGCTCATGACTCCGGTTGCCTGCAAGCTGGTTTGCTCTATGTGTCCCCACAATACCCTCCTCCAAAAAACAAAAAAAAACAAACAAAAAAAAAAAAAAAATAAATAGCGGTTTCCAAAGTAAAGCTAGGAACTGCTATACACTACTTGCTGATTGCCATCCGATTTCAATTTAGCTTTACAATGGTTTCAATGCTCGCGATGCGAATTCTCGTTTTCATGAATAGTTCAGCAATTATTGCTCACCATGCAATTCTCTCTCCAATCTCTTGTGATCAGTCACCTAGACGGAACATTAAATAATTAATTAAGTAATTTGGTTTGGTAGCATTTCGATACTCTTCGAATGTTGCTCAAATTACATTCCATAAGCAGATCATTCTGTACAATGTTACGTTAAGTTTTCATGGCAGTAAGGCGTAGATTATGCAGTGTCCTAACTGTACCCGAGCTCAATGAATACTAGCCCCAGTTATTGCCCCGCGATTTGGATAATCGTAATAAAAGCTACGACTCAATATAGTATACATGAAAAATATTATGCGATGCTATGCCGGACCAGCTTGGAAAGAAAGTGGTATGAACTAATAAGCTAGTTCAAAGCTTCTGGATGACTGGTGCTGTTCTCTGTACTATCTAGACTAAAACCCTGGCAGACGAACATGCTTCCTCATCTTGCTCTGTAGAATCAACTTATTGTACTTCTGCATAGACTCAAATTTCAATACGTACCGTGTTTTGGTCAACCACATCCGGTGATTAAATTGGTATCGGAGGACCCTAGCCTCCAGACCTTTTTCATAATAAACTAGATGGGAAACAATTCCTATCTCTCCATTGTCATTGGAATATTGGGGGTACAGTTGGGAAAACAGTTACTATCAATTGATCAATTGAATCACTTGGAATCAATTGATCATCAGCATTTGATAAACTGTTTGCGTTAGATGTATCCGTATCTCTTGTTTCTGAGAAAGACGTAGCAGGAATGCAGATTCTTCTTGGTAGCACTCCGAAGAGAATGTGCTCTCAATGTGTTCAGGTTCCTCATAGGTACTCGTTCACAGCTGGGTGAACTGGCGCAGGCGGATAGTACAGTACCCCTTGCTCAACAGTACAATGCAGTGGCCCAGGCAGTTTAGTCAACCGGAAGAAACAAAAACGTTTCCCTGAACTGCAAACTAAACTCGTTACATAGATGTTTGACACTATATTCTAATACTGTCAGTTGACAGGTGGGAATGCCTTCCTTAATGGCCATAATTGAAATTTAAATGATAATGGTATACTTGCCGCAGCAGACGGATCGAATCCTATTCAGGCCCGCAAAGGTGCAGACCTGGATACTGTACCTATTGATAGCTGCGAATCCCTCACCAGGTACATGGAAAAAGGCAATGCCTCTTTGGCGGTACCTTAACTGTGGGGTGGGGGTAATCACACGCAGACGGCAACTTGCAAATTGCCTACCCCTCGTTTGTCCCTGCTCCAATCCCTTGTGCTGAGCGCCCAGCGAGAAGGCAACAGTTCCATTTTAAAGTCTTGGGTATGATCCCGACCGGAATCGAATTAATTTTCCCGGTCGCCCGGGGGGAAGGCCGCCGCTCTACCACCTGTGCCAACTACTCGGTTGGAGACATTTTCCCCCCGCCAGTTGACCATTTTTTTGTGTTAAAAAATTGTCGGGATGAAAAGAAAAATCACCCAAGAAAAAGTGCAAAAACAATCGGAATAGATTCCAGCACACTTTAGGAAGCTTCATTTTGGCATTTTCGAATGAGTTTTGCATCAGTCCCCCGATTTAGATTACGTTAGAGACTACATCACTCCGAAGGGAAGACAGTCCGGGTAGATTCTTCCGTTTGGGAGAGAATTCTGAGATTCCCCTGTACGGGAGAATTCTGAGATTCCCCTGTACGGGAGAATTCTGAGATTCCCCTGTACGGGAGAATTCTGAGATTCCCCTGTACGGGAGAATTCTGAGATTCCCCTGTACGGGAGAATCAGTTTATGTTAATACGGATCGAAATGAAATTCGTCGGCAGACCATTAAATGAATAAACAGTCATCCCCCGTTTAACAGTCATCCCCAGTTAATAACACCCTGCGCTGTCCTGAGTAATATAACATTAGGTTATCTCCTCCTTTTTCCGCCGTTGAACTCCATCACAGAGACTAGTGTTCGCAACAGGCCTGATGGGTCCTGTTGTTTTACTTCCGGTATTCGTGTATATAGTCTGTCCTCTTCCTGCTAACGTCCATGCCTCTTTGCTCTAATTGGTCCTTGACCACCTCATTTTAGCTCCTTCTCCCCGTCCTCATACTCAGGACCCTCTCGTAAGCGAAGCAATCATTATGAGCTACGGGGACTCTCTCCTGAGTCCTCTAACACACCTGACACAGATCGCACATCCCCGATACCAATCTTGTATCAGGCGTGTGAGCTTATTTGGCATCTCTGTCTACGCTTCTGGGCATCACCCCTCCCAGATCCTCAAGGTATGAGACGAGAGGAAAGTAAGTAAATATGTATTGGAGTTATACTTCTCCAATCGTCAGACATTCATCCGGATGTCCTGGACTCATCGAACTTATTGTCTAGTTGAGTCGCTCACGATTGTCAAGTGCCTGGTATCTGCTCCACTATATAGGCTGTTTATGACTCCCTACCACCGTAACAGGTTTTGGACGCGTTCTTTCACGGACGACAGCGGGTACAACCATGATTAACACCACCGGTGGCTTGAACTTACAAACCCTGGTTATCAGCTAGCCCAACTGCTTTAATTTTCTCCAGAGCGTCATCCACTCAAGGGGTATCGGTTGTACACCTCCTTCTACTCTCCTACCTCTCATTTTCGATGTTCATGAAATTCCCAACGTCTTTCTAGCAGTCTTTGATCTTGTCCTAGTCCGTTGTCCATTCCTGTCTCTAATTAGTTTAGCCCCTGAAGATGCCGGCCGAGCTATAATAGGTCTTCGTAAGCTCCAGACTTCGCCACCGATTGCTCAACGTGTTTAACGTCCACGTCCATTTTTACATTCCCTCATTTTCTTATGTATTCATCTGATAGAGTTACAATTCTCTTGAACGGGGATACCGGAGTAGCTAATTTTGATGGATAGTGGTGCACCCAAACAGATTTACCAGTGTTTGTTTTGTTCGTGTTTCTGGGCAGAATCCCTGGAGCCCCTCCAAGGACCAACTATTACTATCAACAATCTCGAGGACGTGTGTATCGGGGTGAAGTATTCCAAGTACGTCTCTGAGCTGCGGTGGACCTTCAACGGGAAGGACCTGTCGGAATTCCGCGGTAAATGCAACGTTCGAATCAAGCAGGCCCAGTACGGTGTGGACTGACGGGTACTACGAGGTGTATCGGAAACAACGCGGAAACAGGGGGGTACAAGACCGTGATACAGCTCATCATCAGGAGTGAGTCTTAGGTTAGGATTCTATAGGTGCAGGTACGGGATGCGAGATGACACCGCTAAAGGTAGATTCACGTAAAAACAAACATTCAGAATATGTTGATGTTTTATTTGGCACCGTCCAGAAACTGTTTTCCTCCCCATATAGAAACTACCAAAAACTGAGTAACTAAACAGGACAATACATTCAAATAATTGAACAAAGTGATATTAAATTCAGATATTCTTTTTTATTTCGAATTTTTCCTAAAGGTATAGATGGTTACCTCATGAGTTCCAAACTGCATCGCCGGTAGGAATTTGTAATCAATTGAGTCTGAAATATGGGATAACTGATTGTCTAATGGCACGACTGGAATGAGAACGATTGGCACTATTATTTGGAATACCACTATTCACCCATCTATTATGACAATACGTAATAACGATTTAAATTTATTATCACGGATATTAGGACTAGCAAATAAGGGCGCTGAGGAACAAGGTGCAATACCTTGTGAGCTCAAGGTAATACATTACCACATGAGTGAATGGAATGTAAATCAAATGTCTTAAATTGCTCGCAGATATACCTTCAACGCCGCAGTAAAACATTCCAAGTGCAAAACAACGCTTGGCACCTCGTCGCTGGTTGATGGCGCATTGAATGGAGAGCTATTAACTGGTGAGGACGTTTATCCTCTGAATCGAACGAACTTTAGTGAGGTTCGGTTGAGATTCTGTCAAATGATGTGCATTGCACGGGGGGTACACGTGCGCACGCTGTGGTTCCTACAAGTAACTGCAGTAAGGTAGGCAGCTGTTCCAACGACGTTTACAGTCGAAGTCAAACAGTACAATGGGGGCAGATAGTCTGGCAGTCGCGCTCACGTGGTCCCGGAATTCATGATATAATATCGTGAGAGTGGCCTTGCTTTCCCTTTTCCCCCCCCTCGCCCAGAATTTCCTTACCACATTGATCTCTTGACCATTTACCTGAAATACGCAGTAGATTAGTCAAGCACGAACCATTTTTCTGAGGCCATGCTGAGACTCACGAATCAGATTGTAATCATTGAAATAATCCACCAAATGATACCTAATAATTGATTCCCACACTTGCGAACCACACTGGTAAGACTCCCTGGCCTGTTATCACAGGCATTAGAACGATTACCTATCTTGAAAATCCGATCCTCAGGAACCACACTCTCTGCTAGAGTTTTATTGAAAATGAGAGCTGACGGAAGGGACAATTGGTCAGCAAACTACTTTAGGAGGAAACGGGTAAACTCCGTACGGACCAGGAGCTTTTCAGTTTTAACTTTCTGCAGTTCCTCCCCAAACAAGTCAGGCGTACAAATCACATTGCTTTTACTATTAAGAGACACACCAACAACAGAGTCATTAAAATTGCCATGATCTTCTTGAGTGAAAACTGAAGAGAAATAACTGTGGAAAACCCCAGTCATATCCTGACTATCGCTGATCGTACATCCCATCATTGCATCTAACAGTGGACCAGTGCTGTCCTTGATTTTCTGTCTACCCCTAACAAGTGAAAAACACATGAAGATTCTGCATAATATTGGAGACAATTTTCTTCTGAAACTTCGTTGCCCCATAACCAATATGCTTTACTAACTTTTATTCAGCTTTGAACTGATCCAGATAATACAAGACGCCACAGAATTCATTTCTCTATTATTGCCAGGAAGACATCCCTTGTCAGTTAACAAGGTTTTTGTTCTTATTACGCCTTTTTTCCAAGGAATGTAAACTCTCATTACCTCATCAAATTTCTCAAGAGAAGCACCCCATGAATCAACAACATTTAAATCAAATTACAAGTCAGGCCAAATTGCTTTACTTAGGACTCCGGAAATTCCATACAAATCCGCTTTCTGAAAACAATAACGAGTTCATATTTATTGAATATTGAATATTGACAGAACAAGAAACATCAAAGTTACAACATCGTGATGACTTGCACTAAGGCTACCGATACTCTCAACATTTTCCATTGAGTCAGGGTTACTACTCAAGAATAATTCCAATATGTTGTGTTAGGTAGGGAGATGTACATGCTGAGAGAGGAAGCAGTCCTGAGTAACGTTGAATTGTATTCTTGCCCGGAACTGTTAAGAATATTGAAAAGAAGTGAGTTGTTGCCATCAGAGCTGTTCGGAGACCGATAGGCAACGATAAACAAAGTGTGACCTGATATGTATTGATGAGAAGGAGAATCTAGGCCTATTCATCTAATTCTCATCGTTATACAACATCCCGTTGCTAAGATACAGACAATTGGATTATCAATTTATGGTATATTGCACGATATTACGGAACATAACATTCCACAAAGAACAGTGATATCAAGTAGTTCAAGTATTTCTCTTCAAAAACTGAATGTTAATTCCACCCCTAAGAAACAATCGGTATCAAGCTAAGTTCATGCTAATAATGGGTTATATCTAGTGCCATTCATTCCGGTGAAGGAGATCAAGTGGTTCAGCAATGTCAAGTTTTCCAAACATGAAAAACAGAAGATATTAAAAAAAAAGGAATTGCTTAGGTTGTCTGGACATACCTCTTGACTATTTTGTTGCACAATCAGACAATAGGACTTCTTGTAATATTGTGCGATAGGCAAGAAATCCCCAACAACCTCAAAGTAGGCTACAATAACTTCGCAACAGATCGTCGTATTTAGAGCTGGTTGGGACAAATAATAAGAGCCCTATGTGGTAGTAAATTATCCTTGAAAAAACCACCCCATTCACCTGTCCCCAGTCATCCGAAATTGGTTGTTACAGAACTTTAAAGGTGCGCAAGTTTGGACAAATTAGGTGTTTTATGGGTCAACTGAACGAAGGCCTCATTGTCCTCCAGATTGAGTTGGATAGCTCTAATCATAATTGTTATTATATTCCATCATCGTCCAATAGCACAAAGGGTGTTCAGTTTGTGAGATCGAAGGTTTTGTCGAAAGAAAAGGTCGCCAGTTTTAGCAAGAAAAGTTCAAATTTGAAGAAGTCGAAGGTCATCTAGGGTCATGCTGGCTGAATACAATCATTTAGAAGTCAATATAATTTACAACGCTTCTTCAACAAATTAAATTGATAGTTACGATGTAGTTAGTTATATTAGTGATCAATACAGAAGTATATACGTGGTTTTCAAGAATACATTCAGGGGTCAGCTATGGCTATTCCTTGGAAATATCGTATGATCTTCAGGATGAATAGGCAAGTTGGTCAGTATTGATGTACAAATAGGGTGTACTCACTACGGCCATTCTGAAGGTGCGGTTAAATATCATATCATTCAACCATGTCTTAGCGACTCAAATGTGTCACAATTTCTGATCTGCATATTACCCACACAAATCCGTGTTGTTTTTATCAGGGTTCCCGGGACATCGATAACCATGAGTCCATTGAGTCATGATTTGTGGTGTCATACTATTTTCATCCTGGAAAATGAATCACATTTTCACATTGTGGAGTGTTAAGTGTGGAGGAGAGACAATGAGTGTGGCTAGACTTGACCAGCAGGTTTTTAATTAGAGCTCCGCTCTATTACGTGTCCGCAGAATGTCCAAAAAATGAGTTTAACAACGGAGCTCTCTGTGTGTCGGGGCCGCCCTGCTTCAACGGAGGCATATTACGTCATTTAAAGACGTCTGCGATGCCCCCCGGGTTGGTTTTTTCTATGGTTCCAATTGTTTACATGTACTGTATTCTAGTTATGACATATCTGGCATATTCGAGGTTGTCAAAAAAAGTTTATGTGTTAAACATTTGTTTTCATCTATCTATATATATATAATTTATATATATATATATATATATATATATAATTATTATATATATATATATGCTATATTATATATATATATATATATAGCCGATCCGGGCCGCTCCCGACGTGCGTGCAACGCGGAGTACAGTAATGGACATGCGATTGTATCGGCGTTTTAGGCTCAGTGAGTGAGTGATGGCAGGTTGCGTTTAGGTCTGCAATCAATTAAACTTTTGCGTCGGCCCATTAACTTCCATCTCGTTCTCCACTGGTTGCGCCTCTTGCGGTTATGAGTACAGCAAGTTGATTTGTACTGCAAAACCAATTACAAAACTTCTAGGGTTTTTGCACCATATTTCTTCGGGATCCTGTTCGCCTTTCCCTTCCCATAACCATCGTCGGAAATATGAATCATATATGTTACATTCTTTAATACTTTGTAATGACATTTCTTTTTCCCCGTCGAGCCCAAGAACTTCCGCATCGGTCCTCTGGTAAAGGGGTCAGCTGTAGTAACGACCAATCGGCGAGAACATACCACGTGACTGCAAGGCGCCCTCTTCCTGTTTTTTCGCGAGCCGCTCGGATGTCTCTGCCCTCGTGGTACTGGGGCGAAATGTGACAGGGGTACGTTGTAAATGAATGTTCGCTGTCTCTACACTCCTGGAACGATAAGATTGGGTGGCTGGCGCATACAACATCAACTAAGCTAGTTGACGTGATGACAGATTACTCTTACTAAACTATTACTAAACTGATTGTAACTTAATTCTCTGGAATTCGCTATTGATTTTGCGTAGAATGTATAGTAAAACATGAGTGGACAGTATGCCTATGCGATACCCTCAAATTTAGTTGTTCCAGAAATTGGTCAGGAGAGAAATAACCGAATTCAGGGGTGGAATTTCGACTCCGAATGCTGCTGGAATGAGGCTAATTTGGCTAGTCATTACCAATAGTCCACAATGGTTTGCCTATCATAGCAAGACGGTCGGTCCATCTGAGAGGAGGGGGGGGGGGGGTGGGGGGGGCGGGGGGGGGGGGGGGGGGGGGGGGGGGGGGGGGGGGGGGGGGGTGGGGGGGGGGGGGGGGCGGGGGGGGGGGGGGGGGGGGGGGGGGGGGGGGGGGGGAGGGGGGGGGGGGGGGGGGAAGAATTATCCCCCATTGGGCAATTCGCCGGTGCTACCCCTGCAGCTCTGCTGTGATTATTGTGATGATAGTGTGATTATTGTGTGTGTAAGTTGTGATTCTTCTTCTCTTCTCTTCTTCTTCTTCTTCTCCTTATTTTATCATTATTATTATTATTATTATTTTATTATTATTATTAGTATTATTATTATTATTATTATTATTATTATTATTATTATTAATTATTCGACCCAGTCTGCCCTCATGGACGCTTTGGTTGGAGTTGCCTCCAAGTGAATGCCACTGTTCCGGACCCCCTGGGACCCGTGTGACCCGAAGACCGAATCTGCAAGGACGCGTGTCACGAAGATTATGGTGGAACCGAACTGTCAACTGTATGATGACTAATCAGTCTGATCACAAACCGATGTTTCTTTAGTTTTGGGGGAAAACACACATGTCTTAACTAAGAGGCCACGTTTAAGAGCCACGTTTGGTGGATGTCATTCTTTAATAGTATGGTTTGACGAAGGTTACTGTATCATTTAGTTTAGTACACTTTTTTCCGGGCTATTCCCGTTTCGACAGTTTGTCGCCATAACAATGATTTCAATACCAGATTATTCTCGATAGACCGCGAGATTATTATTTTTATCAGGACCACAGGTAAACGACCTCGTTCATTATTCGCCGGGTGTTGCGAGACGACTTGGCTCTTTGAGTATTGGGTTTCCATTTGTTTTATTTTGATGTTGCTGTTGTCGTTCTCTTTTTATTCTTCTCCTTCAAAATCATTTAATGGTATTCTGACTGTATTATTTTGCTCGTGCATGTAAGAACATCTTAGGTAATATCGGCCTATTGAAGAGGCAATGACGGCACAACTTGTAATACTAGGACAGGACTTGCCCCGCCCACTTTGAATAGGCCTGGTATATCATCCCCTAGCGTGGGGTTACGGTGAAGAAATCACTTCCATTTCACCTCCCGGCCACACCGCACACAGCGTAAATACGTGACGTCATCTGAAGAACGGGGACGGTGGTTGGACGAACAACATTCCCCCACGGATGTCCGCTCGCAATTAATACGCCACAGATTATTTCCGCATTTACTTCGCATATATCACACCATGCACTGGCGACACACACGGCCCGTGAGCCTTCAGTGTTGGCCACCCTCTGTCAGATTGAAGTGAAACGAAACATTATTAACCCCTGCACAATACTCATCACGATATGCTGGCAGGCCCAAAAAGGACAGGTCCAAAATTAACACCTGGTCAATAGGTAGCTGTCCACTTTCCCACAACCGGGGGGGGGGCGTTACGTTCGGGCAAATTGATGTGGAAAAGAGACTCTTGATCTAAACAAATACCTCAATATAGGTCCACTGTTCCAATTCTCATTTATTACATCATTATGTGGCATGTGGGGATGTTTATCCGATTGGTTTTCGTAGCAATTTGAATTAAAGTCTAAAATATCAGTATGAACTTATGTGGTGAATAAATAACGATTGGTGAATACCTTGTTCTTGTCGAACATTCCTCTACCGTAGATTTCTGTGGGTAAGTTACTGCGCACTGTTTAAAAATTGAACGTTTGTCCTCTCAATATTAACCCCATCTTCGAAAACATGTATAGACTAGACATCGGCTGGCGGGAAACAGACAACCTGTATATTCCGTCTTTCCAGCTATTAGTAGACGACGCTGTCCTATTTGGAATGTCCAATTTGGAAGAAAATCGATTACCCAAAAGTTCAAGATGGCTAGCAGAGGCTTCGGAGAAGTTAGTCTCGAAACGACCGTCGTGATCCAGAACGTGCAAATCTGCGCATGAGTTTTGCGAAGAAAATCCAAAATGTCTGCTAGGTGTGGTCCTAATAAGGTGCGAAAACGGAAAGCTGATCCCAAAACGATCACCAAGCTTCGTGGAAAAAGTGGAAGACTTTTAGCGAGGCAGAGGTTCGTTGGGAGGGACACATGCGGGTACATGGAGAATGACCCCATGCATGCACCCGAATAAACGGTTTATTCTCGGTAATAACTTTTGTCGCTGGCTGTGATAAGATTGTTTTGGTCAATTGCTCGCTTGATTGTTCAGGTCATGACGATACTAACTCACTCAGTCCTCATGGGAGCCCATGCCTGGAAGGCACCAAGCAGCACCCACCCAAATTCCTGAGGTACCCTCGAAGCTAGGCAACCATGAGCTACGGGACGCCCGGCAGTCAGCCACAACCCCACCGGATCGCGTTCACCACACGAAAAGGTATGTGTAGGCAGGATCGTCCGCCGGGAAGGCGCCATTACCGAAGAAGCGCAATTGGCGATTGCGAATCAGGCAGCTAACCTTCTCAATCCCCTCATCTCCGAGAACCCTGGTATTAGATACGTATTCTTGCCAGCATAATTATAATAATAATTGCATAATTTATGCAGTAATTTAGTTCGCCGGATTTTCATGAAACTTGACGGGTACGATTTACCTTTAGTCCGAAACCATTTTACTAGATTTGAAGACACTGGAGGTCATTCAGTATGGCTAATGTGCTATTTTATTCCCAATTCCAACGTTTGTTCAGCTGTGGAGCCATGTCATAGACTATGTTGAGGAGAAGATGAAGAGCTTTGAATTTGGGAGTCCTGCAAAGTTGTATGGGCAGCCAGTCTGTCCTAAAAAAAAAGCTATTACTGTCTGTAAATACGCAAATTTCAATTAGCTTTTCCCTAAGCCCTACTTTGAAATTTCCTGGAATTACCCTTGCAACCTTGTTTTCCCATCCAAATTTCCTTAATTGCTCTCTATTCCTCCATACTGGGTTACTGCCCCCATCCAGCCTCATCTACCCCCAATCCGCACGTGTCACAGATAATTTAATATCCTCACAATGGTCTGCCCATTCTTATAAACAAATAGCTCATGGAGATTTGCACCCTAGCCTGTATCCCGAAGCAGCCTGCTGATTGATGGGTTACAGCTCCCTGTGCATATTGTCGGGTCATGCGGTGGTCAGCATGAGCGATTTATGGAGTTTTCAAACAGGACATTATACAATTGCGAGTACAAAGTGGAAAAGGGACGGAGAATGGCAACATCCATCAATGAGACGACTCTGCCCCCTAATATGTGCATATTGTGATACCTAATATGATGATTTGTATGGAATTATGCTAATATGAATATTACAACAATCCAAATGAGGTTCAATTGTGGAGAAGAAAAACTTGCCAATCCTCTTCCACTATCCCCCCCCCCCCCCATCCCCCAAAACGGAATGCAGTAGGCCTACGTGCAGATCCGACAGTGACCAGTAATGTGGGTTAATGCCCGACATTACACTTTTTAATACACTAATAACCCACCCGCCCACCTCCACTGTGGAGCTTGGGCAGGCAAGTGTACTGCAGCCTTCAGTATAATACAGTTTTTAACTCCACTGTCCATGGGAATAACCCTAGATAAAGGCAGTGGGTGGAATAAACCACAAGAGCATAGGTGTAATATAAAACATATTTTGCCTAAAAAAAACTATTAGAATTGAAAATGGAAATGGAATGCGTACAATTGCAGCGGTTTTCATGAAATGAAAATGCAGTGAGGGCAGCCTTAGAGAAGCGGGATAAGTGAATTTGCAACACTCAGTAATATCTGTACTCAATATATGATGATGATTTAATAAAGACTTGTGTCTAATATGATTATGAGACGACCCTCCCCTCTAAAAAATATTGGATTGAGTGCAAAAAAACATACTCTGACAACAATTCCTTCCCACCCTGGATCTGGGAAGGTCAAGAGCGTAGTAGCTTTTAGTTTAATACAATTTGCGAACAGTAACCAGCCTTTGAAATATATCATAGATAATGCTGAGCAATTGTGTTCAATATGAGACAATTTATGGAAGAAGTACAAGTATAGACAATAAAGTACAATTTTGAAATACCTCGCCTACCCACCCCTCCTCACTTAGTAAATAGAATAAGTGTGAAACATATATGGTGCAATTTCAATGTGGCGACTGTCACCCCCTCCCCCCTCCATTTCCTTGTGTAAGGCACGCTTTACAATTATGATTTATATAGATATGAGTTAATCCTCCCCCTCCCTGTTTAGTTCGTTAGCAAGAATATGCAAGAACCATACAAGCTATAATGACGTGGTTCGTATGGTAGGACAGGATGCATGTTAAATGACCTGATTAGATTTCAATTTAGTGGTTTATCGCCAAATTTATGCGATTGGCATTTCGGTAAATGTTAATGGTTGTTTTCGATTTCCACTCCTCAAAGTTATTAGACAATACCTCTTCAACCCCATGTATCATTAGCTAGTGAATTGCCATTTCCTAATGGTGAAAAACACTGGTTGCGCAAGCATGCGAGACAGTTGGGGCAGATCCGGCCTCGAGTTCCCCACAAATGGACCCACGTCACCACCAAAAACAATAGGGTTCCTGTACTCCCCAAGAAGGCTACATTCGAATTTCAGCCGAATCAGGGCAAGCATTCTGGACTCGTCGTGTTAACACGATTTTCAGA